>JASFAX010000050.1:2266246-2767652 GCA_030737875.1 Allium sativum | reverse complement strand
AGTGAGTATGGGAAGAAACAAAATGGAAGAGGATGCTACAAGAATAGTAGACGTGCAGTAGTATAATGCGCAAAATGTTAGGAAATAGGAGAAGAAATTGAGAAGGGTATGAACGAAGCAATGAGATGCGCTTGTTTTAAACCAAAAAAAGAAAAGCTATGAGGGATGTAAGGAAATATAGGAGGAAAGAATTGTGGATCAGAGGAATTAGGTCAAGAAGTGATGGAAGTGGAAGAAAATAAGCGGAGACCTAGTTCCTGTTGAAGGATAGAAGACGAGCGAGTTATAATTAAACTCAATCATGATATGTTAAAATAAATAATTGAATCTCATTATTATTATTATTATGAATATTCTAGTTTAGGTTTAATTGAAGGTTTATTTTACTTCAATCATTGACAATATAAACAACATGGATATATGAACAAGTAATTAAGGGCCATAAATAAATATGCGAAAATCAATGCAAATAGAATGTAAATATAAATAAATGGATAAATCTAAACAACATATGAATAAATAATTCCTTTTAAACCAAACATAAGTATGCATATTTCAGAGTGCACCGTTGCAACCTAATTTGCTATGTGCACTCTGCTTTCCTTTTTATTTTGTCCCTTGCATCAAAATGGTCACTTATACCATCCGTTGTAAAGAAATAAACTACTTTCAAATAAACACTTCAGTAATAGTCAATTATTTCAAATAAACATCCATCTATAATTTATAGAATGATGGATATTCATGTTAGTTATTTGAATATGAGTTAACTCACCTAAATCCTAGTGGATGCCTTTGCATTCCGCTTCAGTTTGATTTCAATCAACATTTGAAATTAGCTAAAATTATTTCTAGCTCCAAATCCTACCAAACAAGTTCCATTGCATAGCCTACGTCATTACGAGCGTAATTCAAAAATCCACACCACGATTGGACTTGTATGAGAGAGATATGAATTTAACAACAATCAACTTTAGACTATAATTAACCATATTAATTGTATAAATTACTTCATAATTATGTATATTAGCAATTTAACCTTCTTCTACCCCTAAGTTAAAACTCACGCTTGTATTCTATCACAATAATGTTGTGCACTCACAACCACTGATATGGACCATAAGATCACCGTTCGCCTGATCGACCTTGTTAATGATGTTCTCTTGTGACCCCAACCAGCTGGAACCCATAACTCAACCTCCGCCCTCCCCTTCTAAATCGCGACTTCGACATATACACGAGAAGCTCCAAATAGGCAAGGACACTTTTAAGCATGAAATCCCACCAAAATCTCATTGTAGTTGCTACACTCAACTACAAACTCGAGTCTAAACTCCAATGCACAAAACAATTAATAAAACTTGAAAAAACCAAAACCCTAATGGAAAACAGACACTCAGCCTTTGCTATCGAATATGTCGATCACCCCACATACAAAACATAACCCCCAATGACCGTGTCATTGAGAATATTTAGGTCTAACTAGTTTAAAGATATTTTCTTTGGGATTTTTGGTAGAGCATATATATTGATTTAAAATTTTGAATCGGAGAGGTTTGGTTTCCATCGCTTGTTGTAAATAAAAAATAAAATATGAGGTAGAGATTTGAAACAGGATTGGAGATTTGGTTAAGCGTCTTTAGCTTATTTGTTTATAAATCCTAGTGAAATAAATTAAGAGTAATCCGAAATTCTCAAGTTAACCAAATATTTCAAGCAAGCCATCATAACCCATAAGGTTAGTTGACCACTATGATTTGGGATTTGATTTTAAAAAAATTGTAAGAGAAGATCATTTAAATAATAAAAACGTAATTATATTATTTAAATTCCAAAGATTAATTACTACACGTTTTGAGCACGCATGACCACAAATATGCCTGATAATCATGAAACTCGAAGTCTTACAATAAATTGTATGCTAGATTCAATGAAACAGTTTTCGTCCAAATACGGGGTAGTTTGTCAAAATTATATTTTCCATATTAAAATACTATTTAATATTCCAATCCAAATGTCAATTCAAATCTAAATTATTTATTATTAAAGTAAATTTGTATAATTGATCTATAATCGATAATAATTAACTAAATGGAGTCAAATGAGATTATTGAATTTGTTTAATTAAGGCTTAGTTGCCAATTCAAATGTGTAAAAGAACCATTAAATTGGAATTCAACTCATTAAATTCCAAAAATCCAATTATATAAACATTTAAAATTTAATAATGAAACTTTTTGGGTTGTTACATTCACCCCTCATTTAAGGAATTTCATCCCCGAAATTCCCAAATAAAAAAATGACAACAATCCTTAATTTTAAATTATAAATTAAAATGAGTTACTTATTTGACTAACTCCAAATTTTTTGAATTTTTTTGACAACACCTTCTTTCCGCACCTCGATCCGAAAAAGTACAAGTTGCCATAAAGAGCTTCCAAACAGCTCAAAAGAAACAAAATGCCAAGTGGTCTCCCATATCTAGGGAATAAAATCACCAAACAGACCAATAACCCAATATTAAGCTAATACATACCTTTTTGCATTATTGTTTTTTTACTGAGAATGCATTTTTTTTCACTGAGCTAATGCAAATGCACAAGCAATCAAGTAGAAATCTCTTACTTTCTTGTATTTACATAACCCAATATAGAGTCAGACTAACAAGAGTGTAATATGATGTAATATGTAGAAATGATACAACAAACAACAAATAAGCATATGCAACCAAATTATAGAGGGTTTCATGTAATAAATCAATATGTATCCAATATTATACAATGAAATTTTAGAACTACTTTCCTAGTTTTTTTTTCCTATTTTGTTTTTTGTTTTTTTCAAGAAAAACTTCCAAATTTCTTTGAACAGAAACAAAACCAAAACCAAATCAAAATCAATCATGACAAGAAGAGAACTCCTCATACCAAACCACAGTATAATAAAAATAATATGGAGCATCCGGTGGTATTCTGGTTCCTTCTACAATTAGAATAAATAATTCTGCCTAGTAAGTCTTTCGATTTAAAAACTCCCAAAGGCCCAATTTAGTCATAATTAAATATTTGAAAATTTATGTCACACAAATTTGTTCAAATTTATTTAAAATTGTTTTTTCTCAAATTCATAGGGATTTAAGTCCTTTTTTTTTTATAAATTGTAATCTATAAGATTACACAATCCACTAACTCAAAACAATCAAATTTTGAAATGGAATAAACCAACATCAAGCTAAAAAATGTAAAACTAATAGAACTAACCTGTTTCCCTGCTCGTACCTAGCAAACAACTCCCGATACTTGATCATCCTTATCTTCCTCCTCCCCACAACCCTCTTCACTACTCTACCTTTCATATGTGACCCGAAAACTTGGTAAGGCATAAGCTATAATAAAAAAATTCCCCATAATTATTCTTCGAATTTCATCAGGCAGCCCTAATGTCATAATTGTCACTCCACCCAATCCTGGAACTTTTGACATCAACCCATTGTTCACACTCGGATCCGCAAACCCAATATCCACATTACTATCCACTCATATTTGCACTAAAAATAAAGGTGGGAGCCTAGTCACGACTTTCAGTATTAAGGCAGTGGGTTTAAAAAGAGTGGAGGCGCATCATTGATTTTGGGGATGGGGGTTTTAGATTTTGGTAAAAAAATAAAAGAGAAAGAAATGAGATATTTGTAGATGAGAGAAATGAGGGAGGTAGAGTTTAAGAAGAGTGGAGGTACATCATTAATTTTGGGGATGAGAGATTCAAGTTTCGCTAAAAAATGGGATATTTGTAGACGAGAGAAATGAGGGAGGTAGAGTAGGAAATAGAAGATATTCGGAAAACAAAGGAGAAACACAAGCAATATTTTTTTGGCTTCACAAAAATTGATTTTGGCCAGTGACAGTAAGCAAACCTCCCTAACGGTCGGTTTGATTATCTCCAATGAAATATTGGGTCCAAATATCAAACAAACTAATGGTTTTAAACTTGAAGCAGCTAAAGTTCCACTCATTCTTCCAGGTTCAACTCTTAATTTTGCAGTTCATGTTTTCTTTCTCAGTATCTATGCGATTGAATTGCTCAGTTGGAAAGACAGATCTAAAAAATTCTGTTACCCATGGATCAAAATTGAAGGCAATTTTCCTAGATTAGACGTAATTAATGTCTTTTTTCACAATTTTTCAAAGTTTATCAATTGCTAATGTGATTTCCTTAAATTGTTTATATCCATAATTGGGGAGTTTAATTCTTTGTATACTTGATTACGATAGTTTCCATATGTTTTTGTTAGCATTTTCGACATATAAAATATGATATCATCCTCTTATACTTTTATATAATTAAAACTAGTAGTAGCACCATTTATAAATATCAAGTCTTATTTTGCATACTGCATTTCCTTTTAAGAGAATTGTTTACCTTTGTAAAAACAAACTAAACAAATCCAATAAATAAATTTGATGATTTATTTTCATTTATAGGTTCGAATGAATAAAAATAATAAAAATCATTTTATTCTTTTATGAATTCTACGCCGTGGCGAATAAGGTCATCTAGCAACATATTTGCTTAATTTCAACTTAACACATGATAAGTACGAATATAAAATGATATTTGAGAAGGATATAAAATAAGGGGTTGGTTCATGTTATGCAGCATGATTCTATATTAATCGTTAATACTTATCCCGCTAAGCACCAACTTGTTTATTCTATTAATATTGAAATGGATTACTATTTATGTAACCAGTTCACTTTTTTCAAACATCTCTGTAAGATTTTGAATCCAATTCATTTCAAATTACGTTTTTAATAACTGTTATCTTTCAAACGCGCTTCTTAACCTACTTTTATAATTCTATAGTAGTTTATGATTGAAGTAAAGTTTTGTATGGATTCAATCTTGAGTGAATTTCTATACATATGTTCGCAAAATTGATTTTAATCAAGCTAGCTAAACATGTTAGAATAAGCCTAGTAGGAACATTCTATTAAGCAAACTAGTAAGTTAGTGATTCAAAGTATATCCCTGTGCTGGTACATGATATAGATATGTGGATGTTCATAGAAAAATTATTGCTAATTGTCCAAAGTGAGAAGCAAAAATATTTTGATAAAGACATTCCTCGGCAATATCATCATGACTCTTTTTATAGCAATGCTTGTTTTAGGGTGCTACTGTTCACACCCATATTTACAGTTCTGGCCACCAAAACTAAAAGCACCCCAAATATTTTAAATTTCCTCTGTTGGCCACTATTTAAATTAATTAAAAAAAAGCAGAGGCCACTAGCTTCTTCCTCTACACGAACGCTTCCTTCCTCCCTTACATCAATGTACTCTACGAATCGAAAACCTAAAATTAAATAGTTCAAGAAAAATTTAACATAATCAATTTTCATAACCACATTAGCAATTTTAATTTTGATAAATGAGTACTTACTTCGTCGGTTGTGAAATGATTCATCAAATCAACATTTATGTCTTTTGAGTCATTTTATCGAACATCTTACATCATAATATAACAACCATCATGTTTATCGTCTAATTTACCATCATTCAAATACTCCATCTATCAAACGACAAAAAAAAGTTAATATATCAATTTGTAATAAAAGATACGTAAGTTATACAGATAAAAACCTATAAGACAAAAATTACATTCTCATTCTCTGTTACAACATCATTAAATTTAATGTCCTCCAAACTTGACATTTCCAACAGAGCAGAAAAAATATCCTAAAACGCAATGGAAAATATTAACCATTAAAAAAACTATAACAACATATTCTATAACATAATTGAAAACAACAAAAATCAAGCAACTCTAACATTTTTTTATCTTCATCTTCCATCTCTATTGGATACAAAAGAATATCTGCTTTCGTTCGGGTTTGAAACTGTAGAGAAGCATGCGTTTTTCTTAAGAGAAGTATGGTGACAAATAACTGAGTGAAGGAATAATATATGGTGGCCAGAAGAATATAAATAATAATCATTTGCATTAAATATAGATAGGTAGCCGGAAGCGTAAATCGATGTGTTAATAGTAGCACCCTTGTTTTATATTTGCTTTATATCCTACATGACTAATAAATACACACTGAAAAAATAAATCTTTTTTTACTATAGCGCAATAATTTATGCCATATTCATTTGTTTGTTTTCAATTTAATATTTATTGGTAAACTCATAGTTTTGAACTAATATATCACCCATGAGCTCGTTTAATATGAAATATCCTAATTGAAGCCTCAATTTAGAAATAGTAGTGAGTGTAATTTATTAGTTGGCTTGCATTGAAAAATGGTATATGTAATTTATTGGCTCATCTTATCTAGACATTATTAAATATTAATAGGTTATTTTATGAGTAGGATATTTGATTTTTGCATCATTTGTTCAAACTCAACAACATAATTCTAGTTATCTATCATTTCTCTGTTGCAACATACAATATGTTGACCATCATTTTCCTTTAAAATACAAATTGATCTATCATAAAAAAATAAGGGCTCATGCTTGTAATACAGATTATGATATTATCAAGAATCCAAACTATTATATTATTATTAAGTTGCACTTCAATAGGACATAAATCATAGAATATTTTATGAAATGAACATTCACATTTTCTCCTTTTCTTTGCATGCCCATCGCTCCGTTTTCTTCTTCTCCTTCAAATCATAATGTGATGTTTATTTTATTTTACATCTTGTGTTTTCTATATTAATTACAAAAAAAAAGAGTGGAGATGACATAATGGATGGAGGGAAAACTGGAGGGATTGGAGTGACCATGGAAGATTGAATTAACTCTTGTTCTTCCGACATTTTCCAAAA
Source organism: Allium sativum (assembly GCA_030737875.1). Taxonomy (NCBI): domain Eukaryota; kingdom Viridiplantae; phylum Streptophyta; class Magnoliopsida; order Asparagales; family Amaryllidaceae; genus Allium; species Allium sativum. Next base: position 2,760,814 of record JASFAX010000050.1, on the reverse strand, counting down.
TATGAAAAATGAGGGAAAATGTTTTTCAGTTTGTGGGCTAACTTCAGTTTCTAAAACATTCTATTTTCAGGATATACATGCACCATTTGCACTTTATATAGGAGAAAATAAAAAATAAAAATAGTAAACTAAATATCACATGACTATTTACCTTTTCACTCTTTTCTACTCCACAAATTTTTTTTTTGTTATTTCACATTTTTATGCCATCTTGTATATTTGCAAAATAAAACGTCCCATCGTTACATTTCATTTTCTTTGCCAGAGTAATCTTAATTAAACTTTTCATCCCTCGATTTGTTTCCCATGAGATGCCTAACATCTATCTTCTCAGTTTAACCTTTCTGATATAATTCCCTTTACCTCGTGCCCTGTCACCGAAGACCGCTTAGCATGTATGTCTTCTTGGATGCGACAAAGGTTGCAACATACCGACTTTTTCGTACCCTTTGAGTTGACTAGTTACAACTCAAGTCCAACCAAATTACATGAAAAGCGGATAGTTAAGAGAAAGAAGTTAGAGGGTTAGACAAGAAAGAAAGTTTAGAAAAGAAGAAGAAGAAGAAAACACAAGATAGAGTCTCACATCGCAGCGGAACAAAATATAATATAGAAATAATTATTTATTGAGAGCATGAAATAAAACTTACAATCATCAGAGTACATCAACACATCTGGACAGTTATAATAATCTGTCCTCATATATAACACACATCGGAATACACCCATAATATATATCATACACCTGAACTCCTCCAGCACGTCTTCTGAAGTTCGCAACATCCAAATCAAAACCTGTAAAACCCGGTCTAACCTGAGCTGTAACGACCTCAAATCCCCCTTACGGGAAATCATGGATTGTACTGAGGACAAGACGAATCAGAACACAAACAGAAGAACATTTCATTGTTGATTACAACAATTTCATCAGAATACAAGAATATAAAAAGTATGCATAAATAATATACATTCAATAAATATCAGAGATTCATAAATTACAATGCAGCAGAAAAATAATAAAAAACACAACTGAGAAGAATATATGGATACATAGCTTTCTGAATATCATTCCAGCTGTAAACCAGGATCCTATGAATATAAATCTGCAAAACCAAAACTACTAGCTGCCCGTGTGGAAAAATAGGGCCACCCGGAGTTTAGGTTAGAACAATAAACACCAGGTCAGTCATGTGACTGGTGTGAGAAATAAAATAGTTATTATCATGGTTTTAAAGTAAGGTAAATCAAGGGACCACGCCGTACAACATGGAACGGGTTTCCTCCTAAGAATACCAGTGCATAAAACAACAACGTAATGCTAAATAAAGAACAATGAAGCTATTATAAGACCCAGGTCCCATCACACAATGCAACACAAGCCGGAGGATAGGGTTTTACCTTATAATAGCCAAATAATTCTTGATATGTGAAATTTCATATTTTATTATTACAATAAGTGTATAGTGTCAAAACAATTTCAAATGTAAATGTATCAATCCTAGACGGCATGGGTACCATATATCATGTCGCCAATACTAGGCTCTACAATCGAAACCGCAATTGTCACATATTGGAAGTTGGATTTCCATTTGTGAACCGAGGCAAGGGATCGTCCTCACCGCTTCGAGACTGTCTAGCCCGAGCCTCAGGACCCAGACACAGGTGAGCCCTTGGATCATCAGGGCCGGTCCACTCGATGTGGATTAAAATGCCTGAACACTACGTTTCCCCGTCCTATGGGGCGTAAATGAGCCAAATGACTCCATTGGCCCCGGATCGACAGATATAACCGAGGCACCTCGCAATCCATCATCCACATAAGTAAAATGCTAGGGCGTGTGAAACGCTAACACCACTCCTAGCTAGAACGAAACACATGCCCTCCCTGATGTCCTCTCCTGTTTCTAGTTCACACCGGGGTGTGAGGCTCACGAATTAACGCTACACAAAGCTACGCTATATTAAAGACGTGCTTTGGTCATCAACCATAAGACTCTGCTTTTCAATAGAAGCCTTGATCATTTGCATCTCAGCATGCCACACAGGCAATTCACGCTATGCAACCGATGTATATCAATCATACAGAATGAAATCCGATGTCAGTTACACATCCATTTACATGTTCGTTCTGGATCCGAATGAAACCGGAGGCATCTTATTCCTCCCTCATATGTCCAATACAGGGGAGAGGCCCTCGCATATCCGTTGATCTCCAAGTACGTCTGGACGATCACCACTTATTACCTCGTCTTGGGTGTACAGCCCAATCAAGACATCAGTAATCATCCAAACGATGTGAAGACCTCCGGTCTTCGACCACCGTCTTTATCCTCGACATATCGTTGAATCAGTTATTCAGAATGGGATAAACCCGGTCTTTCCGAATAACTCGCGTATATAATAAACAAGTGTTATACAAACACAACATACGCCATATTCCAATCCAGAATATTCCTTTATTCAAATATTCTTTTACTTTGGGAAAGGTTCCCATTAATTTTATCAAAGATAAATTCTTTAAATTTATTCTTTAATCTTCCTTTGAATATCAATTCAAACCAAATTATGGTTTATCCTAACTAGTGGGGATTAACGAACATTACCGAAGTAACCATTTGTTTTAATTTCCCTATCCCAACCTATTTATCCCATGAAGTAAAACTGGTAGCACTTCATATCTAACACCACGGTGTTATCGGTAAATTCAATTTCCATTTCACGTTCAAATCTAATAAAAGAATTAACTATTGCCTGGAGCAAAACTGGTGATACTCCATTCTCGATCATTTCAATCTAATTAAAGATTCATTAAAACTCCACTTGGTTTTAATATTCCTAAAAATCAATATTAATGATTGTTTAACTTGGGAAATCGTATCCTGTCTTTAATTGGGTTAAAGAACCAATGTCATTTAAAACACAGTTCACTATAAACCCAAAATCACATTCCATTCCATCAGCCTTTAACCGTACATTAGAAAGTGAACAATTCCCTAAGTATTAACCCCGAAGGCCGAAACCAACATCAGATCAATACCCAGAAAGCCTTTCAACTTAACTAATCTCCAGTTAGTTTCTGACTTTCTTAACTCCGTTGGGTCTAAGAACAGTATTATTAAAGATACCATTCACGACAACCCAGAATCACATTCCATTGACAATGGAATCTTCATGGAAAACAAATCGATATATGTAATCGATATAAACTTCCATATCCAACCGATAATATAAATGGAATAATGACAAGGCCTTTTAAATTCCATATATATTAACTGTCTTCCTCTACAGAAGCTTACTTCGATTATCGCCAAATCGAATTCCATTCAATTCCAATTTAATATGTTAAATTGGAAAACTTTACTTTGGAAAATCTCCTTTAAATCTTAACAAAAGATTTATAAATTCCAATTCCCATTTCGCTGTAAATCGGGTTAAAGAACGAATGTCGTTAAAACATAGTTCACAATAAACCCAATTCACGTTCCATTAATTATCGGGTTAAAGAGCAAGTGTTATTTAAAACACCGTTCACGATAAATCCAAAAATCAATTCCAATTAAATATTATTTAATTGGTATACTTCATTAAATCTAAATAAAAAGATTTAATCTTTTTCTCAACTGGGTTTAAGAACAGTGTTAAAGAAGACACCATTCACGACAAACCCAAATCCCATTTGATATTGAATACAAGGCTCTGAATAGAAAATATATCGGCTTATATTCAATATCAAATTCTACGACCAACATATATCGTATTGGAAATAACGATATAAATATATCTTTCAAATTTCCATAACAATATCTGTATAATCACAAAATCCAACATCGAAATATTCGGAAGACAATTTCGATTCAAATCCATTTCCAATTTATATATTGGAAATTCTGGTTATTTTTAAAACCATTTCAAATCCAATTTTTTTATTTTAAAAATAAATGGATTACAATTCTAGTTCAAAACTAGTTCATTTCGATAAAAATCTATTTTTATATTTTCAAATATGGAAATTTTCATCCCAATTCTTTCCAAATCATTTCTTATGATTTTACACAAATAATTGATATTTTTAATATTTTTATCAAGGTCCGTACAGTCGATTTCCATAAACGGCCATCGAACTGCACTTACAGCGACCTTTTCCAAATTTTATTTGGACATAATTCCATTTTCAACCGTTAGATTTCTAATTTCTTGTGTTCGTTAGAAAGCTCTTTTCGATACGAACTCAACGGTTCCGGTTTTAGGAGAATCCGACGGTTGGATCTCCCGTAATGTCCATTCAAAGTTAATGGTCGAAATTCGCGAACTGCCGCAGCGCGGCGCGTTCTATTCAGGCCATTATATATATAATATATATTATATATTTCGTCGTTTTCCATTTAAAGCGTATTTTATAAATCGTTTTAAATTCGTTTTCAAAACGATTTCAACTTCGTATTCAATTTCAAATCAAAACTGAATATTCCATATCATCGATATATAAATTATAATATTTTCAAAACATTAGATTTTGAAATCAATTCCTTTTCGATATTCATTATATAAATGAATAAAATCGATATAAATATCGTTCGCGTCAAAATAGCGCATATCTAATCAACATGGCTATATATATTTAAATATATTCGTGTCCATCCCAAACCGGACATCAAAATCAGATTTGATCTTTTACTGAATATTATTTTAAAATATTCTTTATTTCAAAATATTTGTTATTTTAAAATATTCATTCTTTTTTGAACTGGAATCAGACACAATCAATTACCATACAATTTGATTTATATGGATTTCATACACACATGTACACAACAACAATCAAACGCATTCAACCATCATCCAAAGTGCATTCTATACTACATAAGCATCAAATACAAATATTTGACGCTTATAACAGTCTATCAATCAATCGATCGACATACAGCTAATTATTGGGACTAGTGTATCTCCAATATCATCACAATACCCGTGTGGGGTTTCAATCAATCAAACACAAATTTTATTTGTGCAGTTGGGCGATGTGTGAAATTTATCGTCCCAATCAATACCAGTCAAATGTGTGTACATAAACAAATCGTCCGATTTGTTTATAAAAATTTATTTTATTTATATACACGTTAAAAATTATATTTTTAACTATAAAATATTTATTCGTTCTAATTCTATTCAAAATTAATTTCTCGTCGTCATTATTTAAAATAATCCATTTTAAATATTCAAAATTCATCAAAATTGCCAAAATAAAATTTTTAAATTGGTTCGGATTTCCGGGTTTTTACAATCTCCCCCACTTAAAACTTTTCGTCCCCAAAAAGGAACGAAGCTGAAAGTTGTTTAACTAATCAACTCAACTTTCATATTTTCATTATGGCTTAAGTTCTTCAACTTTTCAGTTTCTAAGAACTTTTCAAATTTTTCAAAAATTTGGCTAACACCCTAAATTTTCGAAAAATTTCGCCATAACCTCCCCTGTACGGGAGCACCGGGAAAATCCCGAAATTGCCATACAAGCCTCTCCAATCCAAAAAGAAAAAGAAACAGCCATGCGGCTAGCCAATTGGCTAGCCAATTGGCTCATAAAATCATCAAAAACCCCAAGAAATACAATAAACATGTACCTATTTGTCGGGCAAACAATTTTATTCCTCTGCTCTAGCCTCTTTGCAATGACATGTTCAATGGATACACATGTATATGCATGCAATTTCAAACAATTTTCAATACAATTCAACATTTGATACAATTTGGTTATAAGTACCGTTCATGTACATATTAGTTTCAATAGTCTCATTAGTTAAACTAATAATCAAACAACCCAACCATCAATCAATTAGTGAATTATCGTTTTCAAACATATAACTTTAATACATAGTCAAAAATAATGTTTTTGATGCCAAGTCACAAAAATATATTCTATATTTTGGTTCTCACACTAGTCAATTGGAAATATATAGATATCCCACTTTTGACACTCGAATATAAACACTTATGGTGGCGTACCATCATCAGAATCAGACCCGGGCGACTAGAGTGCGATCCTATATCCATCCGGTATATTTGAGGCTTCAATACACGTGGATCAGACATATATTCAAATCTCTATATAGTTGATTGTCCAAATCAATTTAAAATAAATATTCAAATACGAATAATTGAATTTTATTTTCAAAAAAAAAATTGTTTTCATTTTTTAAAAAAATATACTCTTCACACTCGTTCTAGGATACTACTGATCCTATCTCTAACGAGTCATCCTCATTGGATATTACTAATCCAATTTCTGATGAATTCTTTCGTTTGGTCCTAATGCGTCTTGTTCTCCGACCTCTGTAAACCAGAGCTCTGATACCAAACTGTTACAACCCGAAATCCCGCTTACGGGAAATCACGGATTGTACTGAGGACAAGACGAATCAGAACACAAACAGAAGAACATTTCATTGCTTATTACAACAATTTCATCAGAATACAAGAATATACAGAGTATGAATAAATAATATACGTTCAATAAATATCAGAGATTCATAAATTACAATGTAGCGGAAAAATAATACAAAACACAACTGAGAAGAATATACGGATACAGAGCTTTCTGAATATCATTCCAGCTGTAAACCAGGATCATATGAATATAAATCTACAAAACCAAAACTACTAGCTGCCCGTGTGGAAAATAGGGGAACCCAGAGTTTAGGTTAAAACAATAAACTCCAGGTCAGTCATATGACTGGTGTGAGAACTAAAATAGTTATTATCATGGTTTTAAAGTAAGGTAAATCAAGGGACCACGCCGTATAACACGGAACGGGTTTCCTCCCAAGAATACCAGTGCATAAAACAACAACGCAATGCTAAGTAAAGAACAATGAAGCTATTATAAGACCCAGGTTCCATCACACAATGCAACACAAGACGGATGATAGGGTTTTACCTTGTAATAACCAAATAATGCTTGATACGTGAAATTTCATATTTTATTGTTACTATGAGTGTATAGTGTCAAAACAATTTCAAATATAAATGCATCAATCGTAGACGACATGGGTACCCTATATCAATTCGCCAATACTAGGCTCTAAAATTGAAACCACAATTGTCACGTATTGGAAGTTGGATTTCCATCTGTGAACCGAGGTAAGGGATCGTCCTCATGGCTTCAAGACTGTCTAGCCCGAGCCTCAGGACCCAGACATAGGTGAGCCCTTGGATCGTCAGGGCCGGTCCACTCGATGAGGATTAAAATGCCTGAACACTACGTTTCCCCGCCCTATGGGGCGTAAATGTGCCAAATGACTCCATCGGTCCCGGATCGACAGATATAACCGAGGCGCCTCGCAATCCATCATCCACGTAAGTAAAATGGTAGGGCGTGCAAAATGCTGACACCACTCCTAGCTAGAAGGAAACGCATGCCCTCCCGATGTCCTCTCCTGTTTCTGGTTCACACCGGGGTGTGAGGCTCGCGAATTAACGCTACACAAAGCTACGCTATATTAAAGCCGTGCTTTGATCATCAACCACAAGACTATGCTTTTCAACAGAAGCCTTGATCATTTGCATCTCAGCATGCCACACAGGCAATTCACGCTATGCAACCGATGTATATCAATCACACAGAATGAAATACGATGTCAGACACACATCCATTTACAAGTTTGTTCTGGGTCCGAACGAAACTGGAGGCACCTTATTCCTCCCCAATATGCCCAATACAGGGGAGAGGCCCACGCATATCCGTCGATCTCCAAGTACGTTTGGACGATCACCACTTATTACCTCGTCTTGGGTGTACAGCCCAATCAAGACATCAGTAATCATCCAAACAATGTGAAGACCTCCGGTCTTCGACCACCGTCTTCATCCTCGACATATCGTCGAATCAATTATTCAGAATGAGACAAACCCGGTCTTTCCAAATAACTCGCGTATATAATAAACAAGTATTATACAAACACAACATACACCTTATTGCAATCCAAAATATTCCTTTATTCAAATATTCTTTTACATTGGGAAAGGTTCCCATTAATTTTATCAAAGATAAATTCTTTAAATTTATTCTTTAATCTTCCTTTGAATATCAATTCAAACCAAATTATGGTTTATTCTAACTAGTCGGGATTAACAAACCTTACCGAAGTAACCACTTGTTTTAATTTCTCATTCCCAACTTATTCATCCCATGAAGTAAAATTGGTAATACTTCATATCTAACACCACGGTGTTATCGGTAAATTCAATTTCCATTTAACGTTCAAATCTAATTAAAGATTTAACTATCGCCTGGAGCGAAACTGGCGATACTCCATTCTCGATCATTTCAATCTAATTAAAGATTCATTAAAACTCCACTTGGTTTTAATCTTCCCAAAAATCAATATTAATGATTGTTTAACTTGGGAAATCGTATCCCATCTTTAACCGGGTTAAAGAACCAATGTCATTTAAAACACGGTTCACTATAAACCCAAAATCACATTCGATTCCATCAGCCTTTAACCGTACATTAGCAAGTTAACAATTCCCTAAGTATTAACCCCGAAGGCCGAAACCAACATCAGATCAATACCCAAGAAACCATTCAACTTAACTAATCTCCAGTTAGTTTCTGATTTTCTTAACTCCCTTGGGTCTAAGAACAGTATTATTAAAGATACCATTCACGACAACCCAAAATCACATTCCATTGACAATGGAATCTTTATGGAAAACAAATCAATATATGTAATCGATATTAACTTTGATATCCAACCGATAATATAAATAGAATAACGACAAGGCCTTTTAAATTCCATATATATTAACTGTCTTCCTCTACAAAAGCTTACTTCGATTATCGCCAAATCGAATTCCATTCAATCCCTATTTAATATGTTAAACTGGAAAACTTTACTTTGGAAAATCTCCTTTAAATCTTAAGAAAAGATTTATAAATTCCAAATCCCATTTCGTTGTAAATCGGGTTAATGAACAAATGTCGTTAAAACAAAGTTCACGATAAACCCAATTCACATTCCATCAATTACCGGGTTAAAGAACAAGTGTTATTTAAAACACCGTTCACGATAAACCCAAAAATCAATTCCAATTCAATTCCAATTAAATATTATTTAATTGGTATACTTCATTAAATCTAAATAAAAATATTTAATCTTTTTCTCAATTGGGTTTAAGAACAGTGTTAATGAAGACACCATTCACGACAAACCCAAATCCCATTTGATATTAAATACAAGGCTCTGAATGGAAAATATATCGGCTTATATTCAATATCAAATTCTACGACCAACAAATATCGTATTAGAAATAACGATATAAATATATCTTTCAAATTTCCATAACAATATCTGTATAATCACGAAATCCAACATCAAAATATTCCGAAGACAATTTCAATTCAAATCCATTTCCAATTTATATATTGGAAATTCTGGTTATTTTTAAAACCATTTCAAATCCAATTTATTTATTTTAAAAATAAATGGATTATAATTCTAGTTCAAAACTTGTTCATTTCGATAAAAATATATTTTTATCTTTTCAAATATGGAAATTTTCATCCCAATTATTTCCAAATCATTTCTTATGATTTTACACAAATTATTGATATTTTTAATAATTTTATCAAGGCCCGTACAGTCGATTTCCATAAACGGCCATCAAACTGCACTTACAGCGACCTTTTCCAAATGTGATTTGGACATAATTCCAAATCCAACAGTTAGATTTCTAATTTCTTGTATTCATTAGAAATCTCTTTTCGATAAGAACTCGATGGTTCCGGTTTTAGGAGAATCTGACGGTCGGATCTCCCGTAATGTCCATTCGAAGTCAATGGTCGAAATTCGCGAACTGCCTTAGCGCGGCGCGTTCTATTCAGGCCATTATATATAAAATATATATATTATACATATTTCGTCGTTTTCCATTTAAAACGTATTTTATAAATTGTTTTAAATTCGTTTTCAAAACGATTTCCACTTCGCATTCAATTTCAAATCAAAACTGAATATTCCATATCATCGATATATAAATGATAATATTTTCAAAACATTAGATTTTGAAATCAATTCCTTTTCGATATTCATTATATAAATGAATAAAATCGATATAAATATCATTCGCGTCAAAATAGCGCATATCTAATCAACACGGCTATATATATTTAAATATATTTGTGTCCATCCCAAATCAGACATCAAAATCAGATTTTGATATTTTACTGAATATTATTTAAAATATTCTTTATTTCAAAATATTCGTTATTTTAAAATATTCATTCTTTTCTGAACTGGATTCAGACACAGTCAATTACCATACAATTTGATTTATATGGATTTCATACACACATGTACACAACAACAATCAAACACATTCAACAATCATCCAAAGTGCATTCTATACTGCATAAATACTAATATTTGACGCTTGCATTATGTCAATCAATCGATCGACATACAACTAATTATTGGGACTAGTGTATCTCCAATATCATCCCAATACCCGTGTGGTGTTTCAATCAATCAAACACAAATTTTATTTGTGCAGTTGGGTAATGTGTGAAATTTATCGTCCTAATCAATATCAGTCAAATGTGTGTACATAAACAAATCGTCCGATTTGTTTATAAATATTTATATTATTTATATAAATGTTAAAAATTATAATTTTAACTATAAAATATTTATTCATTCTAATTCTATTCAAAATAAATTTCTCGTCGTCATTATTTAAAATAACTCATTTTAAATATTCAAAATTCATCAAAATTGCCGAAATAATTTTTTTAATTTGGTTCGGATTTCCTGGTTATTACATGAGCATTACATATGCCGGATCAGTCTGGTAAACCAGAGTGAGAAAAGCACACTAAGTTTAAAGGTATCATCCAACTTGATTTTTAAAGTCAAAATCTTTTTGAAAGAAATGGATAATCATAAGGTCAAATCCACACATAAATACAGATAGTTTTTACCTTATGATAACCCAAAACATTTTTGAAACCAATCTTATTATGACATTATGATAGTGTCTAATTCAAATAAATAGCAATCTAGCGGAACGCTTGCATCTCACGCTCCACATATATAGTATACAATCAAAACCATGGGATCTTATTAGGGAATGGATTTCCATGGCAAGGTATGGGAGACCACATTTCCAACAATGTACCTGTAGAGATGAATACATTGGGGTTCAACAAGAACATCTTGCAACCTAGACTAAACAAGATCGCCCCCACTTCCCTTGAGAATACCGAATATTTCATTACCACGGTTGGCGGCCAGCCAACCGAACCGATAACATACATACAAAATAAAAAGGGACAACCGAAGGCATTTGATTTCTCCAGATCAGGTAATGATATACCCTTTTGATGGGTGCGACCCACATAGCCATGCGACCTACCCGATTTTATACTATTTCCCGGTTGATGAGGCTTGAGGTTATGAATCTTTTGGAACATCTGGCCACCATTCACTTTGAATGGCACATCCTTAGATCCATTAAATCACTAATTGACGTCCATAAATATAATTTGGGTATAAAAGAAGTTCTCCTCTTTTCCACCAACATGGTATATTTGTAAAAATCAACGTACGTGGTTTTCAGGAAATACTCTGGCAGGCATTCGTCTATACAAGTCACCCAGGAATAGGATGAACCGAAGGCGCCCTCCTACCATATACTTATATAGGAATCACCCCAAGGATTAGTAGAGAGTAGTCCTTACAATCCACATATTTCAATCACGAACGAATTTCTATCAAAACATCTCTGGTTGCAACACAGAGAAAATTTAACAACTAGCCCTTCTATTTATGAAGATCCACGATCATCAATTGATCCATCTTGAATCAACATCACGTATTTGCTGGTTCAGAATGGTTTTTGAATAATTTTCCGATCCCGATCTTTTCGTACCAACAACCGTATGGGCCAGATTTGATAGTCGGTTATTTAACTATTTAATAAACAATCATAAAAGTAAAAATGAGTTCATTGATTCTGTACTTGGCAATACTTGGCCTCTTTAATTAAAAACAATGAACGAAGGTTAATTATAAACTCTTAGATTTTTCAATATTACAGATATAACTTTTCACTTCTTATTTAACATAAGATTATTTCAAAACTATTTCATTTTCGTACTTAGAAAAATATTCTATAATTATATCTAGTTTTATATTTTACTATCATTTTCAAAATATTTGCTGCATCATTTCTCATTATCTATAATTAAGAAAATCAATTCAGCTTATCACTCGTAAAACAGGGTTACGAAATCTCTTTGTTTCATTATTTGAAAACAATAACCAACTCTTATTATTTTGGAATAAAACTACAAATTTCCATTTCCTTTTCCTCGGGAATACCATTATAATTTCACGTAATCTCTTTTTATTTCTTTTACTTCAGATATATCATTATATCTATATCCTCAAATTTTCCTATTTCCTTTGCTTTAGAAATTTCATTATATATATTTTCAAACCTTGCAATTAACATTGCGTTATTATTTCTCATTTGGAAATAATAAATTATTAAAAATCCCTTTCCCGTTACAACTAATATCATCCTCAAATAATCCTGAAGTCATTCAAGTTGGGGTATTATTTACCTCTCAGACCTTGATCAACAACGTTCTTATCTTAAGGTAGGTATGAGATGTAATTAAAAAACCGATATTCATTCTAATATCAAACCAAATCCCATTTAACCATTTTAATTAAACCATGATTTTATAATCCATTTCTTATTGTTGATAATCTCCTTTTCAAATACAACTATTATTATTTAATTCATTGATTAAGTAAATGCTTATTAAACATCCCCTTTTACTATAAATTCCTTTAACCAATTTGTTTTATAACTTTTATTACAAAATATTGTTCTCAAGTCCTTTCCCCCATACCATTTCAAAAATCCATTTAACCATTTCCCTTTTTAAGAATCTTATTTCAACGTCACCCATTTTACTTAATTCCATTACTAGGTAACATTAATTTAAAATTAATGCTTTAATTCCACATCTCTTTTATAAACCTCGTTTATCCACTCAAGTTCAATGTAAACCCTATTTATCTCAATTTCCTTTTTCTAATTTTAACGATTAAGTAAGCATTTAATTCAAGCTATCATATTCGCTTAAAATTCCTTTTATAACTTGGTTATAAAAACTGAGGTTTCATATTAAAACTCGTTCATAAATTCCTTTCACAATTCACTTAGATTTCATTTCGACTTCGATTACTTTTAAAATGAATTTCAATTAAAATTAATCTCCTGAATTATTAATAATTGAAATAATAATTTGCTTCTATATTTAACTACTATAAAAGTAGTTAATTTATTTACTAAAGTAAATAGTAAATTCCTTTTTAAAATCTTATTAAAACAAATACTCATTAAATTATTTCATTAGATTAATCGATAACAAACTAATTTAATAATCAATTCCAGTTAAAACAGTTGGCTTAGTCAACTCAAAACACGATTATCTTATTAATTGATTTCAATTAGTCCTTCCTTTAAATTAATTAATAATATAATTAATTTAAATAATTCCATTTGATTGTTTCTTAAAAACAAATATCCAACTCTTAACCGTTAGGTTAATTTCTGCTCATTTGCTTATAAATCTTCTTAACATAAGAATTTGCTTTTATAAAATCATTTGATATTAAATAATAAATATTTATTTCCTTTTAATAACTTTCATTTATAAAAAAATAGATTTAAAAATCTATCTTCAGTTATAAAATAAAATTTATAACTTCATTTCTGTCGATCCACTTGATGGTAAATCGATATTTATAAAACCATTAATTTATAGGCCATATACTGCCAATTTCTCAACCAATATTGCTCATTGGTTAAAACAAAACAAACATTGAATTTTTGTCAATGATCAACAGCCAAATCAATAATACAACTAGAACAGTTCTTATAATGATAATATGAAACTAAATAACATTTAATATATTTGAGGAATCCAGTTGGATCCCTCCAATCTGTTTTTCCCTAAATCTAAAAAGGTTATCTCAAATAAACTCATTAAATTCAATTTAACCGATTATTTCTATAAGAGTAAATTATGTCTATTTAACATCAACCAATTTATTTTACAATAATTAAACAATTCAAACAATTCATTAAATTAAACATGTTTATTTTATAAACGTGACCAACAAGGTAAGTTACCTCAACTGGAAATAATCGTTAAAAATATTGATTTGGTGTTTCACTGAAATTAAACAGCGTTTAATTCATCGATTCAATCAATATATGAATATATAATTAACAAACAATCAACCATTAGCAACCATAGCACATAATTTATGAAATATAAGTGGGAAGAACCGAGTGAGTTTAACTCACCTTGATCTGATTTTATTGTTAAAACAACTCTTTTCAGTTAAATTAAACGAGAATTTAACTGAAAATCCAGTTGATTTCTTCTGAATCCAGATTTGTTCATGCTGTAGTATTCGTCAAGACGATTACAATGGTATATGGTTTGTCTGATTCTGACAAGATACAAACGAGTTATAAATATTTTAAGCTATATAATTTTTAATTAAATAACCCATATACTTAATTACTAATTATAACAGTAATTACTAGGTTAATTACATTGGGTTAAGAAAAATAGCGGTTGATCTTCTTTTAATTCCTTCCCCGATGTTTCTATAACTACCTACAACAAATTAACTAAGTTATTATGATTTAATTATACTATACAAATTCCCTTAATCACTTAAATTAAAATCTAATTAATTACATTTATTTTATATAAATCAGGCTAATTACTAATTCCATCTTCCCATCTTTGTTTCTAACTTCTGGCCTTTGAAAACCCAATACTGGCTACCAACAATTGATCGAGGCGCCACCACTACTCGACCGAACTCTAATCAGAGGGTTCCATTATGGCCGCCATTAGCTCCGTTGTCATCGCTTGAAACCAGCTGCCCCACATCGCCTCCGTTTTGAAGATAAAGGCCACGAACCGACGCCCCTTCACAATCAAATTCCAGCCAGACCACCCCATCAAATCACATCTTCACCGGTCACCTTGTCGATCTCGTTGAGCCAAAAATTTTCTTACTTATTTCGGAATCGATGAATGGATCATAAGTTTTGAGGGGGGAAAGTTAATGAAGTTTGTTTTCGTCGGTTTCATAAATGACGACCAGAAATATGTTGACTACACGTTAGGGTTTTGACTGAATGGAGTAATTTATACAAGGTATGAAATATTATATTTTGACATAAAACAAAACTTTACCGTGAAGTGATTCATTAAAACAACCCCAAAAGACCTCTAAACGAGATGAAAATTGACATCCTCGCATAAAATGACACTTTGGACATGATGGGACAGGTTTCATCGAACTCCGTGATCGTCTGTGAAAATTCCTTTATAACTCATATATGTGAATTGGTACGCTTTTAAATTGCATACGATCACAAAATAAATCCAATTAACTTGAAAATTGAAATACTATAATTATAAATTATTACAGATTTAATAAAATTAATTTCGCTGAAAACGGTGTTCGTTAGAAATCTCGATTATTCTAAATTTCCAATTTAAATCGATAAAACGATTAAATTAAAACATAAGCGTTTTTGGCTACCGAAGTCAAGTACGACATCGATTTGCCACAAAATTTAATATCGTATAATAATTTAATGTTACGGTTCAAACGAAACTAATTTCATCAAAAATCGAGATCGTTTGTAAAAAAAGTTTTTTTAACGCTTATAAAATATCGAATAAGTATAAATAATTTCCCAAATAATTCAATTAAATAATTAAAAAAATATTATTATTGTATATATCCAAATAAAAATGTCATATCTCTCCAAATATAAACCAATATGGATTATACAACTCAATATCAACATTTTCGAGTCAAATGATATCCAAATATATATAAAAACCCTATTATTTTATTAAATAATGTTATCCTTTACTAACGATTTCCATAGCGACTATTTTAAATTTTGAATTGGACATAACTAACAATCTATAACACGAAATCTAGGTTTTTCTTTCATATGAAAATTATGATCAACAGGATTGAAACGTTTCTTGTTTCATAAAAATTCGACTTATATCGGATTTTGTATATTCAATTAAAGTTCAAACTCAATATTATGAACTACCGCTCCATTTTGAGCTCATTTAAAAATTGTATATTATAACGTTCAAACTTCGTTTCGATAAACAAATTCATAATAAAAATCCATTAATATTCCAAATATAATATTTAAAATAATAAAATAAATTAAATATTCGATTAACAAAAATACGGGACATTACATTCTCCCCCCCTTAAAAGAATTTCATCCCCAAAACTATTGTTGATGTCAAAAATGACAATAACATCCAAGGTGTTTTTTGCAACACTTCACAAACAAGTTAGATCTAAAAATGTGGAGCCACAAACATAAAGAAAAAGTAAAGACAAGGAGATTTTAGAGTGGTTCGGCCTAGAACTGGCCTACGTCCACTATGGAAGAAGTTCTCAATATCACCATGGAAATTACAAGGTACATAATATTTGCTTTATCACTCATTTTCTCTCTTTTACAAGTATTTGTCTTTATTTCTTCTCTTTTTTCGCTTGATCCACTCAAATCCGCCAAGGAAATAGCTAGATCTCTCTAAGTGTGATGATTGTTGATATAGATCTTCAACAATTGGTAGAACTTCAACAACTGGTTGAACTTGGATGATTTTGAATGATTCCATGGAGGCTTTGATGTTGAATCTAAGCTTGTGAAGTTAAATGGAGATTGAATGATTGAGAAATGAATTGGGCAGCACTTTGTGGAGAGAAAATTCAGTCCCTCTAAATGTAGATGGGGTATTTATAGGAGTTGTTTGGAGGGAGTGGCAAAACTAATTTTGTGTGTGTAGACTATGGATTGGATGCCCGATCCATTATAATTACAAAAATGCCATTGCACTATATTTGCGCCTGATCCAACATAATTACATAATTGCCACTGCACTGTATTTGCGCTCAATCCATCACAATAAATAGTGACTGAACCATATATATTATGCCGATCCATTGCATGTCTACACACCGTACAATTGTGCCGGACCCATTAAATTTACAGTACTGCTGCCGCATGAATTAGTGACCGACCCATATCAACGTGACGTTATTGGATCAACCCATCGTTTGCTATAGAGCTGATCCATGCTGATGTGTTCTCAGCTGAAAGCTCCGACCCATACAAAACTTCTAACCAACCCATTATAACTACACAATTCCCATCACTCGTTAAAACTGCAGCCGTTTGTGCATATATAAATATACATGCACGTGTCTTCTGGTATTTAACACGGTTTCCGATTCATGACTTAGCATGGCATCCGATCCCCTGGAGCTTGCTACCAACCTGTTCCACGTGTGCCCGCCTTGTGTTATAACTAGCAGGTTGCTATGAACATGTTATTTATTGTATAAAATGTGCCATTTGTATGCTCCAGCCATCTAAAGAATATGCTCGACCCATGTTGCAACTCAAGTATAAATAATATATGATCCATATATTTATATTCTGCCTGTAACGACCCAGCGATTTTTCGACACCGAAAATCGACACAAAACCCAGCGTCGACTGTTCAGACATCGAAAATACCGAATCATTAATAGAAAGAAATTAGAGGGTGAGATAGAAAAGATAGAACTAATAGAATAGAAGAAGAAGAAGAACACAATTGAGCAGAATCAGAGTAAACACGAATCTCACAGCGGAACGAATAAAATATATTATATAACATAACTTTGAAATACAAAATTGTATTGTATATACATACCATTATCAGAGTACAATACATCATATCACAGCGGAAATAGTCTCTAAATACTAACGGTGAAGCCTTCTGCTTTTAGCTCCTTCAAGCGTATCTGTAAAAGCCTGAAACACTTGACTGCCCGTACAAATTTGGGCACCCAAGAGTTTAGGGAAAACAAACAAAATAAACTCTGGGTCAGTCATGGGACTGGTGTGAGTAAATTCCAACCATATGGCTTAACTTTGAAAATCCTTTTCGAAACAAAAAGGATAATAGTAAGACCAATCCACACATAAACACGGATGGTTTTTACCTTACTATAACCCAAATCATTATTGATATCAAAATCCAGTGATATTATAATAATGTCTAATCAAATAAATAACCAAATAGTAGAACGCTTGCATCTCACGCTCTACATATATAGTATAAAATCAAAAACCGCAGGGCGCTTATTGGAGATTGGATTCCAACTATGACAAGGTATGGGACCACCTTCCGATGATGTATCTCTAGAGGCGAATACACCTGGGTTCAACAAGAACGTCTTGCAACCCGGCCCACACATGACCGACCACTCATTTCGCTTGAGTGTATCGAATGTATATCACCAACGGTTGGACTCAAACCACCGTTCCCGAATGGGCAGAATGGGCAGAATCGACAGATTTAGAAACAAAAGGAATTTCTCTAGATAGGTGATTATACACCCTAATGGGAGCGACCCACATAGCCATGCTGCCTGCCCGATTTTTGTCATTTCCCGGCTGTGAAGCTTGAGGCTACGTCTACCTTTTAGAACATCTGGCCACCATACACTTTGAATGCCACATCGTCAAACCCGTCAAATCACTAGTTGATCTTCCCAAAATATTACGGGTATAAAAGCCAAGAGAAACGAATTTCTCCGCCACCAGACGTAATATCTTGAAAAGAACGGCTTAGGTGATCTTCTAAGAATACGCTGTCAGACATTCATCCATACAAGTTGTCTTGGGTCGGGACAAACAGAAAGCACCATTCTGAATAGGACGACCCTTGCATTTCACTCCGTCTTCAATTTTCTTCAGCATAATTTGCAGCGCTTATGCCTATACGGAGTGGTTTCAGATAGTATATCCAACCGGTCTCCCCGTATAGACAACGATGGTCAAAACACTTCGATAGTCGGTTATTTAACTATCAAAGTAAAACAAACATTCAATCAAATGTATAACTATCATCACACTACCATGGGCACTTTTATTTAACATTCATCATCATCGAATTATAGTTCCCATTTCTAATAGTGTTATTTAACTCCAATCATATTTCCAACACCGAAATGATGTCATCATTTTCTGAAACGATTTTCCACCACTCGTTCTTATATTCCTTTGGAAAATCATCGCTACTTATTACTTTAGAATAAACGGATTTCAAAACAACTATTTACATTCCCTAGGGAGTAGTGCTATATACAAAAATCACGCTTAAGCTTGGCCAACAGCGTTAATTTAACGTTATAGTTCAAAACTTGTCATACGCTGTAATATTCCCATTTTTAACTAATCTCGACACAGCAGTCACGCCTAAACCTCAACAGCGTTATTTTATTGCTATAGTTCACAGACTTGCAATATGCTACTATACTCCACTTTATAATTAATCTCAACGCCTCTTTCCGTTACAAAAATCTTGACACCTCTTTCTGTTACAAAAATCTTGACATCTTTTCCCGTTATAAAAATCTTGACACCTCTTTCCGTTACAAACAAATACCATTCCTCGCTAATAGTGAAGCCATTCAAGTTGGGGTATTTTTAATTACCTCTCAGACCTTGAACAACGACATTCTTATCTTAGAATAAATATAAGTTCGTAACTCTAACCCCTTATACTTTAAAATCTGCCAACCGTACTTCTTGTTATAGTTTAAACATGGTTTTATGACGCCATATCCTTATTTTGCAAACTCGGTTATTTACATTAGCTTTCAACTTCCTTGTTCAAACCCATTTAAACATTTTCCTCCGCTTCGTCTTCCTTAGACAAATCTCTTTTTAAACATTCCTCTTCGCTTTGTCTTCCTTAGACAAATCCCTTATACTTTAAAATCTTATTAAATCAACTATTCGTCAATTTTATTACATTAGATAAATCAACCCAATCTAACTTAATTAAATAACCAATTATTGATCAAAACAGTTTGCTTGGTAAATATTTAGCCATGCTTAACCCACTCATCAACTCTAACAAAGCTTTTCATTTTGAATAAATAACATTTATTTATTCAAATAATTTCACTTGTATCGATTACTATAGAAAAATAATTTGTTTCTAAATAATCTCATTTACTATTAAATAAACAATAATCGATTTTAACGAATCTTACTATGGAATAAACCATAATCTATTTGTAAATATCTCATTTAATTGTTCTTAGAACAATAAATCCTTGTTATTAATCATCAAGTAAATCTTCGCCTACTTACTTATTTATCTTATTAATATAAGAATCCACTTTAGCAAATCATTTAGTAAGTATGGTGAAACACGTGCTTCGCACACGGTGGGATTTTGGTAAACAATAGCGGTTAAAACAAATGATACATTTTTGGTTGGTTGTTGACACTTTCTAAATCGATTTCATTTATTGATTAAATCAAAATAACGTTTGGATTTCCATTCAATGCTAATATCAACACAAGGTTTCAAAAGTCATTTGGGTTCAAACAGTGCATCTATATAAACAAACAGTACATATAAATATTGAGGAGTCCGGTTGGATTCCTCCAACCGGTTTCCTGCATCCACCGATGTTAGTCCACAATTAACACTGATTCCATACTAGGAAATATTAAAATCGATGGAATCAGTCCAACCAATGATGTGTATATATATATGCAACGATATATAATTCAACCAATTTAACCATAATCTGCCTAAACAACCATCACACAACATTCAACCATTATTTAAAATATAATTAAAATATTTTAAATAAAAAGAGAGTTAGTGAATTTACTCACCTTGGCGCGTTAACCGTTAAATAACGATTTGCGTCGTTTGATTATATCTGACGTTCAATTCTGTCGTCGTCCACGCTGAAACGTCTGCCGGCTCGCTTAAGATACAAGCACTTCACGCTACTACCTCGCTTTGGCACGTCCAAACCTCTTTCCGTACCAAGGACAATGTCTTGTACACATATATTTTAGTTTCTCCTCTAATTCATCGGGTTTCACAAATAAGTCGGTCCACGTCCAAATCGCTGAGCCCATTTCCATGTGAATAATGCATTATCTTCACTTCATACACGCCAGTATGCCATACCCTGTACAAAACGTTGCCACATATCTCCATGCACCCGTTTACCCCATGTTTCCAACGCACATTTCAGCCAAAACAACACCAATAGCTTCCAATTAAATCCGCATACTCCCCCAATGACCACGCCATGGCCAAACTTCACCATTTTCCAATGCGTGCTCCTCTTCAATATTCATGCACTCATTTATTTAAACCAACAACCTCTATCGAACGAGCCCGCAGCGTTGCTACATCGAGCTCAACAAAAGTACACTTCAATTACCTGCTTTGCCATATGCCTTGACACTACTCTCTGTGAACCCTTTCAATGCATGCACACAATTAATGTACACACACCCCAAGATCCGCCAGTAACCCTTCTTCAAGCTGACCTACTGACCACGCCATGCCTCTCCTCTCAACTTCTCTTATTACCATTTCACATTTCCACCCATGCATATACTCCTATCCACGTATTTGCTAAACCGTCCCCTTCTTGAAACAAAGCATGTTGAACGCAGGCCACCCATCAATCCAGACATCACCCCCATACGCCACTATCAGGGAATGGAGCTCCTCCGACTGTGCCGCTCCAATATTTCCGATTCACGCCACCACTTCAACTTCTTTGAACCTCCCCTTTACTTCATCCCTACTGCTCTCGCCACCTCACTCCGCCAGAATCCACCATACAGGAACACTTTACTTCTTCGCAGCCTCCTCCCCCTAACTTGATGTCGGTTCACTTTACGTTTGCTATTGAAACGTTGGCTCCAGGATTATATAAATTTGAGGTTTTTATCTTGTTTTTATTTTGATCTTTTTATTTCGTTGGGTTTTCAGTGCTCGAAGGAATGGGAGGAGGTTCATATATTTATAGTGATACAATTACTTGATGGCCAAGTAGTAGGCATCCTGTAGGTCTGCTGCAAACAGAAAATGGGTGGCTCGGCTTTGATTTGAAAACACGACTGGATGCTAATGGGTCTACATCGATTTGTCCATCGATAGTTTCTAGGGTAGGATATGTAAATACACATAGGGTAGTAGTGTTTTTATCAGCTTTTGTTATGCCTTGACGTGTATATTTCAGTAGTAGGTAACGGCAGTGTGTTTAATTTCAAACTAGGCCAGCAGAAACGAAGGCATAGGTATGTACGAATGAAATGGGTCTGCTCGATGGGATAATTCGATGGAAATATTTAGCTTCAGCCTACGCAGGTTAAATCGTTAGGGTGGCGTGCGTCACCTTCACCCTTAATTAATTTGATTAGATAAGTATAGTTTCCGTTAGATGTTATACAATAAAATAATTACAAATATCCCATGGTTCATAACTCGAAAATCCCAGACTGCTATGGACAAAAATAAAAATACTGTCGTGATCAGCGAGGTTCCACGATCCCAAAAATTTAATAATACCGGTAGTTTAACTTATATTGTGAAACCACGAAATATTGATACAGGGTGCAAAATACTCCAAATAAAAAGTTGCGTATTTAATTAATTAAAAATTACAGTAAAATTCTAAAAATTAAATTATCACTGCGCCTTAAAAGAACCTTGTCTAATTTCGAAACCGATGAGAAGTTATTTCAAATAAACCGTTATGGTCGATATACGATTTCATAGCGACTTTCTGAATATTTGATTTGGACATATCTTGCAATATATAATCCGAAATCTCGATTTTTCACTTCTGTTAGAAAGATACAGTTTAACAGATTCCAGTATTTCTTGTTTCGCAGAAATCCGACTTGTAACGGGTCCAGTATACTTAGTTGAAGTTTAGAACGTTAAATTACGAACTGCCGCGATATTACGGCCTCGATTATAATTAATATATATTTCTATACGTTCAACTTCGTTTAATTAATATATAAATCCACTTATATTACGAATTCAATATTTAAACTGATTTAAATATCCACATACAAACCGATAAAAATGCGGGACGTTACATTCCTTCCCCCTTAAAATAATTTCGTCCTCGAAATTGCTAAGAAGTGGAGATGCTCTAATTCTAACTCCTCACAACCTGCTTGGTTCAAATTTCATACTTCACATCCCCATAACTCAATCCTTGCGTCGAATCTTTTATCCTTAACCAATAATTCTCTTACATCCTAGCCAACTTCATTTCAAACTCCAATTTCAATTTCAAATTTCCAATTCTTCAAATTTTTATTCAAAAATCAATTTTCGCCCCCAGGTTCGGTTCCATTCCAAATCTTAATTCACCACTCAACTACTTTGCCAAGTCAAATTCTTATTCCAGTACGATTTACACTTTCTTGGCTTCAATTCAACTCCACTTTTATTTGACTTATTTAAATTATCTGTTTATTTACTTCATAAGTAAATTTTAAATTTCAGAATTCAAATTCCTGGGGTTTTCATTTCAAATCAGTTTGAAATCATATATATTCATAACATAGCAATTCAAAAACCTTTGAATTCCTGACAACTTATTTCAAAACAAAATCTTTGGTAGTAATCTGTCACTTAGAACTCGAAAACAAACACTGATAATGCGGCCGTCACTATTAGAATTTATTTTCCATTGATCAAAGTGAGTTCAATACTATATCACTTTCAAAACTCATATTCAAATACTTTTATTTGAAATTTATTTCAAAAATATCTTTTTGAAACTTGGATAATATTTCAAAATTTCCCCAGGATCTTAAAATTCCATATATTTAATTCAAATTTCATTTACAAACATTTTCATGTTTCAGAATTTTAATTCCAATTATGGCTTAAATTTCAGATTTAATTCATCCGATTTTATATCTTATACTAATATAAATTTCGATTGGTTATTTACATAGCGAACCCACATATAACCTTATTTGATTATAATAACAATCAACATACCCAATATACTATAATGATCTCAAGATATATAGCTCTTTTTATATCAAAATATATTTTGGGTAAAATTATTTTAATTACCCAGCTTTTCAAAACATACCGTGTCGAGTTACTCTGTTCAAGAGTTTAGAAACACCTATCGACACAGTTTGCATTACTGTTTCGACCAGAATTCATAAACCACTTGCCAAACTAATCAACACAATATAAAACAGTTTTTATATCAATTTACAAATACGCGCTCATCTATATATACTCAAACTCAATCTAGAGTTTTACTAACTCCATCTATATTGAGTTTCGCCACAGAGCCAAGGAAATCACTTAACCTTTAGCTCTGATACCACTGTAACGACCCAGCGATTTTTCGACACCGAAAATCGACACAAAACCCAGCGTCGACTGTTCAGACATCGAAAATACCGAATCATTAATAGAAAGAAATTAGAGGGTGAGATAGAAAAGATAGAACTAATAGAATAGAAGAAGAAGAAGAACACAATTGAGCAGAATCAGAGTAAACACGAATCTCACAGCGGAACGAATAAAATATATTATATAACATAACTTTGAAATACAAAACTGTATTGTATATACATACCATTATCAGAGTACAATACATCATATCACAGCGGAAATAGTCTCTAAATACTAACGGTGAAGCCTTCTGCTTTTAGCTCCTTCAAGCGTATCTGTAAAAGCCTGAAACACTTGACTGCCCGTACAAATTTGGGCACCCAAGAGTTTAGGGAAAACAAACAAAATAAACTCTGGGTCAGTCATGGGACTGGTGTGAGTAAATTCCAACCATATGGCTTAACTTTGAAAATCCTTTTCGAAACAAAAAGGATAATAGTAAGACCAATCCACACATAAACACGGATGGTTTTTACCTTACTATAACCCAAATCATTATTGATATCAAAATCCAGTGATATTATAATAATGTCTAATCAAATAAATAACCAAATAGTAGAACGCTTGCATCTCACGCTCTACATATATAGTATAAAATCAAAAACCGCAGGGTGCTTATTGGAGATTGGATTCCAACTATGACAAGGTATGGGACCACCTTCCGATGATGTATCTCTAGAGGCGAATACACCTGGGTTCAACAAGAACGTCTTGCAACCCGGCCCACACATGACCGACCACTCATTTCGCTTGAGTGTATCGAATGTATATCACCAACGGTTGGACTCAAACCACCGTTCCCGAATGGGCAGAATGGGCAGAATAGACAGATTTAGAAACAAAAGGAATTTCTCTAGATAGGTGATTATACACCCTAATGGGAGCGACCCACATAGCCATGCTGCCTGCCCGATTTTTGTCATTTCCCGGCTGTGAAGCTTGAGGCTACGTCTACCTTTTAGAACATCTGGCCACCATACACTTTGAATGCCACATCGTCAAACCCGTCAAATCACTAGTTGATCTTCCCAAAATATTACGGGTATAAAAGCCAAGAGAAACGAATTTCTCCGCCACCAGACGTAATATCTTGAAAAGAACGGCTTAGGTGATCTTCTAAGAATACGCTGTCAGACATTCATCCATACAAGTTGTCCTGGGTCGGGACAAACAGAAAGCACCGTTCTGAATAGGACGACCCTTGCATTTCACTCCGTCTTCAATTTTCTTCAGCATAATTTGCAGCGCTTATGCCTATACGGAGTGGTTTCAGATAGTATATCCAACCGGTCTCCCCGTATAGACAACGATGGTCAAAACACTTCGATAGTCGGTTATTTAACTATCAAAGTAAAACAAACATTCAATCAAATGTATAACTATCATCACACTACCATGGGCACTTTTATTTAACATTCATCATCATCGAATTATAGTTCCCATTTCTAATAGTGTTATTTAACTCCAATCATATTTCCAACACCGAAATGATGTCATCATTTTCTGAAACGATTTTCCACCACTCGTTCTTATATTCCTTTGGAAAATCATCGCTACTTATTACTTTAGAATAAACGGATTTCAAAACAACTGTTTACATTCCCTAGGGAGTAGTGCTATATACAAAAATCACGCTTAAGCTTGGCCAACAGCGTTAATTTAACGTTATAGTTCAAAACTTGTCATACGCTGTAATATTCCCATTTTTAACTAATCTCGACACAGCAGTCACGCCTAAACCTCAACAGCGTTATTTTATTGCTATAGTTCACAGACTTGCAATATGCTACTATACTCCACTTTATAATTAATCTCAACGCCTCTTTCCGTTACAAAAATCTTGACACCTCTTTCTGTTACAAAAATCTTGACATCTTTTCCCGTTATAAAAATCTTGACACCTCTTTCCGTTACAAACAAATACCATTCCTCGCTAATAGTGAAGCCATTCAAGTTGGGGTATTTTTAATTACCTCTCAGACCTTGAACAACGACATTCTTATCTTAGAATAAATATAAGTTCGTAACTCTAACCCCTTATACTTTAAAATCTGCCAACCGTACTTCTTGTTATAGTTTAAACATGGTTTTATGACGCCATATCCTTATTTTGCAAACTCGGTTATTTACATTAGCTTTCAACTTCCTTGTTCAAACCCATTTAAACATTTTCCTCCGCTTCGTCTTCCTTAGACAAATCTCTTTTTAAACATTCCTCTTCGCTTTGTCTTCCTTAGACAAATCCCTTATACTTTAAAATCTTATTAAATCAACTATTCGTCAATTTTATTACATTAGATAAATCAACCCAATCTAACTTAATTAAATAACCAATTATTGATCAAAACAGTTTGCTTGGTAAATATTTAGCCATGCTTAACCCACTCATCAACTCTAACAAAGCTTTTCATTTTGAATAAATAACATTTATTTATTCAAATAATTTCACTTGTATCGATTACTATAGAAAAATAATTTGTTTCTAAATAATCTCATTTACTATTAAATAAACAATAATCGATTTTAACGAATCTTACTATGGAATAAACCATAATCTATTTGTAAATATCTCATTTAATTGTTCTTAGAACAATAAATCCTTGTTATTAATCATCAAGTAAATCTTCGCCTACTTACTTATTTATCTTATTAATATAAGAATCCACTTTAGCAAATCATTTAGTAAGTATGGTGAAACACGTGCTTCGCACACGGTGGGATTTTGGTAAACAATAGCGGTTAAAACAAATGATACATTTTTGGTTGGTTGTTGACACTTTCTAAATCGATTTCATTTATTGATTAAATCAAAATAACGTTTGGATTTCCATTCAATGCTAATATCAACACAAGGTTTCAAAAGTCATTTGGGTTCAAACGGTGCATCTATATAAACAAACAGTACATATAAATATTGAGGAGTCCGGTTGGATTCCTCCAACCGGTTTCCTGCATCCACCGATGTTAGTCCACAATTAACACTGATTCCATACTAGGAAATATTAAAATCGATGGAATCAGTCCAACCAATGATGTGTATATATATATGCAACGATATATAATTCAACCAATTTAACCATAATCTGCCTAAACAACCATCACACAGCATTCAACCATTATTTAAAATATAATTAAAATATTTTAAATAAAAAGAGAGTTAGTGAATTTACTCACCTTGGCGCGTTAACCGTTAAATAACGATTTGCGTCGTTTGATTATATCTGACGTTCAATTCTGTCGTCGTCCACGCTGAAACGTCTGCCGGCTCGCTTAAGATACAAGCACTTCACGCTACTACCTCGCTTTGGCACGTCCAAACCTCTTTCCGTACCAAGGACAATGTCTTGTACACATATATTTTAGTTTCTCCTCTAATTCATCGGGTTTCACAAATAAGTCGGTCCACGTCCAAATCGCTGAGCCCATTTCCATGTGAATAATGCATTATCTTCACTTCATACACGCCAGTATGCCATACCCTGTACAAAACGTTGCCACATATCTCCATGCACCCGTTTACCCCATGTTTCCAACGCACATTTCAGCCAAAACAACACCAATAGCTTCCAATTAAATCCGCATACTCCCCCAATGACCACGCCATGGCCAAACTTCACCATTTTCCAATGCGTGCTCCTCTTCAATATTCATGCACTCATTTATTTAAACCAACAACCTCTATCGAACGAGCCCGCAGCGTTGCTACATCGAGCTCAACAAAAGTACACTTCAATTACCTGCTTTGCCATATGCCTTGACACTACTCTCTGTGAACCCTTTCAATGCATGCACACAATTAATGTACACACACCCCAAGATCCGCCAGTAACCCTTCTTCAAGCTGACCTACTGACCACGCCATGCCTCTCCTCTCAACTTCTCTTATTACCATTTCACATTTCCACCCATGCATATACTCCTATCCACGTATTTGCTAAACCGTCCCCTTCTTGAAACAAAGCATGTTGAACGCAGGCCACCCATCAATCCAGACATCACCCCCATACGCCACTATCAGGGAATGGAGCTCCTCCGACTGTGCCGCTCCAATATTTCCGATTCACGCCACCACTTCAACTTCTTTGAACCTCCCCTTTACTTCATCCCTACTGCTCTCGCCACCTCACTCCGCCAGAATCCACCATACAGGAACACTTTACTTCTTCGCAGCCTCCTCCCCCTAACTTGATGTCGGTTCACTTTACGTTTGCTATTGAAACGTTGGCTCCAGGATTATATAAATTTGAGGTTTTTATCTTGTTTTTATTTTGATCTTTTTATTTCGTTAGGTTTTCAGTGCTCGAAGGAATGGGAGGAGGTTCATATATTTATAGTGATACAATTACTTGATGGCCAAGTAGTAGGCATCCTGTAGGTCTGCTGCAAACAGAAAATGGGTGGCTCGGCTTTGATTTGAAAACACGACTGGATGCTAATGGGTCTACATCGATTTGTCCATCGATAGTTTCTAGGGTAGGATATGTAAATACACATAGGGTAGTAGTGTTTTTATCAGCTTTTGTTTTGCCTTGACGTGTATATTTCAGTAGTAGGTAACGGCAGTGTGTTTAATTTCAAACTAGGCCAGCAGAAACGAAGGCATAGGTATGTACGAATGAAATGGGTCTGCTCGATGGGATAATTCGATGGAAATATTTAGCTTCAGCCTACGCAGGTTAAATCGTTAGGGTGGCGTGCGTCACCTTCACCCTTAATTAATTTGATTAGATAAGTATAGTTTCCGTTAGATGTTATACAATAAAATAATTACAAATATCCCATGGTTCATAACTCGAAAATCCCAGACTGCTATGGACAAAAATAAAAATACTGTCGTGATCAGCGAGGTTCCACGATCCCAAAAATTTAATAATACCGGTAGTTTAACTTATATTGTGAAACCACGAAATATTGATACAGGGTGCAAAATACTCCAAATAAAAAGTTGCGTATTTAATTAATTAAAAATTACAGTAAAATTCTAAAAATTAAATTATCACTGCGCCTTAAAATAACCTTGTCTAATTTCGAAACCGATGAGAAGTTATTTCAAATAAACCGTTATGGTCGATATACGATTTCATAGCGACTTTCTGAATATTTGATTTGGACATATCTTGCAATATATAATCCGAAATCTCGATTTTTCACTTCTGTTAGAAAGATACAGTTTAACAGATTCCAGTATTTCTTGTTTCGCAGAAATCCGACTTGTAACGGGTCCAGTATACTTAGTTGAAGTTTAGAACGTTAAATTACGAACTGCCGCGATATTACGGCCTCGATTATAATTAATATATATTTCTATACGTTCAACTTCGTTTAATTAATATATAAATCCACTTATATTACGAATTCAATATTTAAACTGATTTAAATATCCACATACAAACCGATAAAAATGCGGGACGTTACAGCTATGTCCCATGCAAAAAAGGGAACCAACCCATGTAATTAAAACTGCAGCCGATCCATTCTTTTATATAATCTAACTATTTTTATATGGATCCACGTCATCTTTATTATGTATCCAATCCCTTGAATTAATTACTCTGGTCCACTGCATTTACAGAAATTCCATCACATGATAAAATTACTAACCGGTCCATATATTAGAATGATTCTCCCCGATCCATTATGTACTATTCAATCTTTCAGAAAGCCTTTGCCTAATCCAACATATGCAGCTTTATCCTGACCCGTTATAAGAAGAAATACCCGTAACATTAATGCTCGATCCATGAACTAAAGGCTTCGATTCATGATATTAAAACAAATCTAATCCATAGTGGCCAAATGTTATTGATTTTTTACTCATATATTTGACAACAAATTTTGAAACCATGTTTCAGGTTAACATTTGTCCCTCGAAGCATGTATTTTTGCTTGTGAAAAACACAGGCTTTGAAATGAACGTTGTTTTTGATATATTTTATGTCAAATAAATATGAGTAAATTGTAAATAAACATTTGATACAGATAAAAGTGTTTTTATTTCCTCGAGATGCTGCTATTTATTTGTGAATCAGATACTTTTTTCTTCGTGGGTCGGTTTTTTTTTAAAACAGTATGCAAACCCCATAGTGAATCGGTGAAGCTCAACAACCTTTTGTCTTCATATATATAACCTCTTTTGGACCGACCTTTTCCTCATTTCTTCATGGCTTTTGGATGAAGACATTTTAATGGCAAACGAGGGTTCATCGGGGAAGGTAGATCTCGCATTGAATTTTAAGCTTGCTTCTCACTGATTTCTTCTTTAACCAAATCCCCCGCAATCGACCAAAGTTCGGAGCACTGGAGATTTCAGCTTTCGATCCAGATCCGAATCTTCACCAAGAGTTGACTCGAATTTTAAATCGTGAGTTCTCTTTCTCTCCAGAGTCGAAATCAGGCTGCTATGTCGATCTCCATCGCGAGCCTTTCTAAGGACATTGATGTTTGACTTGGCTTCCTTGAGATCTTGTTGCAGTTTTATGCTATAACAACTGTGCGTATACTGATGTATTGGTTCGGATCTAATAGCAAACCTGATTGAAATGCGGTTACATTTGAATTTAAAGCTCAGTTTTATTGCTCTAAATGATTGGGGCTTCGAGGATTTGAATGGATCGGATCTGTGGGGATATCAACTGTATTTTCAGATCAACTTCGGCGATTGAATGCTGATGTTGTTTAACTTCGGCAATCGAATCTGGCTAAAATGTATCTGCATCTGACTTGAGCTTCAGTTCTCGAATAAATCTGATTATTCTAAGTTTCTGAACTGTGTTTGATGCATTAAATTGATTTCCACAGTGTTATTAACTTGACAGCAATGCTCGAGTTTTCCATGTTGTTTGGCACTTCAATATCTGAATTCAACCTTTTGTTGTTGATGATGTTTATTCAAGCTGCAATGTTGTATATGGAAAATATTTTGCACTTGATGTCGTACTTTAATATGGATTTAAGATTTGTGGATGCTGCGCAAGTATGTGAACGCTTCAATTTTGGTCAAGGCTCTGAAGTGAGAAACAATTGAGATCCATGGTTGTGTTCGATCCGTGATGGGTCGGTCGAGTCCATCCTGATGGATCGATCGTGCCCGATCCATGATGGATCGATCGAGCACGATCCGTGATGGATTGGTCGTGCCCGATCCATGATGGATCGTTTAGTTTGGAGATTTGTTTTTCCATTGAATCTCTTTTGAAGCAATGTGTACTTTCTAAAGCAAACAACAACAACTTGTACTCATAACTGATAAGTCACACATGCCCCTTAACTGCTACAACCTATTCTGTAACAACAAAAACATTTCTTGTTCTTAGGCGAATATTTTGTCATCGACTGCCCATATCGACAACAGATTAGTTAATCATTAAAAATTTAACTACAACGAATCTCTTGCTCTGAATTAAATGAAGTATTTGTGTAGAAACATTTTGTTTGACTGTTTATAACTCATCAGACTTCGCCTGCATAAACACAATATTCTAATTCAAATTCACAACGATGCTTGATATCAACTAATCGACTGCAGATTTCAAGTTTTCGCTTTTAAATAGCTAATATAATTCCGCACAACAGTTCATATTTTATGAAATGTGTACCTGTAAATTGTTGTTTATTTCCAGTAGTGTTTCATATCATGGATCATCCCAGGCTGTATAGAACTTTGAATCTCAACTTCATAACTGCTTCCCCCAGTGCATGACTATTGCTTAATCTTGTTTTTATAACTCATGTTGATACCACTGATGGATATTTAGCTTCAACTCCTTAGGAAGTGTTATTGCTTTTTTAGATTCGAACTATGCCATATTTGCACAGTCTTCCATTAAGCACTACCATTCTTCAAATTTGTAGCAAAATATCATCGGATCCTTTGAATTAATTAAGATTGGAGCGTCGCAGACAAGGGATATTTTGCATTGAGAGATTCTAGTGGGATTTCCCAGGATTGATCTTCATCAGTGTAGTGAGATTTATCGACATATCGATTATATCAATTTTGTCAAAATTTTTAAATGCCTCAACTTTCAAAGGCAAGGTCATTTTTGCCAAGCTTTTTAAGGTGAGATCTCCTGTTTGATATACACTTTGGCTTATGTACCAATAAGTGTATGTATTTCCTTGTCGAGTGCGAGTCATTTCTTGCTTATTATGACGTTGTGATGAGTCCATGGTATATTTTTCGAACATTGGCCAATCTTAATGTGGTTGTGTTGCCCCATACCATAGGTCATCACGAATTGCATAAAACGAATGTGATCAACTTCGTCGAATTTCCTTGATTCAAATTATCACACTAAAAGCTTTTAATTTGTTGGTAAGATCCTTTTGCTTTTACCAGTTTATTTAAAGCTCTCAAGTAGGACAATATATCTAGGAAACCCAGCTTTGGTGGCTGATCATATGCTTCTTCTTTGAGAAGGTCTTTCTCTTAATTGAAAATACCCCCATGTAAGGAGGTCTTTAGTTTTGTCCTTGCATAAGGATGACTCCTTGTTTTCCTCAGCATATCAGATCATGAGGCATGTGTTAGGTCGTTTCTTGTCCCTCAAGATATGAGTCATCATAAGTCGCTATAGCCGAAAGCGGTCAACTTATCTAAGTTCTTTTATTTTGGATTGGTATGTTAGGAGCTTGTTGTTTGCTGTTGGAGTATGTATATTCCTGCCAACGCACTCTAATATTCTGAGCTCACCAATTCTTTTAAGAAATTTAACTTTGTCGACTAATTTTGAGTGTCTACTAGGAGAAGTCATTGATATTTATGCCCGTGTCTGGGAGGTTTCCAGTGTTCACCGTGAGAAGTACTTTGGTAACACCTAACGTCTGCTCCCGCTGATTGGTGTTTTGACATCAGAGACTTTGTTGAGTGTTTGTAACTCAATTATTCTACTCTCGTCAACCAAATCAAGTAACAGAGACTTCACTAAGCTCACCTCTACCATGGAGAGGCGACCTTCAGTGTCGGCACAAAGGTCTGACATGAAGGATTTTTGCCTTTGCTATGAAAGGGAATTTCCGAGCCTCTTGCTATGGAGAGGCGGACCTTCAGCGTTGGTGCAAAGGTCTGACGCGAAGGATTTTGGATTTTGCGCCATTCCACAAGGCAAACATCCGTCTTCGTGTCCAATGCGCTTAACTACGGTAAGCGATCGCAGCCGGACTGAGAGGTTCTTGTTGTACCTAACAATTATATGATTTTTGTTTGACGATAACAAGCATATATGTATTATTATAAATTTGTTTATAATTGTACCATTATACTACATCACAGGTAAAAAATAATATTTAAATAGAATACTACTGCACAAGAGTTTAAATATTTGAACATTATTTTATTTAAATATAATATTTTTTTCAACATCTCAACAATACAAATTTATAACTCCACTATTTGTACATCTCAGTGTAATACAATACAATACATTTCATATTCATTATATATATATATACACACACACAATTTCTCACTACAACACTCTGTCACTCAGTTACATTTCACTCAAGTTGTACATATACATTCATACACTTATATACAATCACACTCATTTGTCTTCTGTCTGCGTCACTGTCAGTCCAGTCTTCTGCTTACCTATCATAGAAGAAACACACAGTAGTTTGGAACAAAAATATTTTTAAATTCTAGCAGATATAATTTTATTTTAAAATTTATTTGTCTTAGAATTTTGGTGTGTTTATCATCATTTTTCATGACTTGATCAGATTTGTATATATAACCATCTGTGTCTAGACAACCTGTGATATGCATAGTGATTCACTGTAAATACCACAAGGTAGATATTGTCTGTAGTGCACACATATATATTTTACACATGCAGTATACATTTATACACATACATGTGTATGTATATATGCATATTTTTCTGTGCAGGGGCAATATGGTGAGAAAGGGAAAAATATATCAAATATGATGTGTCAGGTAAAGCTTGACAACATTTTCATGCTGTAAGTATCCATGAAAACTCAAGCAATAAATACAAACACACACGCACATATATATGCACATATGTGTATATATACACATATGTATGTATATGGTGATACATGCACATGCATAAGGATGTATAGTGCTCAAGACAACAAGCAAAAGCCAGTTAAGATGTACACTGCTCGACCATGTATAAATGCAACAGTATGGAATACGGTGCAAGAAACAAATGCATGCAAATGTCAATGCAAGCCGGAAGCACAGTGTACACATAAAATTTGCTTGGGCAAATATGAAACTACATCACATGCCCAACATGCCAAAGAACCGCAATATATATATATATATATATATATATATATATATATATGAAGATGGTCCAGCAACAAAATGCACAAGTCTAGATAAATATGAACTAGCAACAGTTTACATGTAT
Organism: Allium sativum; assembly: GCA_030737875.1. Taxonomy (NCBI): domain Eukaryota; kingdom Viridiplantae; phylum Streptophyta; class Magnoliopsida; order Asparagales; family Amaryllidaceae; genus Allium; species Allium sativum. Next base: position 2,726,023 of record JASFAX010000050.1, on the reverse strand, counting down.
GCACAAGTGAATGGAACAAATTGAAATAGCCCAAAATAATCAGTGCACAAATACATTTATGTGTACAAGCATGCACAACAGTTTCCAGGGTATATCAACACAAGAGCAAGACAACAAACGCCAACAAACTCAAGATATGGCGCAGCTACATACACTACATGGTTGCGTACTCATAAGAATACATGTTCCAACTTAGTTCAATGAAGACAACAGTCCATAATGAACAGGTCATGGGAAGTGTAAAATGGGTGCACAAATAATATGATAGAGAACTCAAAAAATTTGGCATAAATCATGGTGACATAGCATAGTAAGCTAGGGTACATGAAACAAATATGCACAACAACCATGAAGAAATAACTCAGGTGTAGATAGTTCAACATCAAGACATGGATGTTAACATGACAGGTCACACAATACAATAGTTCCAAAGGATGTATGCAATTAAGGAAAAATCACCATTTTTAAGTGCCAATAAAATTATCAGTGAAACTAAGGTGTAGTAATTTTGGCAAATGATAAATTATGGCAAGAACAATTCCTTTTGGTTATAGAATTATATTAGAGAAAGATTTTTCGAATATACTTTGTTTGGAAAGTACAAAATCATTTGTAGAAAATCACAATTCAAAATTGTATGGAAAGATACACTTTTAAATGGCTCTAGAAATGGCCTAGTTGATTTGAACATTTTTTAAATGTTTCTAGCACTCAAGGGAAAAAATATGGCAAGTTAATTTTTATTCTTCCCAGATTTTTACAATCATGCAAGGAACAAGGGAGAAAAGTATTTTATTTCCAGATATCATCAAAGGATACGCTGAAATCTATCAGAAGTATTTTTGGCAAATATAATTATTTCTAGAAATCTTGTGTCATCATTTTGGCAAGATTTAATTTTGGCAAACATGATACCATCAAGTTATTCACAGTTTGGCCTACAGAAATCAATTAATAATATTTTTGGCCAGAAATCACAATTGTATTTCCATAATTCAACAATGAAGTTTTTTTTGGATTCAATCAATCATTTTCGGCATGTAATCAACAAGAGGATTCAAGGCAGAGCAGAAAATCACGCAACAACCAAGAACTTCAAGACTGAACCATTCAACAAATAGTGGCAACAAAATTACAGGCAAATCAAGTCAAGCCATGCAGGAAATCAGAGTTATTTTTAGGATTTAACAATCCTATAAAATCATCATTTCATCATAGGTAGGTGACTGAAAAATCAATCAAGACAAAAATTCGAAGAGCAAATACTTTAAAATCAGAAGCACTAACAGAATTTTTTCAATTTCCAGAAGCCAAATCAATCGAGTAAGAAATAAAAAGCATCGAAGCAATCACTAAAATCACGACATCTATTTTTCAAGCAATCCAGATCAAGTTTTGGGGATTTTTGGAAAACCCTAACATTTTAGAGTCACCCGACATTCTTTTTGGAATTGAATGAAATAAACAAAGTAGGACGGCCTAGTTTATTGTAAAGTGGGTTTTAATTTGTTTTTTTTTTATTGTTTTGGGTCTTTAACTCTTGTAAAATCGTCTGTTGGTTTTCTAGTTTTTCTGTAAAACTAGGTTATCTAGCTAGTTATAGGATTTTAACTAGCAATTTTCTAGTGTCTATAATAACTAAGGTTTACTAGCTATGGGTTTGTAACTAGGGAAAATCAGTACATGGTTTTGAATGTAGGATTAGAATAGGAGTAGGGTTTACGAGTTTATAGGGTTTTATAAGTGGGATCTGTTTTAATTCCTTGTAATAACCTTAAAGAATGCAGCAGTAGGCAGAGTTTGCTGAAGCTGGGTAAAATCTATGTTATTTATTTTTTGCATTTATTTTATCTGCTGCAGTCTGTTTTGTGATATTAATTAATATCTCGAGTTAATTTAATAAACCCTATTCACCCCCCTCTAGGGTTAATCTAGATCCAACAAGTGGTATTAGAGCAAGTATTTTATTAACTCTAGAATCATGGTGTTCCCTAGTTGTCAGTCCATAAAGAGTCAGTCCAGTCATATTCTAACTATTTTTAATGGTACAAATTTTTTAAATTGGAAATCAGAAATGGTGTCCTATTTAAAATCTGTTAATATTAAATGTTGGGATACTGTTATTAATGGATATGTTTGGGTAGGTAGGGATGATATTGAGTTTAATTCTTGCGCTACTTATATTCTTATATTGATGATATCCAATATAACTATATCTCCCATTGTTTGTCCACACAGGAAATATGGAATACTCTCGACACGAAGTATAGAAGGATTGACAGCAACAACCTGAAACCCTTGATGGTCAGCTCAAATTCAGATCTATGCTTGAAAGAAGAAACAAATGAAAAGTCAAATGGATCAGACAATGGAGACTCAAATTACGATAAGACAGAAAATTTCTCGTATGAAGATTCGGTTTATATGTGTGCTGATTTAACAAAAACTGTTGATAATCTCCATCGAAGAAACAAATCTTTGAAATATAAAAATCGTGAGTTGACCAATAAAAAAAACTGTTTGGAATCAAAACTTTCAAACGTCATGAAATTAGAAAATTATGATTGCGAAAACTATTTGAAATTAAAATATGATCTTGTTTATCTCAACAAAAACATTCAATAATTGGAAGGGAAATTCTGATTTTAAAAGATAACGAGATTGAGCTAAAAAGTACAAATAATTCTTTGCAAAAGGAATTTAAATTTTTTAAGGCTATCAAAAGTTCTAAACATGAAACCGCTGAAAAAGAAAATTTGTAGAAAACTGATTCAATCTTGAATGATTTTGAAAAAGAGATCGAGAAATTCAAGAAATTTGAGTTTGAAAAACAAATTCAATTAGAATATGAAATCTTTGAGTCCAAGACCAAACTCAAACTACTTGAAAACGATAATTTGTTTTTGAAACAAAATGATACTAAAAAGAGTAAGAACAACATTAATCATTGCTCAAATCTAATGAAAGAAAATTCTGATCTTGAATTGAGTTTAAAACGTTTTTCAACCGGAGAAAAGTCTTTGAATATGCGATTGAAAATCCAATTTCCTTCTGGTAGTAGGAATGGTCTCATTTTTGGGAAAATAAATGATTTTGAAAATTTGAATTCAAATGGCTTTAAAAGTCCTTCAAACTGTTTTGAAAAAGAACATTTTGCAAATTTAAACAATGATAATTTCAAAGGATTTTTGAATCATAAACAATACGAGAATTTGTTTGTTAACAAACCATTTAGACAATCTTGGATCCAAAATGGAAATAAAATGATTATGACGAAATTCAAACAGATTTAGGTTCCTAAGGGTACAAAGGTAAATTCCAATGGGTTGTTATACAAACAAGTTTGGGTATCAAAAGACGTGAACAAAACTATGAGTGGTTTTACTAATTTTTTTAGAACATTCAATCCTTTAAACAGTCTGGTACCAAAGGCTAGCTGAGGAACGACCTTCTAGAAGAATCAAGGTTAAAGGTTATTGACGTATGTTCTTTAGCCAAGTTTGCTAAGTTGGAGATCCACAAAGTTTACTGTAAATTTGGTATGATATCTAAACTCATCTTTGTTAATATTGTCTTTTTTATTCTTCTTTGTTTATTCCTCCTTCTACCCCTTCTATTTTTTCTTTTGATTATTTTGATTTTGTGATGCTAATGTGTAATGACTTTGTCACATTTCTTTTAATCCTCCATCTGATTTTTGCATATCAGTATTGACATTGCCATATCTTTTATAATTTTTTCTTGTTCTTAAACTTCAAAATTGCAGAATTCATAGTTTTCTGGAAAATCGCTTTATTTGTGTAAAACTCTACTGTTTTAATAATTTTGAGATCTTGAATTTAAAATTGTATATTTCTGCAAGTATCTTGAAGTTTAATTCTTATCTGATTTCTGAATTGCTAACATTGCTGAAACATTCATGTTATATCTTGAACACTGCTAATTTGAATTCCAAATTTTTTGAAGGTTTGAAAAATTAATGAAATTTCACACACCTCTGCTTTTTTGAGTTTCTTCTAATTCATTTTGGTAGGGCTTTAAATTCAAATGCATTACAGCACGCGGCTATTTTTAAAATGTGATAATTTCATTGATTTTTGGATTGGCTTAATTATTCCTGAATTGGAAAACTTTTGTCTTGAATCACTATGATACATCTTGAAATTCTTTTTTATTCATGATCATTTTTGGTTGGATATTTGATGTTGTGAAATCATTTGATTTTTTTTTTGATATTTTGAATCTCACATACCTCTTAGGTTTGAAATTAATAATCTTGTGTGATTGATTCTTTGTAGCTCAAAATTTATATTTCTGCAAGTGATTTCAAATAAACTCTTTTTATATCATGAATATATCTCAAGATTGATGAAAACATTCTGAAAAGTTCTCTTGTGCTTATTAGGAACAATTGTGAAAAAATCTTTGAAAATCTGGTCTAAAAACTCACTATTATTTCATGATCATTTGATTTGAATATTTTTTTGTTTGAAATCATTTGAAATTATTTCATGAATCTCACATAAATCTTGGATTTGAAACTTATAATCTGGCGTGATCGATACATTGAATCTTGAGATTTTTATATTCCTACAAATAATTTATAATAAACTGTATTATTAATCTTGGGTCATGAATCATCTTTTATGACGGTTAGAAACGTTTGTGAAGAATTCTCTTGACAAGTATGCTTTAAAATTGATTGTTGTGCTGCTCTGATGAAAGAAGTCATTTTGAAAATGTTTTTTTAGATAACTGCTTGTTTTTGGTATCATCTGCTACTCTGATAAAAGATTTAAAAAATTTCTGATTGTCTTAACTACCTTGAGTTGAAAATCTCTTTAGCATAGATTCTTACGCTACATCCTGAAATATCCATTCTGAAATCATGATCATTTACTTGGATATTGTGCTATTTGAAATCATTTGAATATATATAATATCTTGAATCTCGCACTTTTCTTGGATAAGAATTTAAAAATCTTTTGTGATCGATTCATTGAATTTTGAAGTTTACACTTCCCGTCAAGTGATTTCAAATAAACTTTTTCTTTAAATCTTGGATCATGATTTGTCTTCTTGAACCTATTGTAAATTTTCTGAAAACTTTCCTGTGAAAATTCTCCTGAATTTCTATTGCTACTTCGATAGATGGAATTGATCTGTTAGATTTAACTGCTTGGGCTTGGTAATTTTTTTCTCTTGAAAGTTCTGTATTAAGTGGTAGAATGTAGAATAAGTCTCTGAGATACCTTTGTTAGCCACCAAGATGATATTAAAATCCCCATTTACAGAGACAACAAGTGGTATCAGTTTAGAAGTGCTGGAAATTTTTTATTGATCCGATTCTCATCCTGTATATATATATCCTCTTGTCTTGTATAAATCTTTTAAATTCCCTCTTGTAATCGATTTTCCAATTTTAAAACCATTTATTGATTACTTATTCAGAAAACTGAAATCAATAACAAAAAAGAACTGTACTTAGAACTCATAAAAAATATTATCAGATTTTTGAAATTGTAATGAGTTGAGACTATAGTATATTTCACAACAAGAGGAAAATTTATTTAATTTTTTCATGATGATTGAACAGTTGTTATGATATCTTTGAATTGGTGTTTACTTCATGAACATCTCCTTTGTCTACCATTATTCTGCCATCCATCATGATTTTATATTATTGTGGAGAGTTTAATATTTTTCGAATAAATAGTGGAAATATGTGATGAAATGTGACTGTTTTATTTTTTTAGAATTAGTGATTTTTTTTTCAAGAATCACGGTACAGTTGAGCATATTTCATAATGTGATTAATTTAGAAATTTATTTCACAAACCTTTTATGTACTTACCACATTTCTATCATCCATACTGGTTTTATATACTAAGTAGTTTTTCCTTTTGAAACAGAAAATAATAAAAAAATACAATATTCACAAGTGTTTCTCTAACCTCATTTAAAAATCCAAGCTCTGGTCATGCATGGTTATGAGATTACTTTTTTTTAACCTGCAACTGATCTCATTTAAAAATCCAAGATCTGGTAATGCGTAGTCAGTGCGCTCTTAAGTAAAAATAAAAAGAAAAGGGAATAATTTGCTATAAATAAATAAATTTTTATGAAATTCTCCTTAGTATGTAAAACCAACCTATTAATCCATTTTCTAATTTGTGAAATGTGTAAATATTTTATGATATATTATGATTTGTTGATTGATAGCTATTGGGATTTGAGATTATTTGATTGCGTTACTTAAATTGAATTTATAATCGTTGTCCAAATCCATCACTGTTTCGTGTTCATCTTTTTATAAGAACTCATTTGAAAATAATTGGAAATCATTTATTTTAAAACTCTCTCCATTTTTATAAATTTCATCATAAATTCGTCATTCTACAATATGAAATTTGCCACAGTTCTCTGAATATTATGATTTTTGTTTGACTGAATGAGATTTATGATGATCGTTCTTCCTCTTAAGCCGATGTTATATTTTTTGTGATGACCCCGAACTTCCATGGAACGAAAGCAAGGATAATCATTGGAATATAACATAATTACAACAATAGCAGATCGATCTCAGATAACATCATAACACATAAATCATTGCAGTGGAAATAGAAGTGTCATCAACATCACAACATCAAAACATCAGAGTGGCACAGTTACAGGATACAACTTAGTAAAATAGAAAGGCTCAGCAAATAGAAATAAGTCTAAACTCCATCAAGTACAACATAGATCAATAATGTCTAAATGTCTCAAAGTAGCAATAAAATGATAAAAATGTTCTTCATCTTCAGTCCATACGCATGCTCCAATCCAGCATATGTGCATAAATACCTGAACCTGTCACTTGGCTGCCCCGTGTGAAAAAGAGGGCACCCAAGTTTGCAAAGTGAAACAAACTACGAGTCAGTCGTGGGACTGGTATGAGAAATCTTTCCTATTTATCCAACAATATGGCTAATCACAGGACCATGCCGCGAATGCGGAAAGGGTTGACTCCATTGGATTGCCAAGGCATAAGTTTAATAAATTTTTATTCAAAACAACGTAATGCTTTTTAGAAAAATGAAATCATTATAAGACACAAGTCTCATCACAAAATGCAACGCAAACCGTAGGGTAGAGTTTTATTATAATGACCAAACATGCTTGGTACGTGGAAAATAATATTTTAATATTATTATTAGTGTCTAATTAATTTTAAAATACTTCAAAGTAAATGTATCAATCCTAGACGGCATAGTACCCCATCCTACTATGTCACCATATATAGGTTTACAATCAAATACGTAATGTCATATTGGAAATTGGATTTCCATCATGAGTCAAGGCTAGGGACGATCTCCTTACCGGTTCGAGACACTTTAGCAATGTCTCAGGATTCGGACGCTGGCGAACCCTTGGATCCTGCAGGTCCGGCCCACAAATACTTTAGTGGATTGACAATTCCTGAACACATGCTTCCCGGTCCCGTTGAACCTATAAATTGGTCACTATCGACCAATGTAACCGAGGTACCTCATAATCCATCATCCACATAAGTAAAAATGTCAGGGCTTGTAAACACCGACACCGCTCCTAGCTAGAAAGAAACGTGTGCACTCCCTGCGTTCCCTTGTCCCGTTTCTGACTCTTACCAGGGTGTGAGGCTCACGAGGAAACTTTATAAACAAAGCTATGCCGAAACAGGCTATGCTTTGATCGTCAACCACAAGGCTCTTCTTTTCAACAAAAGCCTTGATCATCTGCATCTTGGCATGCCACATTGACAATCCATGCCATGCGATCGATAACTATCAATATATAACCTCAGAGCTCGTACATCTCAGAGAAGGGTGTTAAGCTAGAGAATAAATTCTCTGCCACCTGACAGATATATATTAAATAGAAATCAATTTACATGGAATGAAATCCAATGTCAGACATGCATCCATTTACAAGTCTGTTCTTGGCCTGAATGAAACCTGAGACACCTTATTCCTCATCCCGTATGTCCATTACGGAAGAGAGGTGCTCGCTTATCCGGACAATCAATAACTACGTCCAGACAACTACCACTTTAACCCTTTACTGGGAGCTAACCAATGTCGGGCATCAGTAGTCATCCATTCGATGTGAAGATCGCCGGTCTTCAATCGCCATCTTCAATATTTTCGATTTAAATCGTTGTATAATTATTTGAAATGAGATTGAACTCAGTCTTTTCAAATAATTCACGCATATATATAATTTAAATCATTTCATATCGTTAATATTATTATATTTATCGCTATTTTTATTTATATAAAAATAGCTTAATTTAATTTAACGATGCTTTGGGTCAATAGGCGACCCTAGCGCTGTTTTTATCAAAATTTGATTTACACATATCTCAAAATCTAACTGTTGGATTTTAACTAAATTTATATCGTTAGGCAGATCTTCCCAAAGCGGTCCTTACGGTTCCAGTTTTGGGAAAATCCGACAGTTGGATCGTTTGGTATAATCGTTTAAAGTTACGATTTCGAAACGCGAACTACTGCGCGTGATTCGTTTAATTTTAATTTATATATATATATATATAAAACTATATATAAATATAAACCATTTGATGATTCCATTAACGTATTTAACACGCCAAATAAAAGAATGTTTATTGGCATATCATATCTACATGTTCATAATGTCAAATAAAATATATTTTATTTACATGACAATTGAGATAATGACAAATAAAAAGCTAACTTTCATTTGTCTTTCTATTTTTAACTTTAACAAATAAAAAGGAATATTTTATTTGTTTACAGTTCAAATGCATGTTTTGACAATAAAAATAATTCATACAAATTCTAGTATATGTATTGTCAACAAAAATGATATTTTAACTTTGCATACAAATTCTAATATATGCATTATGAATAAAAATGATTCTTTGAATTTGCATATAAATTCTAATATATGCATTGTCAATACAAATGTTATTTTAACTTTGCATATAAATTCTAATACATGCATTGTCAATAAAATGATTAGCTTTGCATATAAATTCTAATATATGCATTGTCAATAAAATGATATTTTAATTTTGCATATAAATTCTAATGTATGCATCGTCAATAAAGTGATATTTTAATTTTGCATATAAATTCTAATATATGCATTGTCAATAAAATGATATTTTAACTTTGCATATAAATTCTAATATATGCATTGTCAATAAAATGATATTTTAACTTTGCATATAAATTCAAATATATGCATCGTCAATATAATGTTATTTTAACTTTGCATATAAATTCTAATATATGCATGGTCAATAAAATGATATTTTAACTTTGCATATAAATTCTGATATATGCATTGTCAATATAATGTTATTTTAACTTTGCATATAAATTCTAGTATATGCATTGTCAATACAATGATATTTTAACCTTTGTTGAAAATTCCTTTTTTCCTAGTTTCTTACATTACATTAAAAATGTGAATTTTTAATGTAGACATGTTTTTATTTTAAAACATGAACATTTTTCTATTTTCTTACATTACATTAAAAATGTCAAATTTTTAATGTAGACATGTTTTTATTTTAAAACATGAACATTTTTCTATTTTCTTACATTACATTAAAAATGTGAATTTTTTAATGTAGACATGTTTTTATTTTAAAACATGAACATTTTTCTATTTTCTTACATTACATTAAAAATGTGAATTTTTAATGTAGACATGTTTTTATTTTAAAACATGAACATTTTTCTATTTTCTTGCATTACATTAAAAATGTGAATTTTTAATGTAGACACGTTTTTATTTTAAAACATGAACATTTTTCTATTTTCTTACATTACATTAAAAATGTGAATTTTTAATGTAGATATGTTTTTATTCTGAAACATGAACATTTTTCTATTTTCTTATTTCAATTCAACAAAATGATAAAAATGGTTCTTTTCACTTTTGTTGGAAATTCTAATTCAACAAAATGTCAAAATTTGATATTTCATTTTTGTTGAAAATTCTAATTCAACAAAATGAAAAAAATTTGTTATTTCATTTTTGTTGAAAATTCTAATTCAACAAATTGACAAAAATTGATGTTTCATTTTTGTTGAAAATTCTAATTCAACAACTTGACAAAAATTGATATTTCATTTTTGTTGAAAATCCTAATTCAAAAAAATGACAGAAATTGATATTTCATTTTTGTTGGAAATTCTAATTCAACAAATTGGCAAAAATTGATGTTTCATTTTTGTTGAAAATTCTAATTCAACCAAATGACAAAAAATGATGTTTCATTTTAGTTGAAAATTCTAGTTCAACAAAATGACAAAATTTGATATTTCATTTTTGTTGAAAATTCTAATTCAACAAAATGACAAAATTTGATATTTCATTTTTGTTGAAAATTCTAATTCAACAAAATTAACAAAAATTGATGTTTTATTTTTGTTGAAAATTCTAATTCAACAAAATGACAAAATTTGATTTTTCATTTTAACAAAAATGTTCATTTTTATTTTGATAATTTTATTGAAACAAAAATCATATATTTTTGTTTCACTCATTCTATTACAACAAAATGATCAGTATGTTTTTTTTGCAAATTTTATTATAACACAATATCACCAAATGAACAGATCTACAAAACACATCAATCACAGATCAAATCACATATGAAAATTCACACAATATTACAGCGTATGATTTAACAACATCAGTTATAGATACGAATCATGATTAAGGAATTTTAATTATATAAAAAGAAAAAGAAATAGAATTTCTCGCAGTCATTTTAATTCTGAATAATTCAGAATTGAATTTTTGTCCAAAATTTGATCTGCTCCGAATCAGTTCTAACCATTCCGGAAGTGTAGATCTCGGACTCACGATTGTAACGGATATGAAATTATTCAATTCCGGGTTCGTATGCATTAGTTATGAATTTATTTAGATTGGTAATATTTTAAATTAATTAATTAAATATTTAAAAATAGAATTGTACCCTTTCTTCTCCAGTTAGAAACAAGGCCGACGCTTTCACAAACTCATTCAATTCTAGGTCTTAGATTTGCGATCAAACGGTGCAGCGATTCGAAGATCGGATGGTGTGGCATTGGAGGGGGAGGGGCGGCGCACGTTCACCGGCAAAGAGGCCAGCTCAGTGGCGAGATGGTGGCATGGCGGTGGTCGAAACGGGGTCACTTTCTGCCCTCGGTTCTCGAGCTACACGCCACGGTTTCGAGTGAACTTGGTATGGATGCGTAGAGGAAGGAATTTTCTACAAAAACCTCAACAGGCTCGATTGATTTTGGTAAGAGGATGGAGAGTTATTTGAGGAGGAAGAAAGGAGCAATGGTGGCCATTGAAAACGAGGCGGCGACTTCACTATAGCCCTAGGGTTTTGATAAATTTATTATTCATAATATAATAATATTAAATGTTCAAATTTATAAAAAACCCATTAATTCCTGATAACTCTAATTCCAGCCCAACAAAAGTTGTTCTACCCAATTGCCACCGTTCCGGACACAACGGGCCAGGTCCTGTCAACCCAAACGATAGTTTTCAACCTGTTTTCTTTAATTTAAAATTTAAATCATTTATTTAATTAATTCGATCGTACATTTAAATTCACCAGGGCCACATACGGACTTCGAAAATTCCCGAAAAATAAATCTAACTATGTTTTGACGATACAATTGTAACAAAATTAATTTCGTTGAGTTTGGAGACCGTTCGAAAAATGGCCTTTTTAACGGACAATAAAATTCAATAGAAATCATCGAACACAGTTTAATTTACTACGCTCACATATTAATTCAAAAAATTATGGAAAATTAAACTTAGCCATAATTTGACATTCCAGATCCGACAAAAATCGTTTCGTCGGAAATGGAAGTCGTTTGTATAATGGCAATTTATACGGGCTATAAATTATTCTATATTCTATAACGATTATTCTGAATATTCAACTGGCCATAACTTTTTATTCCCGTTATGAAATTTCGTTTTTTCAGATTCGTTGGAAAGATATTTTTAAACAGATTTAGATGATTTTGGTTTCACTAAAATCCGATTTATTTTGAATCCTATACATTCAGTGAAAGTTCAGATTCAAATTCTCAAACAACCGGGCTATTTCTAACTCCTTTTAAAATTAAAATAAATATATTCGTTCTAACTTCAATTTTAAATCGTTATTATTTAAAATAAATCATTTTAACTATTCAAAATTCATTGAAATAGCCAAAATAAGTAAAATCTAAATTGGTTCTGATTTTCCGGGTTGTTACATTTTTAGTCTTTTGTCATCACTATTTTAATTTCTTTATCCTTTTGATGATTACAAAAGGGGGAGAATGGGTTAAGATTTTGATCGATGAGTGGATACTCTTTGAATATTTTAATGTTGAAGTTTCAATTATGTTTTTCATTCATGCATATATCTAGGGGGAGTTTTGTTGTAGGGGGAGCAAATAAATCGGGTGTAATAGCCCGCAAATCCGTACTATCTGAGTTGACTACATACATCACACATCCAACCCAAATATCACAGAAATACGAATCATTTTTTAGAAGAAAAAGGTAGAAGAAGAGCATAAATAACAACATAGAATCTCACATCGCAGCGGAACAAAATATAATATATCATAACTTTTGAAATGCAAAATTTGTACTATATACACATATCATTATCAGAGTACAACACTTACAACACAACGAAACAAAACTCTATATAACTAATACTGAAGCCCTCTGCTCCAAGCTCCTTCAGATAAATATGTAAAATCCTGAACTATTTGACTGCTCGTACAAAATTGGGCACCCAAGAGTTTAGGTAAAACAAAACAAAACAAACTCTGGGTCAGTCATGGGACTGGTATGAGTAACCAATTTAAAACAGTTTGAAAAAATAAACGATATCTCATAAGACCACGCTGTATAACACGGAACGGGTTTTTCCCTTATGAGAATAAAAAACACTTGATTCAAATTTCAAAATCTTTTGAAAGAAACAAAAATCTTTATATCAAAACTCTTTTGATATTATAATAGTATCTAAATCAAATAAATAGAAATCTAGTGGAATGTTTGCATCTCATGTTCCACAAATATATAATATACAATCAAAACCATGAGCACTTATTGGGTAATGAATTTCCAACTATGAGAAGGTATGGAACCACCTTCCGATAGTGTATCTCTAGAGGAGAATACACTGGGTTCAACAAGAACATTTTGTAATTCGGCCACACATGATCGACTACTCATTTCGCTTGAGTGTATCGAATGTATATCACCAACGGTTGGGATCAACAACCGTTTTCCCGAATGGGACATCATCGAATAGATTAAAGAATGAAATGAATTTCTTTAAATAGATGATAATACACCCCTAATGGAAGCTACCCACATAGCCATGCTGCCTGCCCGATTTTTGTCATTTTCCGGTTGTTGAGGCCTGAGGCTACGCTTACTTATCATTCATTTGATAGCACTATCACTTTAAATGCCACATTTTCAAATCCATTAATCATTAATTGATTTGCACAAATATATTCTGGATCTTATGCTAAGAGAATAAATTCTCCGCCACCATATATATTTGTACAGACCAACGTATGCGATCATTGGAAATACTCTGTCAGACACTCGTCCATATACGTTCGTTCTGGGATTGAACGAAACCGAATGCATAATTTCCATTAATAGAAAAAGCCCTTGCACTCTACTCCATCTCCGATTATCTTCATATAATCTGACTCGCAACGCTACTGTCAATACGGAGTGGTTCTCGTATATTAATCGAACCGGTCTCTCCATATTGACAACGATATTGGAAAACAATTCGATAGTCGGTTGTTTAGCTATCGAAGAAAAACAAACATTCATTCAATGCATCAAACAAATCACTGGGCCTTTTAATTAATATTTCATTAATTAAAACACTTCTCCATTTCCTTATCCATATTCGTTAACACAATATTTTCGACAATCATCTTGGCCTCTTACACTATTTGGAAAACATTTCCATCTATCAACTTCTTTTATTTTCTATATTTAGAAAATATCTTTTATTTATAATTGGGAAACAGTCCCATTATTTCTCTTTCCCGAACTCCTTTATTTTTATACTTAGGAAATACTTGTTGTACTTCCAAAATTCCATATACTTGGGTTAAAACGAATGTCATGTAAAACATCGTTACAACAACCCAAAATACTACATTCAACTAAATCTTATTCACATATTTATCTTCAATACTAAAATCTTGTTATTTATCAATTTAAAATGAAATCAATCAAGTTGGGGTATAATTACCTCTCAGACCTTGACTGAAATCATCATTAACTTCAAAACGGACAAGACCACTTATCTCGAATAATCAACATCATAAAAACCATTATTCATTTTTAAAACATGTATATGCTTCTCTTTCTATATTTACCAAATTTAATTATAGATTTTCTATTTGTCTATAATATTCTATTTTTAAGTTCATTTCCTTATCAAATTCTCTCTCTCTATATATATATCGATACACTGATTTCTAACTATTAAATTTTCTTAAAAATATTCTAACTCCTTAAATTTTTGGAAAATTTCGCCATAACCTCCTTTGTACCGGTCAACAGCTCAAACCTCAACTTGCCTCTCTAGGCCCTTTCCATTTAAAAAGAAAATCAAAAAGCCAAGTGGCTTGCCAATTCGGCACATAAAAACTCATATGGAATTTAAACATGCACCTTATTGTAGGGCACACGAATTATAACCTTCATACACTTCATCTCATACCTGTCTAACCTATTACATCCATTCCCAATTTATTCCAATTGAATCTGGTCAACTTAACTCAGTTCGCTAATTAATTCTCTAATTAACTCTTTTGCCTACTGCACTTTTATTTCGAACATAACATGTTCACATTTTTTTCAACTTACTTACCAATCAAATTCCATTTTCGACTCAGGTTTTATATTCGAATTCGAATATAAATTCACAAGTTTAATATACTTATCCAATGTCAACTTGATTCAAATTTGATTATCTAGTTATCCTTTAACTTAGTTAATAAAAATATCTGATTTTGTTTTAAATCAGTTCACTTACACTTACTCCACTTGAGTCCATATTTATTTTATATTTCATGTCTGGATTTTTCTAATGCACTTTTGGATTTTATTTACTTAAAATTCTTTTATTTATTTAAATAAACCGTTATGGCTTTATAATGGTTATGGCACTGTTTTTCTGGAAAATTGATTTTGACATAACTTAAAATCTATTCGACGAAATCCATATTTATCTCTTTCATTAGAAAACCATTATCAAATCGGTCCTGACGATTCTTATTTCAAAGAATTCCGACTTAAATTGAGTTTTATACACTCAATTGAAGCTCGAATCGCCAATTTACGAACTGCAACGCTGCGGCAAGTTCGTTTTAATTATATTTAAATATAAACATTTAAACTTCATTTATAATAAATTTCAACTCCATTCTAATATATTTTTAATATATATTAAATCCATTTTTCAAATCCAACTTAACATTTTCACTTATCTCTAATTGTCGGTTTTTCATTACTCAGTTACCAATTCATTTACACTCCATTTCTATTATTACTTTCTAATTCCATTAGAAATAAATTAGATTATAAAATTTGATGAAATCAAATTCTAATTATAATCCGTTGGATTTTCCTCAATTCAACTTATATTCCGAATTCCGAAATATAATCACTCGTTCTGTTTCAATCACTTCCCAATTCACTTTTAAATTCGTAATTGAATTTAAATATTTAAATTTATCTAAATGATAATTATCTCACTTAATTTATAAATGTTTTTTTATAAATTTAACTTCCATGTTTTATATATCAAACAAGTTTCCATTTCAAATTTCTGTCTGAAACTTCATTCCTTTTATATTCCGAATTGCGGAATAAAAACCGTTCCCTTTCAAATGATTTCAAATTCTATTTTAAATTCATATTTGACTTTAAATATTCAAATTATCGAAATGATAATTTTTCTTCTTCATTTATAAACACCGTTTATAAATTCATTTCAATTCCTTGATTATCCAATGAAAATCATTCCGTTTTATTTATAAACGTCGTTTATAAATTTACTTCAATTTTCTGTATTATCTAATTTATAAACATTGCTTACAAATTCAATACTTGTTTTATTTATTCAGACCAAGTTAATATCTTTATAGCCCATTCGAAATTCAAATTCTATTTTGGAAAATATATTTTTTTCGTTTAAATCTCAAAATTCCCTTTCACGGTATTTTTATAAATCATCATTCAAGCCCAATGATATTTTCAAACATCCGGAACAACCAATTATAAATGACAAGTTTTCTAACACATCATATATGATAATATATATGAACAACAAACAAATAAAAATATTTTGAGGAATCCAGTTGGATTCCTCCAACCTGTTTTTCCTGCATCCACAAATGTTAGCCAACATAAATAATACCCATCCTGCTTCGAGGCAGGATATCGCAGTATAGAAGGTCATCCACTATCATAGCGTGGGGCACATAGGGTCATCCGCTAATGATATTACGGGCATCCTCTAATGGTACTGCGGGAACTATCTAATCACCAATATATATACATATATATAATAACCACAAACACCAATCCTAAATAACTGATATATATTTTATAGCCACAATAATATTTCAGTGCATGCAAATAACCAACAAACAATTATTTTAATGCATAAAATAATTCTAAATAAAAATATGAGTGAGATTTACTCGTCGAAATTGGAGATGTCGAATATCCTGTTTATTTCCAAATCATTGGCTACGAATCTTCTCGAATGAATTCGCACCTACGATAATTTTATTTAAATTTACTGATTAAATATTTATTTATTTAAATTAACTATTTAAACGATGAAATAACTTCCCTATATTTTTTTCCTCTTTTAATGGTTACTAAATTAAATTTAACAAATAAAATTAAACTAATCTATGTATAATTTTAAACATTAAACCCTTTACATATATAATGCTTGCTTAAATAAATAAACAACAAATTTAATTACTTTTTATCCAATTTTCCTTTCGACTTTGAGAACAAATTTTATAACTAAAAAGGTCATTAGCTATTAAAATAAATTAATTAAACTTACCTTAAGCTCTCTTATAACTGGTCTTCTCCAATGTTAAACTCCACACTTCATCATACTGCTGAACTAACAAACCTAGTCTACCTCGTTCAGCATTAAAGAAATCGAACCCAAAAATGCTCCCAGTCACCCATCATCCCATATAACAAATCACACAACTCCACTTTCCAACATCAGTACTCGAAGGCTCCGCAACCATCTATTGCCATCGCTCATCCTATCGCATCCTTAGCTACACACCAAAAACAGTCAACAATACCGTAATGTTCCCTCCCCAAAACGAGATTGATACTGCCAAGATACCTTAACTGCTGCCTGGAACCCGCACCTACAGATTGAACTCGCCCTTCCTTAATTTCTCCATCGCGACTCCATCTTACGCACCTCACGAAAACCGTCGCCAGTTACTCCTAGTCTCCTCAAACTTCAGAGCCTTATCCGCGACTTCAACTGAACGCCTCATTCACCATTCCTAACCCGAGCTTCAACGCCAATAGCAATTCCTTCCTACCCTCAAAACAATCGCGTGATGCTTCAGCACCCCTCACATTTAATTTGATACCCTTGCCCCATTTCGACTTTGATGGATTCGATTCACATTTAATTTGGACGGTCCTTTTTTTTTCTTTCTATTTGAGGCTTACGGTATATTTTCGATTTTAGGTTTGGAAGTGAAAATGATTGGTGTAGAAAAGGAAATAAGAAAGCACAGTCAAATTCCCAGTTTTATTGAAAATGAGGATGTAATCCGGAAAATCTGAACCAGTTTAAAATTTTTATTTTGGCAATTTTGATGAATTTTGAATATTTAAAATGATTTATTTTAAATAACAATGACAAGAAATTTATTTTGAATAGAATTAGAGCATATATATTTATTTGAATCGACGTTAGAATATAAATATACAGTATAATTATAAAAGGAATTGAAAATGGCGCGGTAGTTTGAAAATTCGATTTCAAATTTCAAATGAATGTACAGGATTCAAAATAAAACGGATTTTAGTGAAATCAAAAATATTTGAATCTGTTTATAAATATCTTTCTAACGAATTTGAAAAATTGAAATTTCATAGCAGGAATCAAAAGTTATGCCCAGTTGAAGATTCAAAATAGTCGCTATGGAAAATATAGCCCTGAAAAATAGCGATTTTGCAAACGACCTCCGTTTTCAACGAAACCACTTTTGTTGGATCCGTAGTGTCAAATTATTGCTAGGTTCTGAAATTCATAATTTTTCGAATCAATATGTGAGCGTGGCGAAGTAAAACTTTTTTTAATAGTTTCGGTCAATTTCGATCGACCAGAAAATGCCCATTTTTCAAATGGTCTCCGAATTTGACAAAATTAGTTTTTTTAGAACCGTATCGTCAATACGAAGCTAGAAAATATTTTTTGGGAATTTTTAGAGTCCGTATGTGGCCCCGGTAAATTGAAATGTTCGTTCAAATTCAATATACAGATTTATATTTTGATTTTGGCGAAAACTGATTGTAACGATCGAATCAGCCTACGATACATATCACATTGTGTTCAGAATGGGGGTAATTAGCTATGAACGACAAGCGGTGGGTCTCATTTGGAGATTGAAATTCAAAGTTACTTTTTGGGATTTAAATTGAAATAAATATATGTTAATATATATTGGCCCATGGCCCCTCTCACTTCCACTTCAGTTCACGATCGATTAAAGGAAGAAAGAAAAAACCAAAAGAGCCCGTCGCCCCCCTCCTCGATTCAGTGCCGATGCTGCCAAGGTGGGCCACCGCACCCCCTTCCCCTAGCTCTTCCTCCCTCCTCACGTGAACCCCCTCCTTCTCCAATAAGCACGCAACCCCAAACCCCACTTCTTCAAAGAAAACCGCGTTGCCCTCTAAACCGCCTCCGCTCAAAGAGCCACCGCCGCGATCTGCACCTCCTCCCCCTCGATTGACGCGCAGACCTTCCCTCCCCTTTTTGCAAACAAAAACTGAAAAGAAAGGTGAGCTTTTTATTTAATTACTTTTCTATATTGTCTAATATGCAATTAGATTAGTTTAGATAAGGAATTTTTATATGAATGACATTATAAAGCTTATATTTTTAGATGATGTAAAGCTTAAATTTTTGAATAGAAAAGTAAGATTTTTGATAGCGAAAAGTTTAGATCTTTGATAAGGAAAAGATTTGATTTTGAAATGTATAAAGATTTGAATTTTAAATAAAAAAGGATTGATTTTTAGTTAGGTAAAATTATGATTTTTATATTATAGAGATAAGAAAAAAATGATTTTTATATAATAGAGAAAATAAAAATGTGATTTTTATATAGGTAGCGAAGTAAAGATTTGATTTTTATATATGAAGTGGCGCAGTAAAAATATAATTTTTATTTTGTAGAAAGAATTATAAAAATATGATTTTTATAAATAAAAATACGATTTCTATAATGCTTTCATTATGATAAAGATACGATCTTTATATGGACATCATTAAGATAAAAATTCGATTTTTATAATATATGAAGCGAAATAAAAAAATATGATCTTTATGTAAGAAGTCGAAATATAAAAATATAATTTTTATAGAAAGAAGCGTCGTAAAAATATAAGAAGTAGAAATAAAAATATGATTTTTATTTGTTGGAATGAAGCGATAAAAATATGATTTTTATATATGAACAACGTGAAAAGGATGCATTGGAATTTCGAACAAATCCAAACAGTTCAGAAAGAAGGAATGGAGGAGTGGAACCCAAAGGTGAAAACTTCTCACTTTTATTTTATTTTCTAGTTAAAATATATATACTAGGATGCAGACGGTGCTTAGCATCCCCCGACACCCATCGTCCACACACCACGGATGACTTGTTTGTTTGATTGATGTGTTGTGAAGATTGATGGTGTGATGTGGAATGGAATAAAATCTTTTATAGTTAAAAATATAATTTTTAATGTGAATATGAATAAAATAAATATTTATAAACAAATCGGATGATTTGTTTATGTGCACACATTTGATGCATGCTGAGATGCAGTGATCCAAACTTTTGTTGAAAAACAAAATTTGGTGGATGATGATCAGAAGTAATCTTCGAAATATTTCGATATTAGATTTTGTGATTATACGGATATTGTTCACACAAGTATTAGGATGATATTTGACATACACTAATCCCAATATTTAGTTGTATGCCAATCGACTGGTTGATAGGCTGTGATGAGCGTTATTTATTTATTTTAATGCTTATACAGTTGTAAATTGCATTTTGGATAATGATTGAATGTTGAGTGATTATTTATCATTATTGTTGAATACATGCGGTGTATGAAATCCATATAACTGAAATTATATGGTAATTGATTGAGTCGCATTCTGATTCAGAAATAACGAATATTTATTTTAAAATAATATTCAGTGATGAATGAAATTAATGAACGAATATTTTGAAATAATATTCAGAGAATAATCAAAATGTGATTTTGATGTCCGATTTTCGATGGACACTAAAATATTGAAATATGGAAGCCGAGTTAAGTATACACGCCATTTTTTAACTCAAGTAGATTTGTTTATCAATTTGATTCATTTTATAATGAATATTGAAAAGAATGGATTTCAAAATCAAATATTTTAAAAAATATTATCATTTAATTTTTATAATGATATGGAACATTCAATTTTGATTTAAAATTGAAAACAAAGTTGAAATCGTTTTAAAAGGAATTATAAAATATGTTTTAAATGGAAATCGACGATATATACACAATGGCTTGAATAGAACGCGCCGCGCATGACTGTTCGCGAATTTCACCCATTAACTTCAAATGGACGTAACGGGAGATCCGACCATCGGATTCTCCTAAAACTAGAACCATTGGGTTCGTATCAAAAAGAGCTTTCTAATGAATATAAGAAATTTAAATTTGAACGATTGGAATTTAAAATATATCCAAATCAATTTCAAAAAAGGTCGTTATGGATGCTATTTGGTGGCCATTATTGGAAACCGATTGTAAAGGCCTTAATAAAATTATTAAAAATATTGAAAAATTGTGTAAAATCATAATTAATGATTTGGAAATATTTTGGATGAAAAATTCCAGTTTTAAAAAGATAAAATTATATTTTTATCGAAATGAACTAGTTAATAACTGGAGTAATAATCCAATTATTTTTAGAAATAAAAAATTGGATTGAAAAAGGGGTTTTTAAAATAACCAGATTTTTCCAATAAATAAATTGGAATAGAAATAATCTTCGAAATATTTCGATATTGGATTTTGTGATTATACAGATATTGTTGAGGAATTTGGAAGATATAGATATCATTATTCCCAATTGGATACCTGTTGATTTCAGAATTTGATATTGAATATGAGCCGATATTAATTTTTATTCAAAGCCTTGTATTTAATATCAAATTGGATTTTGGGTTCGTCATGAATGGTGTCTTCAATAACACCGTTATTATACCCAATTGAGAAAAGAATAAATCTTTTTATTAAGATTTTGTGAGGATTACCAATTAATTAATATTTATGTAACAACCCATTATTGTACTAAAATTAATTTGGAATTTTCTATATGTATTTTGAATTTAATAAGGTTTAAATATTGGTAATTCTTTTATTGAATTTGAATAAATAATTTTATTTTATAAAAAAATAAACTTATTTTTGAAAATATTTTGAAAGATTTACAAGTTCCGTTAACCAATTTTGATTTTTATTATAAAATGGTATTTCTTTAAGTACAAAGGACTTTTACAAATATCATTTGAGTATTTAAAAATTTATATCTAAGGATATACTAATTTTATTTTATTTTATTTTATAAGTAATATTATTTTGATATATATAGTGTTTTATGAATTTCGTATATTTGAAATAGATTCTATAATGCAAAGTTATTTTAAAGGTTATATTTAATGTTATAAGTAATAACTACATATAGTGATATTAATATATTGTGTGAAGTATGCTTTATTTTAAAATGTAAGTTATAACGTGATATTTCGTATAAGTTTTAAAACTTAATGATATTTACATATATAGAATTCAAACCTTTATAAAAATCTATTAAAACATTTAATTTCTATTTTAACTATTCTATTCGAGTTTAGGAAATGTTATTTTAACATATAATTTGGCACATTTTAAGAATCTATTTTAAATTATATAAATATATTTTTATATGTGTTATATGAAGTGTAGTAACATTTTATATTATAGTTACATACACATAAGTGTTTAAAATTGGTTATATATATAGTTGTTACAATGTTGTTACCATAAACTAGATTTTTTATAAATAAATATTTAAATTTTGGCAATCATGCATGATATGAAGTGCCATGTGTTACTTTAGGTGGAATAATGCATTAAATGAACAATTTTATAAAGGGACATGTGTCCTTGGAGTTAAAGACAAATACACCCTCGAATTCACGTTTAATAGGAGATGCACGCACTAGTTTTCTCCATTTTTCACGTATTACTCTTCCGCCTCAATTCCCTTCTCCTTCACCATATCCAGTTCATTCTCCCATCGCAAAGCTCCATTCCCCATTAACGCGTTCCACCTTTTCTCTTGTTTTCCACTCCACCCACTTTGCCGATCACCAACGGTCATCCGCCAACCTCTCCTACATCTTCACTTCACCCTCCTTCTACCCTGACCTGCACATCATCTGCAGTCCACAGCTCCTTCTCCAAACTTCTGTATGCTCTCGGCCTCCATTCCCATTTAGGCACCACGGTCCACCACTGGTCCGCCAGTCCACTGCAAACCCACGTCGCCTCAACTTTAGTCCGCCACCACTCCACTGCAGCACCCCAGAAACCACGTGACCACCCAGCTTCAAGTCCACCACACTCCAGTCGGCAACTCCCTCTCTCCCCTGAAGTAGTTCGCTCTTCCAGTTCCACTCCAGTCCTCCGCCCTGTCCTCCAACGACTACCATCACGTTCCGTCCTCACCATACCAAACCTTGTGCTACCCAGTCCCGTTTCCTCCACTCGGCCGTGCCACGTTCTTGCTCTCTCTATAGTTCAATAACCTTCATACTCCACCACCCTTCCATCAAAAGCCTCGTCCGCAAGTCCTTTATATTCCACAAACCGTTTTCTTATAATACCATCAACTCTTCCATCCATCTAGTTAATTTTCATTTTTTTAAGGAAATATGGATAGTACGTAAAAGTATATGTTAGTTGATAGTAGTAAAGAGGTGCCAAAAACATATTTATGTAAATTAATTTACAAAGAAGGAAGGTGCACATAGGAGTAGAAGCGTCCATGAAACTTGTGCATTTGCGGAAAGAAGCATGTTCATAAAGCGATGTCCGTGTAGGCTTTGTTCGCAGTTGTTTGTAGGCCTTGTTTGTAGTGATACGAGTTTTAACGGCGAAAGTTGGAAACAATACAGGTGATAATTCTAATTTAAATTTATTTAAATCAGTTATTACGATTAGCGAATGATCATGAATTGTTATAAATGATTGTTCGATAGATGTTCATGCAGTTATAAACACCCTTAACACTGAGCATTATTAACTGTAACGCTCTGTGCACAGTTAATTGATTATTGTTGTGGTTGTGATGGATCATATTTTGCTTGTTTGTTTGGTTGCGTTATTTGATTTGTTCTGATTTCATGAATTCACCCATACACCATAGCTTTGTAATGATACGGGTAATCGATTCACATTCTCCTTCCATGTAAATGAAAATTTGTTTAATAAAATAAGGTTGTGAATTAGTTTTAAATTTGAATTTAAAACTATTTGGAAATCAAAATGAGTAAAAATCTATTCTAATGGGATGGAATGGTTTTGAACATAATTTAGACTGTTCATTTATTATGTAAATATTTGATAGGGATTGGGAAATGATATTCAACGTTGATTTGGATACACAGCTTTAACGGTCGATTGTAAATAATTAATTAAGTTTTCATAAATATTATTGTTTAAATTAAAAGTGTGAAATTTATTATGACAACTTTAGTTGTTTGAAAAAAGTTTGAATGAGATCGGAAATATTACCATTTAATGTTCAATTCAAATGTAATATGAAGAATCAAAAAAAAACAATATTTGATTTTATGTGAATTCCTGTTTTTATAAAATAATCAAACGAGTTTTTCTTTTTAATATTGTTCGATTTGATTTGACATAGAAAGTTCGAATAGAAAATAATATTGGTTTAAAATGTGGAATATAAAATACCATTTTGAGAAAACAAGATTTGAAATACAGTTTTATTCTAAATTATGGAAATAGAGTTTTTTTTGGGGAAAGGAAAGAAACGATTTTTATATAAAACGTTATATAACATAAATCGAACGCATCTCGCAGCGACAATTTGATAATATTGATTTTAATTTTCAAATGATTATAACTTGAGTGTCTTGAATCGGATTGACGTGAAACGAGAACAACAGATTTCTATTGATAATGGGTTTTGTATAAAAGAAGAAATTTTGAATTCCATCGTATAGTTTTCAAGTTATTTTTAAAACTAAAATTTGAAAAAGTCGCTATACATGCAGTTCGTCGACCGTAATAGAAAATTGAATAAAATGGACTTTTAAAAATTATTTAAAAATCCATAAAAATATGATAAATCTTATTTTATTATTTAAAAAGTGATTTGAGTTTCAAATTGTGAATTTGGAATGATTTTGGATCACTTTGGTTAAATAACCATTTCACAACGCTTTCCGTAACGCTTTTAACGTTATTATACCATTCCTTTGAAATAATTTGAATTTAAAGATTTCAAACATGAATCAATTTGGAAAAGGATTTGTTTAAAAAGAATTTAAATATGTGATATGGAATTGAAATAAGTTATGAATTGAAAAGGAATGAGTTTTGGATATAATTTGTCGTCTGGTTTTCGATATGGATTTACAAAAGCAGACGAATACGATCAGAAATATTAAAACATATCCATATCCAAATTCTGATAGTGTTTGCCTGAGTTGTGTATCAATATCAAATATAAGTCGATTAAATTCTATATAAACTTATATTTGAAAATATTAATTATCTAAATGGAAATTCAAATCCAAATAAAGATTTGGTAGTTCGGGATTACAATTAAAAAAATGAAGTTGTTTTTAAAATTTAAGGTTTGAAATAATGAATATCGAATTTTGGAAAGGGGTTAAGATGATAACGGGTTTCTGAGAATTGAATCCAACCTTAATTTGAAGTAAAGCGACAATATTTGGAAAGGAGATTTGAATTGAGAAACTCATGTGGTCCATAGCTATTATTTTAATACGCTTATTACTTGGAAAGTCCGGGATCGGATATGGATCCTAAAACCATTCCAAGTAAAATACGACGTTATAAAGAAATAAAAGACTTAGATATCGATAAGTGAAGACCGAGTATATTCAAATTGTTCAGATTAATTGCTGATGTCTCAGATCGGGCCATACACTCGATACGAGGTTATAAGTGGCCTAAGACCTAAATATATTTGAATATTTTCGGGTTGTTGTTCCGTTCAAACCCAAAACGAACTTGTATGGATTGTGTATCCGACATTGAAATTGACCGCATAGCACTGATTTCTGTTAACATATATCGGATTTGTGGCAAAATAGTATCCTCGGCTCTAAGTCATATGAACTTAGAGGGTAAGCACGGCTATTGATGATCAAAGCACGGCTTATTGAAGCGAAGCTTTGTGTATATCGTGACATCGATGAACCTCACACCCCGGATTTGATGGTAAACTGGCAGTTAGGTTGTATAATATACATAATCTCTGTTGAAAACGAAAGCTTCGGCGGTAGTACTACTTCGAAACCTGAGGGCATAAAGTATATACAGTGTACGATGTCTGGATGTTATCCGAGATAATATACTTTTGCGCTATGTATTCGGTGTCCGTTGTCTGGATGTTAACCGGGAGATACTTAGCTTCATGCCCTCGATTGATCTTTCATGTCAGGAACCATCATATTGGAAACCCAATCGCCAATACGAGCCATGCGATTTTGATTGTATACCTATATGGCAATATAACCAACTAGGGTTATGGGGCTATGATTCTATATTTAATTGTAAAATGATTTTTCAACACTATGCAATAATAATAGTATTATAAGAGGATTTTCACATAGTAAAGCATTTTTGGTTATCATAAGATAAAATTTGCCGATCTGGTGTGCGTTTACATTGTGTGATATGGGACGAGCTTAGGATAGCTTCATTTTTTCCAAAGCCATTGCGAATTTCTATGCACGGGTATTCACATGGAGTAAACACGTTCCGCGTTAGAGTGGTTGTCCGGTGAATTTCCCAGCTTTAAAATGAATCCTAAATTAGAACTATTTTCGAATTCTCACACCAGTTCCACGACTGACTTAGAGTTTATTGTTTCCACACCTGAACTTTGGGTGCCCATTATTTGCACGGGCAGGTAGAAGTTTAGTTTATAGGTTTATATTTTAGAGATGGATTCAGATTTGAAGTTAGAGTTATGATTCCGCTGGAGAGTTTATTTCCGCTGAGAAAATATATGGTACTCTGATATTCCTTGTAATCTCTGATGTAATCAATGAAATGAAATAAAAAGTTCTGTAAATTTTGTGCAAATATGTAAGTACCCATAACAATCCATCTTTATGAACGGTTTGAGTCGGTTTAAGCGAGAACTGGGCAAAAAGGCGGGTCATTACAATTTGATTGGATTTGAATTGAAATTGGATTTGGGTTTATCGTGAACGGTGTTTTTAACAACATTTGTTCCTTAACCCAATTAATAATGAAGAGATGATTTGGAATTTATAAATCTTTTATTAAGATTTAATGGAAAATTTCCAAAGTAAAGTTTTCCAATTTAATATATTAAATTGGAAATGAATGGAATCTAATTTGGTAATAATCGAGATGAGCTTTTGTAAAGGAAGACCGTTACTATATATGGAATTTAAAAGGCTTCGCCGTTATTCCATTTATAGTATTAGTCTGATATGGAAATGTAATACCCTATATTTTTAACAATACTAAAAGAGGATAAATTAAATTATAATTAATTTAATATTCAGAATTAAGGAAAACGGACAGCTCCATCGCATCTGTCTTGAAATTTTAGTCAAGATAAACATTTGGTTTGCATAAAACGGACATCGTATGAAGAAATCATGAGGGTTTTAAGTTTGTATACGTGTAGAAAGATATATATACACACACACATGAGTCAGGGATGAGTTAGAATTTTATCCGAAATCGTTCGTATTGAAAAGGAAAAGTGGTGGTAGTTTTCTCGCTCTAGCGAGCCGACCCCCTAGAGGGTCGTCGACACCGGGGTCGACCCCCCTTAAGGGGTGTCGACACCGGTGTCGACCCACCCACAGGGGTGTCGACACCCCTAGGGCTGACGTGGCAATCATTTTCAGAGGGTATGGCAGCTATATATACGTGGTCATTTCTCTTGTTTTCTTCATTGAGAATTCATGGTGGCCAAACTCTGCCGGTATCCGAACTGATCTGGATCCATTATCTTCTTCAACTAAAGCAAATCAATTGGAGATCCAAGATCCAATATTTTCTAGTTCTATCTTCTTATCCAAACTCTGTGAGTTCCTAGTTGCTTTTAGATTTGAATATTTAAAAGTAAATACGACACGACTATGACTTGGATTTTTTTCATATGCCTAAATTATATCAGATCCATTGTAAATCATGAACATATGACATCCTGAATTGGTTAGGATTTGGATCTAAATCTCTACCTTGTTAGATCTATTGTAACCCTTGTGGCATTCTATGATTTGTGCTAGATCTATTTTAACTATTGATCTAAATCTTTATCTTGTTAGATCTATTGTAACTTCTATGACATGCATCTTAAACCTTAATTATGTAGATCTAC
This sequence comes from Allium sativum, assembly GCA_030737875.1. Classification (NCBI taxonomy): domain Eukaryota; kingdom Viridiplantae; phylum Streptophyta; class Magnoliopsida; order Asparagales; family Amaryllidaceae; genus Allium; species Allium sativum. Next base: position 2,697,987 of record JASFAX010000050.1, on the reverse strand, counting down.
TTATAGACTATTGGATCTAAATTGTGTGGACATAAGATCTAGATTATTATCTTGTGCCTATTATGTTAGATCTGAATAGTTGGACATCTAAATGGTTAATTTAGATCTTATTATGCTCACTATGACATTATAGTTATGTTAGAACTAGTAATTGCTACAAGTTCATCATATTTATGCCCATATGTCCACCTTATCACCGTGCTAGTTTATGTTTATTCCAAGTTATGTTAAAACAATCACTTTGGTTATATTCCTATGTTTTCCCCTTTTATCATTTATGACTAGGCTATTATCTAGCCTCGGCATGCCGCCAATTTTGTGAGTACGCTAGTTAAGGAACAGGGGAAAAAGGTTAATATTGGCAAAATTTGAATATAAACATCATTGGACATACAATTCAAATTATTGGGTAAAATGGGCATTAACACCTATAACGGCATAAATTTAATTAATTGGTTAATTAACAATGAATGCCTAGGATAACAATTAGAAATTGTAATGGCGCTAATGACATGAGGTTACGTTGCATTAGTGGTGGATGTCTGCCCAGATCCGATCAACATATTCAGGGGAAAAAGGTTAATATTGGCATAATTTGAATATAAACATCATTGGACATATAATTCAAATTATTGGGTAAAATGGGCATTAACACCTATAAAGGCATAAGTTTAATTAATTGATTAATTAACAATGAATGCCTAGGATAACAATTAGAAATTGTAATGGCGCTTATGACATGAGGTTAGGTTGCATTTGTGGTGGATGTCTGCCCAGACCCGATCAGCATATTCAGCAGCCACTAATGTTGAACCTAATGTGAGAGGTCTAAGTGCGCAAATACGAATCGGGATATGACATGAGGATAGACCCAACTTGGGGAATAAGATTGCCCGGACCCGATTGATATATCCAGCATCCACAAGTTGTAGGCCTAATGTGGGAGGTTGAGCCATTATAAAACAAAAATGGACATGGTAATAAATTGGACTACTTAACCAAATCTAATTCATTGGGGTTGTATGATGGTGAACTAAATTTGGGGTTAAGTAAAATTGATTGGATAGCGGATGTGTCAAGCAAACCTGGAGGGGTGGTTAATATTTACATATAGGCCCACAAACTTAACCCGATAAGGTTATGTAATTAAAGACACCTAGTGGTATACATGACCGGTTGGAATAATAAAGTTATGTAATTAAAGACACCTGTAGATATGGGGCTGTGCATATCAGCGAGGGGTTGCCACTTTAGGACGTGATACATCCTACTGTGGGGCCGACATAGTGTATCTGCGGAGTAGGAAGCCGATCAATTAGGGTAGTAGTTAGGATACATTTGGACGTATGCCTAAGTTTACCACCATATAGCAAAAGGGATCATCTCATTCTGGTTATACCAGTAATAGTGCCGAGCAATCATGAGAGAAGTGTATACACCTTATCCTGTCTACCTTGTCACACCTTCCATTTATGTAGTGATCTCTCTTATCCACTTTATATGCCTGTCATCCTACTTTTATTTATTTACTTGCTAAAAGTAACTAGACTCGCCGAACTTCATGTCCGACCCTTTTGTTTCTCTTCTTTCTTCCGTTTTCCCCCCAGGTTCTCAGGGAGGAAACACTAAGGATTAGTCAGGACTTGGATATCATCTTGCTAGAGCTGCTCTCGAAGTATGGCTCAAGTTCTTATCTCTACTATGGCTTTGTCTCTTTTATTTGGGGAATTAAGTTTTCTTTTAAGTATTTAGGTACTTTAATGGTAAAAGATAGAATTTATATTGTTGTAATGGTTTTTGTGACTTATGGTATTTTGGATCACGATGTATGTTTTGTGTTTGAAATAAAAATTTGAATTTTCAATGTTATCTTAATTATATTTGTCTTGTAATATTCTATGTTTGTTTACCTATAACGCTTCACGAAACTTAATGCATTCCCTTTGTGAGTGACATTAATGGACATGGGGTTTTACACTTGGTATCAGAGCTGAAGGTTACCAGATTTGATAAAGTTTTTGAAAATTATTATCAAAAAGGTTTTAAAAGAAAGCATTTTCAAAAAAGAAAAGTCTGTTTTGAAAGACATTCCCCAAGAAGCCATATGTAATATCCTTCGGTCCTTTGTCTAAATCTCTTCCCTTTTTTCTTTTCAGCATGTCTGAAGAACTAAACATTTCTAATATCCCAGAGGGGTTATGATACCCGGATAGCTCCGTAGGTATCTGGAGGCCACGACGCCCGCCGAAGGCCAAGGAAACGTTCCTCCCCCAGCTGCACCAGTCACTCCTCCTCCTCCTCCTCCTCCAAGTATAGATAACTTCACCAAGATCTGCAAAGACTTCCGTGCTATGGGAGGGAAGCCATGCCATGGGAACGAGACACTCGTAGAAGCGTGGAATTTGCTCAAGGAGATCGAGGACTTATTCGTAATCTTTGAAGTAGAGGATAAATGGAAGGTTCAGTTAGCCGCTTGACTACTGAAAGAGGAAGCCTCATTTTGGTGGGGAGTTACACAAGCTGGACGTCCGATGAAAACTTGGGAGGATTTTAGACATAGGTTCGAAATGAAATTTATTTCCCAAGCTGAGAGAAGCATGCAGATGGAGAGGTTCTTAGCACTCAAACAAGGAAACTCGACAATGAGAGAATTGTGAACAAATTCAACCATTTAGTAAGTTTCGGGTCAGAATTGGTGGATACTCCACACAAGAAGGCGTTGCGGTTTGCTAAAGGGATAAACGAACCCCTTCATGGGTTAGCCATGTCCTATATTCCAATGGGAGCTACTTTTGAAAAGCTTGTCGATATGACCCTAATGCATGAGGAAGACAAGGGAGAAAAGAAGGAAGTAAAAGCTGAGGAAACTGCGCAAAATAAGAAGGTGTGGCCCAAGACGGGGCAACAACGACAACAAAAACAACAGTAGAAGAAAGTTCGAAAGAATGACAAAGGCAAGGATAAGAGAAAATGTCACAATTGTGGGAAAGAGGTTCACTTGATCAATGACTGTAAGCGAAGGAAGAACTCTTGCTACCACCGTGGAAAGGTCGGACACTTTGCTAGGGAGTGCCCAAAGAAACAAGGATCACAGGGACAAGGTCAAAGGGTAGGAACTTCTGGAGGGCAGGTGCATACTCTCGCGATCAGTACTCCTGATAGAGGTAGAAAAATTTCTGTGGAAGGTTTAATTTCTCTTTCAAACCATCCTATTAGAACATTTTTTGATTCTGGCGCTTCACATTCATTTATATCTAGTTCTGTAGTTGAATCTCTGCACTTAATTACTAGTATTGTAGTGGATTCCGTAGTTGTTTCAAACCCAATTGGTGTTTCGTCTCATTTATCTATGATTTATCAGGGTTTGAGAATATATGTGTCAGGCGTCGAGTTTGAATGCGATGAGTATGTGCTTGGGTTTATGGGCTATGGGTTGATTCTAGGAATGGATTGGCTTACCACGTATGGTGCAATTCTGGATTGCGAGAGGAGGGTCGTTAGGCTTTTGACTTGTTATGGGAGGACCCTCGAGATTTCCTGTGACCCGCAAGTGTCGATTATGCTTGAGTTTCCTAGAGTCTCTTGATGCTTCTATCGATGATCTGCAATCTGTTCTAGTAGTTCGAGATTATTCCGATGTTTTTGATGAGGTACGGGGTTTACCTTCGAGGCGCGATATCAACTTTCATATATATATCTGGTGGACAATGCAAAGCCAGTTGCATTACCAGTGCGCCATATGGCTCCGAGGGAAAAGAGGGAGTTGAGTAAGCAAGTAGGGGAGCTACTTGAGAAAGGATTTATTAGACGAAGCATATCTGAATGAGGTGCTCCAGTTGTATTCGCAACTAAGGCGGATGGTTCACTTCTTTTGTGTGTTGACTATAGAGAGTTGAATAAACTCACTAAGAAGAATAGGCACCCGCTTCTGAGGATTAATGATTTATTTGATCAGCTTATGGGTGCCTCGGTATTTTCTCAGTTAGACTTAGCCACGGGGTTCCATCAGTCGAGGGTGGCTGAGGACAACATAGATAAGACTGCTTTTAGGACCCCAGATGGTTTCTTTGAATGGCTGGTTATGCCTTTTGGGCTGACAAATGCACCCACCTATTTTGTTGATCTGATGAGTAGGGTGTTTCGGGAGCACCTAAATAAATTTGTCATTGTCTTTGTTGAAGATATTTTGATCTTTTCCAAGGGTGAAGAAGAGCATGACCATCATTTGAGAGAAGTCTTGAAAACTCTCCGTGCATATTAGCTTAAGGAAAAATTCTCCAAATGCCATTTTTGGAGAAAAGAGGTGAGATTCTTAAGGCATGTGGTCTCCAAAGAAGGGATAGCTGTAGATCCCACAAAGGTAGTTGCAATGCAAGATTGGCAGATTCCTAAAAATGTAACCGAGGTGAGAAGCATTCTTGGGTTGGCAGGTTATTAAAGGAAGTTCATTAAGGACTTCACAAAGAAATCAGCCCCACTCACCAGGCTGACAAAGAAGAACTTGGCATTTTCATGGGATATAGATTGTGATGTTGCTTTCCAGCGACTGAAGAGGGCTCTGACGACTGCCCTAGTCTTGACCTTGCCGGATGGGAGTAAAGTGTTTACCATTTACACGGACGCGTGTGGTACATGGATTACTGCGGTTTTGATGCAAGAAGGGAAAGTAGTGTGTTATGAGGGTAGACAGTCGAGAGTTCATGAGAAGAACTACCCTACTCATGATCTAGAGCTAGCTGCCATAGTATTCGCGTTAAAGACGTGTCATTATTTACTTGGAGAGAAGTTCGAGTTATACACCGATCATAAATCTCTCAAGTATCCGTTCTCGCAGAAGGATCTCAATTAAAAGCGACAACGGTGGATGGAATTCCTAGCTTCTTATGATTTTGAGTTTTCTTATACCCCTGGCAAGATTAATGTAGTGGCAGACGCACTAAGTAGGCAGAGGATGGCTTTAAACCCTTTGTTTATGGAGAGAAGGAGCTTGGAGTTCATATCAGCTTTTGATTTTAGACCCTCCATCAATGTTTTTCCTGATTTGTTTAACTCTTATGGATCAGATCGGAGCTTCACAGCAAGGTGACCCACAAATTTTAGACATCATGGATAAGCTGAGAAAAGGGGAGGCTTCTAGTCACCTTAATAGATATGCCATAGATGAAAAGGGGTGGTTGCGACGAGATGGAAGGCTTTGTGTTCCTCAAACTGGAAGCTTGATAAAGGCAGTCCTAGAAGAAGCCCACCATTCTAAGATGACTATTCATCCAGGCGGTGATAAGATGTACAGAAACATGAAAAGGGTTTTCTTTTGGGCTGGGATGAAGAAAGATGTGGCTGAATTTATTTCCCAATGTCTGATTTTCCAGTAAGTTAAAGCTGAGCAAAAGAAGCCCGGTAGTTTACTTCATCGTTTGGAGGTTCCTCGGTGGAAATGGGAGAGCGTCTCTATGGATTTCATAGATGGTTTGCCTAGATCGAGGAAAGGCAACACCAGTATTTGTGTTGTGGTAGATAGACTCACCAAGAGCGCTCAAATTATTCCAGTTAAGACTAAGAGGACGTCACCATGGTTAGCAACAATTTATGTTCATGAGATAGTTCATCTTTATGGAGTACCTTCCAGCATCGTGAGCGATCGTGACCCCATCTTCACTAGTGAATTTTGGAGGAGCTTGCAAGAAGTGATAGGTACACAGTTGTGTTTAAGCACCACTTATCATCCTCAGACCGATGGACAAACGGAGAGGGTAAACAGAATTCTTAAAGATCATTTAAGGTTGTGTATCCTAGAATTCTGAGGGACTTGGGAAGAGCACCTTCCTTTAGTAGAGTTTGCGTATAACAACAGCTATCAATCTAGCATCGGCATGACACCCTTCGAAGAATTGTATGGACGACCCTGTAGATCACCAACTTGTTGGTGGGAATCTACAGAAAGATTATTGCTTGAACCAGATATGGTTAGAGAAACATCTGAAAAGATTGACCTTATTCGACGGCGGATGAAGACAACTCAAGATTGGCAGAAATCCTATGCAGACAAGAGGGGGACTGACATCGAATTTGAAGTGAGAGACTTGGTTTTTATTAAAGTATCACCTTTGAGGAATGTGGTGCGCTTCGGATCAGTAGGGAAGTTGGCACCTAGGTTTGTGGGACTATTTCCCATAACCAAGAGGATTGGCCAAATGGCCTATAGAGTAAAGTTCCCAGAAAATCTATCCGGTATTCATGATGTTTTCCACGTTTCTCATCTATGAAAATGTTTGCATGACACCACAGAAGTCGTTGAGCCGAGTGTACTGGAAGAGGTAGAAGTGGAACGAGAGGCGACAGTCAGGCCAGTTCCTTCCCATATTCTTGGATCAGAAGTTAAGAGGCTACGCAATAAAGAGATCAAGTTGCTAAAGGTACAATGGGGAGATAACCCAGAGGATGCGACTTGGGAGATCGAAGCCAAGATTCGAGCTTCATACCCTTTTCTTTTCGAGGGTATGTTCTTAACTCCTTTTTCCAAAGTTTTATGTGTGTTTATTCTATCATTTGATATATCTTATTCATTGTATTCTCAACCTTTAGATAGGAATCCTATGGATGTAAACATGTGTTTGAGACATGTTATGTTTGATGGATGCAAGTGTTTGCTAGTGGCTGCCTGTGGACGCATATACACACACATTAGGCACTAGATCGGCTCAATCACTCTCATACTGCATATGGATGTGTGTGCATTTCCTTTTTCTTTTATGGATGGAAATGGATGTATTACCATATGGATGTTGCATTTGGACGAATGAGTATGCACACATATAGAACTCACATGTTATAATAGGATTATTTGCATACATATTGGATTCATGGCACTAACATATATTGCATTAAGGAGACCAACTGAATCAGTAGACTGCCCGATTTCCGCATTAGTGTTGGGACATATACACACACCGCTGCATATATTCATATAAGCATTAGAAGTCTTTAAGGACAATGGATACCAGTGATTGATGGATGAGTAGATGGATGGTAGGATATGAATTCTTGTCAACTTTGAGGTTTCGAGGACAAAATCCTTTGAGTAGAGGAGAATGTAACACCCCGTACTTTTAACAATACTAAAAGAGGATAAATTAAATTATAATTAATTTAATATTCAGAACTAAGGAAAATGGATTGCGCCATCGCATCCGCTTCGAAATTCTGGTCAAGATAGACATTTGGTTTGTGTAAAACAGTCATCGTATGAAGAAGTTATGAGGGTTTTAAGTTTGTATATGCGTAGAAAGATTATATATACACACATGAGTCAGAGATGAGTCAGAATTTTATCCAAAAACAATCGAATTTGAAAAGGAAAAAGTGGCGGCAGTTTTCCCTCTCTAGGGGGTCGACCCCCCTTAAGGGGTGTCGACACCCGGGTCGATCCACCTATAGGGGTGTCGACACCCCTAGGGCTGATGTGGCAGTCGGTTTCAGAGGGTCTGGCAGCTATATATACGTGGTCATTTTTCTTATTTTCTTCATTGAGAATTCCAGATGGCCAAACTCTACCGGTATTTGAACTGATCTGGATCCGTTATATTCTTCAACTAAAGAAAAATCAATTGGAGATTCAAGATCCATTCTTTTCTAGTTCTATCTTCTTATCCAAACTCTGTGAGTTCCTAGCTGCTTTTAGATTTGAATATTTAAAAGTAAATATGACACGACTATCACTAAGATTTGTTCATATGCCTAAATTATATTGGATACATTGTAAATCATGAACATATGACATTCTAAATTGGTTAGGATTTGGATCTAAATCTCTATCTTGTTGGATCTATTGTAACCCTTGTGGCTTCTACGATTTGTGCTAGATCTATTTTAACTATTGATTTAAATCTCTATCTTGTTAGATCTATTGTAACCCTTGTGGCTTCTATGATTTGTGCTAGATCTATTTTATCTATTGATCTAAATCTCTATCTTGTTAGATCTATTGTAACTTCTATGACATGCATCTTAAACCTTAATTGTGTAGATCTACTTTTAGACTATTGGATCTAAACTGTGTGGACATCAGATCTAGATTATTATCTTGTGCCTATTATGTAAGATCAGAACAGTTTGACATCTAAATGGTTAATTTAGATCTTATTATGCTCACTATGACATCATAGTTATGTTAGAACTAGTAATTGCTATAAGTTCATCAGACTTATGCTCATATATATGTCACCTTATCACCATGCTAGTTTATGTTTATGCCAAGTTATGTTAAAACAATCACTTTGGCTATATTCTTATTGTTTTCCCTTTGATCATTTATGACTAGGATATTATCTAGCCTAGGCATGCTACCAATTTTGTGAGTGCGCTAGTTAAGGAACGGGGGAAAAAGGTTAATATTGGTATAATTTGAATATAAACATCATTGGATATATAATTCAAATTATTGGGTAAAACCGGCATTAACACCTATAAAGGCATAGGTTTAATTAATTGATTAATTAACAATGAATGCCTAGGATTACAATTAGAAATTATAATAACGCTTATGACACGAGGTTAGGTTGCATTAGTGGTGGAAGTCTGCCCGGACCCGACCGGCATATCCAGCAGCCACTAATGTTGAACCTATTGTGAGATGTCTAAGTGCACAAATACGAATCGGGCTATGACACGAGGTTAGGCCCAAGTTGTGGAATAAGACTTCCCGGACCCGACCGGCATATCCAACATCCACAAGTTGTAGGCATAATGTGGGAGGTCTAGCCCATTATAAACCATAAATGGACATGTTAATAAATTAGACTACTTAACCAAATCTAATCCATAGGGGTTGTATGATTGTGAACTGTAACACCCCACCTCCGCTAGGGTCACTCACAAAGGGAATGCACTAGTTTTGGTGGAGCATTATCTAGGTAAACATACACAGAGATATCACAAGACAGAACATAAATAAAGCAGCGGTAGAAATTAAAAACCAAATCTTATTACTTTCAAGAAAAGAGTCAAAACCTCATATATCCAAAGTACAAGTTGCCATCATTCCATTACATCAAGTTCTAAATAAAGAAGCATAAACTTAAAATAACAAAAGTAAATTATTCCCCTAAAATAGCAGACGTGCAGCCATAGCATAGCTCAAGACCAAACCGTACATGAGCTGATGGAAAGAAAGCAGAATCCAAGCTAAGTGGTAGAGTTTCCTCCCTGAGAACCGGGGGAGGGGGAGGGGGGGACGAAAGAAAAAGAGGGGAAAGAAAATGGGTCAGTCATAAAGACTGGTAAGTCCAAGTGACTTTCAGCATAAAAACAGGTAAAGGTAACATGACATTTATAAACTGAAAGTAAACATAAGTACGATGTCAAGATGGATAAGATAGACTAAGATAACATGATGAACCAAGTATAGGTCAAGTATAGCATCGCATGTTCAAGGTTCGCTGCACCAACTGTACTAGTAGCCCAACCCATATCAGGTATTAATCATGAAATGATCCCTGGGCCCAAAATCGTGAACGACCCATTACTAGGTCCAACGCAACGATCCACTAATCAATCGGCTCCCTACAAGTTCTAGCTCGTTGTGTTTGTATCATACGGCCCTATCACAAATGTAGTCACCTGTGCTAGGTCCACCATAGGGTGTATCAAGCCCTATGGTGCCAACCACCGACACGAATCAAGCATGCACAAATAAACCTACTGATGCCCAGTGCCTGCTTTTTCAACTCCGGACCACGTGCACGACCATAGCCCGCCTGAACCTACACTGGCGCACCCACACAGCCGTCGTTCTAGTCGCTTACAATCAGCCCAGTAATCGTGCCCCACCCTGCCTAGTTCGAGGGCACCATGATACATCTAGTGGGTTACTGCTGAAATGGACCGCGTAACTAGGGTTTTTGTCTAGTAGGTTAAGTGTTGTCATTTAAATTCGAGACTTAACCCCATCAGTCTAGTATATCAAGTTGGCTAAGTGTTGTCATTTAAGTTCGTGACTTAGCCCTACCATTCACGTGTTAAGTTGGTTAGGTGTTGTCGTTCAAGTTCATGACCTAACCCTACCAATCATGTTTCAAGTTGGTTAAGTGTTGTCTTTCATGTTCATGACTTAACCCTATCATGTGGCATTTAATTCATTAATGCACCCCAACCTCTCACATCAGACCTGTTGTTGTGGTCACTGGATATGCCGGGCAGTTCCGGGCAGATTTACACCACAACTCAGTCTGACCTCGGGTTTCAAGCGCGATATGACCAACTACCCACATTAGATCCTATTGTTTGCAGTAACTGGATTTGCCGGGCGGTTCCGGGCAGATTTACACTGCAAACTCAACCCAACCTCGAGTTAGCCATTTTCAAGTTCATTCTAGTGTCATGACCATGTTCAAGTTTCATGTCAAGTTTGTGTCAAGTTTCATGTTTCAACTTATGCCTATTATCAAGTTCATGATTCATGTTTACAACCAGTTCATGTTTTGCCTAATCTACCCAAATCGTATTCCCATCGCATGTAAACGTTAATCGACCTAAATTACAAGCAAATCTAAATCTAGAGATAAAGGGAATAACATCAAAATTATGATAGGAAGAAGGGACAAGAATAAAGCGATAAAAGAGATTACAAGACTGGCATGATATAACTTGAGATAATCGGTTACAACATCACTAGCATATAGAAATTAACAGGGTTTCAAATCTAGCAAAATAAGGCGATAGTCCTGATAAAAACTTGACATAAAGGAATAGGCATGCACAAGCAAGCCAAATACAAGGATAATATGTCAATGGTTTTTGGTGTACATAATAGTGAATAAACTAAGCAAGTCACACCATAGGTATGGGATCCAACTAAATACCAATTCGGTGTTCAACATGGTTTTCAATTATAGTGTTATGAGCAATCAACTATAATAGTCAATTAACCACAATAGTTATACAATAGTCATGGATAATTGTCCAAAAGAGTTCTAGGCAACTACCCTAATAGTCATAAGCAATTAACTATAATAGTTTCAAAGTCATGGTCATAGTCTTTTGTTCATAATCATAGGCAGTAATTCATAGTCACGAGTCATAGGTGATTAGCTACAATTGTCTTTGTCATAGTCATAGGCAATGGTCTTATGTCCTCAGTCATAGGCATAGGCATAGTCTTATGTTCTCAGTCATAGTCCTTGGCCATTAACAATGGTTTCAATGTCAATGGCATGATAACGTTTGATTTTTAATGCGAATAGGCCCAAACTGATTTCAAAGCAATATTCCCAAATGTCCAGATCCAAGAAGAATAAGAATAGATATGAATCATACGTATATCAAATTCCAATTTATAACATGCCCATATCAAGTTTATAGTTTTCATCTAAAAGTAACTGGAACTTATAGTGCGTGGATCGAGAATTAGAAAGCAGAATTTGATTGTTGAATCTCTATTTGATTGATCGTGTTCTAATTGAAATCCCCCAATTTGCAAATTTCTAAGCATAGTCTTGATGGAGAAGAAGCAGTCCTTTTCTTCCTTTTTATCTTATTATTTTGATTATCTCAGAAGCAACATAAGGATAGAATGAAATGGTGTGGAGAGAATGAGGCTAGGGGTGAGTTTATATAGGATTAGGCAGACGAATCTGGATAGAAAATGAGTCTAAATACATCAGGATGCATCTGGTTCAAGAAGTGGGTTCGGGAGGCAGGTTGAACCCCAGGTCGACTCCCCAGTCGACCTGGTCATGGGGAGGTCGACACCCCAGTCGACTCCCCAGTCGACCTGGTTGGGGGGGGGGGGTCGACTCCCCAGTCGACCTGGGCATATGGGCGGGAATTTTCCCGTCAGCCTTCTCTGGGTTTGAATTTCGAATTTCTAGTTTTATTTTCGAGCTGTTTTATTTTATTTAAATTCCTGAAACTTCTGAGGGTCATAACTTGGTCATACGAACTCCGATTTTTGAAAACTCGGACTCGATTTCATGCAGAATTCTGAGACGAACGCAATGGCGCAACCCGTTTCCCCTGATTCTTATTTCAAAATTTAATTCTGCCTTGATTTATGACTTTAACATGTTATAAAAATACGGGTTGTTACATGAACTAAAGTTAGGGTCAAGTAAAATTGATTGGATAGTGGATGGGTTAAGCAAATTTGGAGGTGGCGGGTAATATTTATATATGTGCCCACAAACTTAACCCGATAAGGTTATATAATTAAAGACACCTAGTGGTATACATGACCGGTTGGAATAATAAAGTTCTGTAATTAAAGACACCTTTTAGGGTAAACATAACTTGTAGAAAGGATAGGGTTATGTAATTAGAGACACCAAGTGGTATACATAGCCAAAGAAAACCTAGTGGGGGATACAAGACAAAGGGGACAACTTGTATCATATTGTATAGGATCCGTTTCATCCAGTAACCCAGAGTAGGTATCGAAATATGTACTCCATACTAGGTCGGAGAAGGGGCACACTTACTGGACTGATTATATGAGTTTCAAACATGGAGGACAGTGTGGGCGGCGCAAACTGAACGGGCCATGTGTGTGCATGAGCCGGGCAGAAGGGGATAAGATGACCGTGACATCTGTAGATATGGGTCTGTGCATATCAGCGAAGGGTTGCCACTTTAGGACATTATACATCCTACTGTAGGGCCGACACAGAGTATCTACGGAGTAGGGAGCCGATTGATTAGGGTAGTAGTTAAAATGCATTTGGACATATGCCTAAGTCTACCACCATATAGTAGAAGGGATAATCTCATTCTGGTTATACTAGTAATAGTGCAGAGTAACCATTAGAGAAGCGTACACACCTTATCTTGTCTACCTTGTTACACCTGCCATTTATGTAGTGATCTCTCTTATCCACTTTATTTGTCTGTCATGCTACTTTTATTTATTTACTTGCTAAAAGTAACTAGACTCGCCAGACTTTATGTCTGACCCTTTTGTTTCCTCTTCTTTCTTCCGTTCCTCCCAGGTTTTCAGGGAGGAAACACTCAGGCATAGTCAAGACTCATATATCATCTTGCTAAGGCTGCTCTCAAAATATAGCTCAAGTTCTTATCTCTACTATGGCTTTGTCTCTTTTATTTAGGTAATTATGTTTTCTTTTAAGTATTTATGTACTCTGATGGTAAAAGATAGAAGTTATATTGTTGTAATGGTTTTTGTGACTTATGGTATTTTGGACCATGATGTATGATTTGTGTTTGATATAAAAATTTGGATTTCCGTTGTTATCTTAATTATATTTGTCTTGTAATATTCTGTGTCTGTTTACCTATAACGCTTCACGAAACTTAATGCGTTCCCTTTGTGAGTGACATTAACGGGCGTGGGGTGTCAATGGAAATTCAAATTTGATTATGACTGATCTGATTTCCATGAAGATTCCATTTTGATGGAATATGATTTTGGGGTTTATCGTGAACTATGTTTTAAACGACATTCATTCTTTAACCCCATTAAAGACAACATTGATTTCCTAAAGTTGAATAATCATTAAATAATGATTTCTGGGAAGATTAAAACCAATTGAAGTTTTAATAAATCGTTAATTTAATTGGGATGAGAATGAGGTAATTAAATTTACCAAATTCAAGAAATGTTTCGAGATGGAGTACCACCAGTTTTACTCCAGGCGATAGTTAAATCTTTAATTAGATTTGAACGTGAAATGGTAATTAAATTTACCAATAACACCATGGCTGTTAGATATGGAGTACTACCCGTTTTGCTCCATGGGATGAATAGGTTAGGATTGGAAAAATAATAAATGATTTCTTTGGTAAGGCTCGATAATCCCGACTAGTTTTATAAACCTTAATTTAATTTGGAATTGTTAAAAGGTAAAATAAAATCTTTTGAAATTGATTTCCAAAGGAAGATTAAAGAATAAATTTAAAAGAATTTATAATTGATAAAATTAATGGGATAATTGGACAATTTGGGTAACTTGAAATTTGGCTAACTATTATGTAATTGGTATAGTGAATGACAAATTGGAAATAGGCATAAAAATGAAATGTAATTAAGTTGAATTTGGAACATATGACATGAATTTAGGGTTTGGGTGAAAGACGATTATTAATGAACGCCTATGACACGTGGTTAGGCGCGTTTGTGGTGTAAGACTGCCTGGAACCGCCCGGTAAATCCAGCAACCACAAGCCGACGTCTAATATGAGAGGTCAACGGCAAGAACTAGAGGCGTAATGGTTTATGACACGACGTTAGGTGCGTTGTGGTATAAGTCTGCCCGGAACCGCCCGGCAAATCCAGAAGCCATGAACGGACGTCTAATGTGAGAGGTCATACATCGTTACGACATTATAAATAAATTAAGAAATACTAACCATAATAAGATATGTAGGTGACATGGGTATAGTTAGAGGTTTAAGTGGGTGATATAAATGACATGTAAACCATGACTAATGTGGACTTAACCGTTGTAAGAAATGTGATGTAAAACATGACTAAGGTAGACTTAACCGCAGTAAGACATGTGTAAAATATGTAAACTATAATAAAAGGGGTTAAGTGGGACACGGGTGACATATGAAACAAAATTTAGATATGCTTAACCAAATGGGACCCGTGACGGTATCATAAATTAATTAAATTGGGTAAAGTTTAAGTAACGGGTTAAGTAAATGGAAGGGTTAAGTCAAATCTAAAATTAATGACAAGAAATGGGGAATGATAAATAACCTATTATGAATAAACTTGAATAAGACAAGAATGGATAATAGGTGGAAATTATAACTTATGGGATAAGATAAGTTACAGGAAACGATTAGGAAGATGAGATAACTTATATGTAAAGATATACCTAAATTAAGTGGTTTGGAAAAGAGAAATGTGAAATTAAAAATGATATAAGTTATATGAGTGAAAATAAGTAAATTAGAGTCATATATGTTGGTTGGGTTGAATAATTCTCTGGGTGTCAGTCTGATGCCGATTTCGGTCTTCGGGGCTGGTGTTTAGAGGGTTATTCTCCTAATTAGTATGTATGTGGGATAAGGCATACTTAACTATGAATTAAGTATAACATGTTGTTGTAACCCAAAAAGGGAATAATTTATGAAATTGGAAAATAACATGTTGTGGGATTATTAATGGAATTAAGTGAGTTAAGTATAAATTGATTTAATAAGCAAGGGTAACTTGGTGAATACGAAAAAAAAGGAAGCTAATGTGAATAACCAAGTTAAACGAGAAAGTTGACGAGGTGGCACAAGCGTGAAATAAATGGTTAGACTTAGGGTCTAATGACATATAAAACTAAGGCGCTTGAAGCAGTCTGTACGTTGTAGGATGAATAACCCAACGAGGTAGATCATGATGGTGTCATAAGGCACGAGGAGAGCGCATGTTCCCTATTTTGGTGGCTCCAACGGACTGGAAGGGGAAGCACGCGACTTCCTAAGACGTTAAAGGTGCTCCTGGTAGTCCTCTGTAGTGGTTTATCTTCGGGCTAGGATTACAGAGGTAGGGTCTGCGCAGAACTACCAGGTGGGTGGGCCTTGATTGCACAAGTAGGGTGCAGTCAGAATGCTGTACGCGGTGGGATTAAGGGTGGTTCGGCGATTGCCTCAGGCAAAGGTGGAGGGTCAAGGCCAAACGATAGCAAGATCGTCAGACGTCTGTCACCAGCAGCCTAAGGAATGCGAAAAGACAAGAGCTAACCCCTAGAGATCGTTAACCTTTGGTATCAAGGGACGGGTGCGGGGAGACCCCACATGGATGTTTAGATTGTTTGCTTGCTAGGGGTGGTCGCTTAGCTCGTGTGGTCTTTACTAGTTGATGGAGGGGCTGAGGTGGGGCCATAACCACCATAGAAAAACTAGACCCGAGGGATATCTGTACATTGGACACTCTTAGAGGCAGGCCCGTACAGATATAGAAAAGCCCCTGACTGAGTTCCGTGTTTTCTGGTGTAGCCCTGCCATGGAACTTGGGTGCGCAAGTATAGGTTATGTGCAGTAGAAACATTGAGTACGATTGATGATACGTACGTGGGAAAGTCTAGGTACAACAATGTCTGCTCTGGGTGGTGTAACGTAGACTAGAGGGCATTATTCGGTGATGGAACCAAACTCGATCAAATAGTTCGAGGATAGCAGTCAGTACGCTTACGTAGCACCGCGATAGTGGTTCTATGCGGATGTAGCATTGTACGTTACTGTGGCATAGGATGAGGGACTGCGCATATTACTGTGGCAATACGGAGGAGACCGTGCGAGTGGGGTATCACGGAGTGTACCTCTGTTTGGGGGTAGCTACATATACACTATATTAGGTTGATCTACTAGGGGGCAGATGGGTGTGATGTGTGTGTAAGCTTTGAGTGCTAATAACACGTATAACCTAATAAATAAGAAAGTGTAATTGAACGATATATGTAGGATTATTCAAGAAGTGTAGTTTAAATTCATTCACACAGGACTTATGTTCTGACCCCCTCCTCATAACATTCGCATGTTAGACAGAGACTTATAGCTTTGGGAATATTGATTTAGCAGTACTGTGATTAAGGTAAAGCTATGTTTTAAATATATTATATTTTACTCCTTCCGCTATGAGGTGTTTTCCGAACACTGGCATATCTCTTTTCTCTGTCTTTTTCTGCAGAATACCAGAGCGACCAACTCGGGTATCGGTGGATTGGATTTTGAAAACAAAATCGGTCCGTCGGAATTCGGGTTGTTACACCCTGCATCCACATATGTTAATCAACATTTATTCCATATAAATATGAAATATTTTATTAAATGGAATTAGTATTCAACTAACGATTTATGTATAACTATATATATTATTTCGACCAATAAATTATCAAATCATCCAAACAACCATCACACATAGCATTCAATCATTTTTATCAATTTAAATAACATTTATAAAATTATAAAATCGGACAGACTTAGTGAGTTTACTCACTTTGGTCGTTAATCGTTAAATAACGATTAACGGTCGGTAGATCCAATTAGTCGTTTAATTATGCCGTAAATTCAAACGAGCTCCGAATCACTCCAAACCAGCTTCATAGTGTAGCCTGCGTCCATACGATCTCAATAGATCAGACCATTCGTGATTCTGATAAAGTATGGATATAATATTACAGTTACAAGTTAACGTACCATTTTGAATAAAAACTTAGTTTATTTTAAATGGACTTAACCCCACAAAATTGTCAGCCCAGCCCGGCCCTTTGATGATTCACGTCCACCCATTTTTGGCCTTGTTTCATTTTTATTTTATTTTATTTTATTTTATTTGGCTTACTGTTTATTCACGACCAATCAACTTAAAACCTGCGCCTACCATGCTACTACCTCCGTCCGCGAAAACGTGCTGCTCTGTAAACATACATGGCTACTAAGTATTGGTCCCTTAAGTATTTAACGCATGCTGACAAAACTTGCCAACAAAAAAAACTTAAATATTTAATTGAATCTAGGCCTTACCCTCTTTATATCAGCCCACGAAAGCCATGAACAATATTGTTCATCTTCCCTGGTATATCCACGCGAGCTCTTGTTTGTTTCTCGCCATAACCGAACTCTTCCGCTATCCATCAACCATGAAAATTCCAACGAACCATATCATTATACTTCTCGTCAGAACCTCCACCTCCACGTACCTTCGAACGTGTCTGCAAAACCACCCTTGGATCTATCCTCGTCCAGCGTATGAGATGCTACAGGAACTCCTAAATTTTCTGGTGCCAAGACCTTCAAAACTCCACATACTCCCTTCACGAACAGGGATCTCCAGTTATTTCCCAAGTCATTTACTGAAAGATGCAAGCTCAGATTTTTGCGTTAACTAGAGTTCCCAGGAGTCAAAGTGATTGTCCACATACAAACACAGGTGCTAGAAAATAACCGACTTTGTACAACCGCTAAGGAGTAGGCGAAGTTCCACAGATAAAATACATTCAAGTATGTCAAATCTTCTTCACAACAGCAATGGTTCTTCCCTTAGAGTGTTGCGGACTGGGGTTGAGAGAATGGGCTAAGAACAATGGAGGAGGGCATGACTGATCAGTGAAGAGGAGAAAAGATTTTGACAATTAGATAAGCTTGGAGTTTTTTTCTTTTATATACTTATATGTTGAGCCCTTTTGCTTTTGCTGCGGAAAAATTAAAAAATGACTTGGTTGTTTTACATATATATAGGTAGCGTTACTTGGTTGTTAAGTAATAGGGATAATAGGATTTTAGCTATGTATAGGTTTCTGCAATATGAGTATGCAATTATTTATTTAAGGGTATGAATTTTCATTTCAAATTATTTGAAGGATGTTGAAAGCATAGTTGTTGCTGTACATTTTAGACTAGGTAGGGAAATAAATACTTAACGAGGAAGTAAACCATTTATACATATATTTTGTAACAATCCTAGAAGTTTTACTGTAACATGTGAAAGCCATACTCTTGTCTTCTTTGCAGAATTCTGGGATTGGCTGTGAATCCGTATAAGTAACTCTTAGCCATAAATTGTTGGAAAGAAAAACCCAAAATTTCCTTATAGAAAAAAAACGAGGAGGTAAGCCTTGACTTTTAAGTACAGATCCATGGAATGATAATCAAACTCTTGCCCGAATACATATAACAAAGATATCTATGGCCATTCAATAAAAGGAATCAATATAGGAATTTTCTTTTAGCTGAACAGCGTTATTGATCTATGGCCAAATAGTTTTGTAGACCCATTTATGTGTTGATAGTGATTACTCATATAATATGTATTATGATATGTTGACCGTGATTATTTACCGTTCCAAATGGTTATATAATATCTTGTTATGATGAAATGGTTATATATGTAGGTCGTACTTCATGGCTAGGTAACTTCGAATCAAAGGAAATAAAATAAATTTGTGTCTTACCGTTATTTAGTTCAGGTATAAATAGAGCCCATATCACAAACATCAACTGTGAAATCATCAAGCACAGTACTTGTTCCTATAAAATATTAAATATAAATAGTTTGTTTAGTTTTGATAAAAAGATCAGCGTACCCTGTTATATAAAACCTCATTCACGTACGAACTGCTATGGACAAAAATAAAAATAGTGTTATGTCGAGAAATGTGTCATAATCCCAAAAATATAATAAAACAGACCAGATAACTTATGCTGTGAAATTTCAAAGTGCTAATACAGGGTGTAAAATACTTCAAATAAAAAGTTGCTTATTTTCCAAATTAAAAATTACAGTAAAATTCTAAAAATTAAATTATAACTATGCCTCAGAAATCTTTTCCAGATTCGAAATAAATAATTTATTAAAATTAAATAAACGTTATGTTTTATAAACAAATCCATAACGACTATTTAAAAGTTTGATTTTGACATAACTTACAATCTGTAAGCCGAAATCTCGATTTTTCACTTCCATTAGAAAAATATAGCTTAACAGATTCTAACGTTTCTTGTTTTGAAGAAATCCGGCTAATAATGGATCCAATACACTTAGTTGAAATTCAAATCGTAATATTACGAACTGTCGCGACGTTATGGGCTTGATTATAATTTATATTATAATTAATTCATTCAACTGTCGCTTAAATAATGTATTCACTATTATAACTTACATATAAACAAAAATAAATATTGTATATCATCCAAATTACACATTATAACATTTTAACCATTTCCGAACATTTTCGAAAATTAAATCTACTACCCTATTTATTATTTAAATATTTGAATTCAAACCATTATGAATTATCAAACAAATATATGTGAATAATTAGGTAAAATAATTATGAAATCACAAAAATTCTGGGACATTACATGTTGCATAAACGTTTTCCATCAACTTTTGGATGTCCAATTGGACATTTGGCATGCTTTTGGACATATTTCCAAACTTTGGGACATATTTCCAAACTTTCGGACATTGAAGCTACTTTTTGGATATTGTTGACGAAGTCAACATATTTCTCACCCAACAAAGAAGAAGAGGGGCATTTTGGTCAAAATTTAGAATTAACAAGTATTTTGTGGTTCTATTGTAACACTTGGTACTCAAAGATTGTCCGAACTTGTACAACAATTCTAATTAGTTATTAAATGATGAATAATTACTATGAAGTGGACATAGGCGTTAGTGCCGAACCACTATAAAAATCCGTATTCTCCCTGAATTTCATTATTTTGGATTTGGATTTTTTTTCTACAAAACGTACGCTCGGGAGATGACGTGCGCGAATAGCACAATTCCCTACATCAACATAAATTTTAGATCAAAAGGAACATACGACACATAACAAATATACATGTGATAAAATAACGCAAAAAACCTATCCCTCACTAAAATTTATCCATTACAGAATTCTATACTTTCCAGCTCTAAAACAACCATTTGTCAGATAGAAAAATGAGATTTCATTTCTAATTTAAATACAACGAAGTGTGAAATAAAAACACACATGAAATCCCATTACATCATTGTACGATTCACAGGAACAACACTGACTGTTACATGCACGAACTACCACTAAACTAGGAGAAAATTGCTGGAAAGAGGAAAAGAACTAAGACAACAAAAAAACAACAACATCAAATGTGACGACCGCCCACGGCCTCCGCACTAAATAAGAGGAATAATGCACTAAAAGGTGTGCACGACAGCTATGGACGATCATCAGAGTAGGTAAACACAAGCGGAAACTGTCGTAGAACTCACAACGCAAGGATAAAGTATTGTAGAAAATATACAACAGGTAATAATGGTGAATGAACACATAAAAAACTTTTGAACCTTTCACAGTATCCTGAAAGATCGTCCAAACATCATAGGAAATACCAATGTTTGTACATAAGGCCTCACTACAACACTCATAAAGTAACTCAAACAGCAGAAACAAATACTTGATAGTAGTAAAGATAGTATGCCAGCCTCGTGCTCGCCTTGGCACAGCAGCATTGTCCTCACAAATCACCTGCCACCTTGTCTTCCCATCCACAACTGGATGAACAGCCCAAGTTAATAAGAGGGAAATATAAAACCTTGAGTCAGACAACAATCTTAGTGAGTGATAAAACGACTAACAAATATCATCAATAAAGTATACGAGAATAGGTAGATTAACAAACCAATCTACCAAACTCTAGAGAAGATCTCAACCCCATCTTCCCCACATCGGACAGTGATAGCCTTTACATTAAACAATTCAATCATTCATCCATGGAAACCAGAACACCCGTTCAATCATGTTAAAGCACTCATGACATCCAGATTATATATCTCATGTGAACCATCCTAATCGAATTCAACATCCCTCAAGCACAAGTCCAGAGGCCTAAACCAATATCAGACAAGCACCCAAGGAACATCTTCTCCAATGTTGCGAAATCTACATGAGACGATACAAACAAAGAAACCAAACAATCAAACATCCAGGACTGACTCTGGCTATCACCGCCAATCCTGCTTGGAAACCATTGTTAATCGTATGACGGACAACGTTGCCACATGTCAAGCGCTAGTGGTAACCCCAGTTCTAGCATAAACTCCAACGCCTTTCAACGATACGTATGTATTTCCAACCATGACAACTAGGCCTTTCAACGATACCCAGGGTACTTGACCTACAACCGGTCTTTTAGACGTCTCTAGTGTACCCCTGCTTCGAGCCTGCTAGAACTTACGACCACAATAGTCTCTCGGCCTTCGCATCTCTAGTCATTAAACCCGACGACTTTTCATAGCTCAAGCTACCTTCTCATGCAGCCATTATCCACCAACTCACGACCTTCGAGTTGTCACCTCATTCGTTGTTCTACACCGATCAACGAACACCTTTCAACACTTCGAACTTTCATAATTAAACTTACTTCGAAGTCACACCATCATCGAGTCAAATTACATCACTACGCTGCGGCTAGGGTTCAGGTGGTTGCCCGGTTGTCCCCGAAAAATATTTTTTTTTCAAACCCTTTTGTTCAAATCTGGGTCATACCCAAAAATATAATTGTTTCATAAACTGACCTTATCGAAAACAAACCATAGCATTTTCACTATCAACCACAACGTTTAAAAGCACTATAAAAAACATGACCAATCAGGGTATAAGGCCGACCGACCCAACTTCAGACCGACCCGACCAGCTCAGCCCGATCCGACCTAGTTCAGACCGACCCGACCAGCTCAGCCCGATCCGACCTAGTTCAGACCGACCCGACCAGCTTCCTTCTTGAACACGACTGATCCCCCTTTCTTCATTTAGGACCAACCCGATCCTCTTCATTTAGGACTGACCCGACCCTCTTGGATTGACCCAGTCACGACCGACCCGATCCACTTCAAATAGGACCGACCAAATCAACCAACCTCCTGACTAATTTAGACCGACCCAACTAGGATGAAGCCGACCGACCAGGACAAGGCCGACACATTTCCTGCACATTCCAATCCAACTCTGCTTTCAACTAAAACTTCTCCAAATGACAAATTCGATGAAACCAACTTGTCCAAATCATCAAATATGACCACAAACATGATATGATCACTAGCAACATGAAAACGATGATTTTCATCACAAATTATATAAATTTCACCAGAAAGCACGATAAATGAAAATATGAACAAATTTATGGATCTAACTTACATAAACATATGAAATAGTATGGAATTACCAATTTAAGCTTGCTAAATTAGATCATATGGTGATTCATATGAAAATGGATTTATAATGATATTGATCTATGGTAAAACACTTGAATTTGATTGAAAAAACATGATCAAACATCCATATACTTCATTGAATCCATGTGAGAGATGCAAACCACTCACCGATTTTCCCAAAAAAGAAAAAATCAATGCAATAAGATTCGGACAACAAGCACTTCGAACCAAACCTCTTGATCCGATGAATTCTCGCTTTAATTAATGTAGATCTAGCCTCCGATGGTGTAGATCTTTGATTTCCTAAGTTTGGATCTCGATTTAAATAGTGAAAAGGTATTAGAGGAAGGAGGAACACAAAGCCACCAAATTAGAAAATGGAGAAAGTAAACCATTTCCCATATCCCTCACCCCTATTTATAGCTTCCACCAACCCACTAATGGGTTTCTCCAAATCATCCCATTATGGCTACATAAACTTGAACAACCAACTGTTAAACCTTAAAACAGAGATTCCTCCCAAGTCACTAAACCAAATCTTTAATGTAACCACTCTACGGTAAGGCAATCATCATTTCCTTTCCAATGGCACAGGTCTCATTACCTAATTTGACCAGAATCAAAAGTTATGCCATGTACAAGGCTGACAGGGGAAAAATTGTCATAAACAAAATTGGTAAAAATTATGGACCTGTCTCACATCCCCATATGCAACATATTAAAAGATAAGAATGATCCAACCCTCAGGTAGTGAAATAAAAATATTTTATGTTCTTCCGATATGTACAATGCGGGCTGTTACACCAAAACTCCAAAACTTTACCAATAAACAACAAGAATCTTGCTCTGTGGTCGAAGTACTATCTCGTGTTGCAGACACTTCTGGTGTTATTGGAGGTTCCCACATCACCATCTCTTGTAATAGACAATTTGCGATGACAAATGAAGCCGACCACAAAATGGGATTTCAAGGAGAATTACCTAAGATTGCCTAAAGACAAAAGACAGATAGGTGAAAACATAGAAAGCAACTCCTCGAAACAGCACACAAGGACAATAAGCTGAAATAAATATGGTGTGTACTAAATGATGTCCACCAAAGAAAAGATTGATTCCTGCATTATAAGACAAATCTAGTCACAACTTCCCATCTTGGATTAATGTGCTACATGAACCGCACTACATGTGGGTAGTCCTAACATAGATTACCCAAATCATAATCAGACATTAAAGGAAATGAGATCTGCTGCGAAACTCCCAAAGCCGGACAAATCAAAGACCATTCAAATCCATGTAAAACGCGGAGGCCTCCAAAATGTCATCGAGATCCTCCTCCGAAAGACCACCAAAAGACAGCTCAATATTCACCTCTGTAACAAGGATTTCCTTTGTCAAAAACCTATTCCAACAAGATATGGTAAAGGCAGATGCAACATAAACAACGACCCTACACAAAAATTTTGAGGCAAAGGACCGATGCAAGTCCTACTGCTATGACTAGTTCTCTTAGCCCTAAAGCGATGAAACCTTAAGCTCAATCTGATCCAACCAAATGATCTCTCTCACTAAGAATGAGACTTAAATTGCAATAGAAAGATCGCATAGTGTAAGTAGGTATTATGGTCTAGGAAAATGAATGGAGAGAAGAAATTGCCTTTAGATCTCAGAGTATAAGTGGGGAAAGATCTACTACACAAACTAGCGTGGAAAAGGAGGAGATGAGGCGACGACAAAAAAAAGTAGTATAGAGATATGGTTGGGCTAAATTAGGAAGGAAGGAAGAAAGAAAGAAGTTTATGAAGGGAAATATAGACGCAATCTTTACAGTTAAGGACTAGGGTCAAGTTATAACAAAACTCATCAACTAGTTGACCATTCCAAGTATAACGCTAGGCAGTCAATTATTAAACGGGCTTTGAAAAAAGGTTGAACTTTAGCCCTATATGGCTCAGATTAAAATACTAAACGTTCTACATCATCTTTTAATATTTGACGCCAATCCGAAAAATAATTTTCCTTGTCATGGTGGTAACATAGACCACAGTCAAACTCCATACTGTCTCCAAAGATTCAAAGTAGTCTAATCAAAAGGCTATGACCGACCAACAAGAATTCTCGGAAAGAAAACTTAGCTAGAAATACAAAATAGATAAAAACGAATTTCCCCCTTATCTAGCTAAAAAACAACAAGAATGATTTATGAAATCAGATACCCTAAGCTAAATAGAAATTTTCTTAGTCTTTTTAAAGAGAAAATTTTGAAAGCTTTTCAATATTATTATTTTAACTAAGGGTCCCACAATATAAATACACATATAAAATTTTATATTCCAGTTAATTCTATAGACTAGAACAATCTTTCCATGTTCTGGTTTGTCAAGATTGTAAATCTCTAGAAAGGTTAATTATGATAATTTCTATAAATCATCCAAAATATTTGAAAAGAGAATATTAAAAATCATAAGGAACGGATAATTATAGTTTTTGAATTTAAAGGCTTATTCGTTTTCATTTTAAATTCCTCCTTTTACCAAGATGGTTATTTACTAAAATTACACAAAACCAAACAATCTAAAACATGGTTAGACTTCAATTTCTAACATTACATTTTTTTTTTCAATTTTTTTTTAAATATTTAAAAAAATATCTTAAAATCCTGCCAATTTTTTTTGATTGACCCACGTTTCAGTTTGATTTTTGCATGATCCACTTTGGTCAATCGCTCCATCCCCCACTCCCTCCCCCTTTTATATTTTGTTTTACTCAAACCTTTATTTATATAACAAATTTTCGTAAACCATAATTTAAATTTCTTAAAACCCTCTTTAATTTCAAAAAACAGTTTCAAAGACTGAAATTTCTCCGAACATAGGACTAAGGATTCAAATGATTATTCAATAAAAATAATATCTATATTTACGAATGAATATGTTTCATGAATATATTTCCTGGCTTTAACGACACACAAACGTGAATTTCCCATTTCAATAGCAAAATAAGGTCATTGACTGGAACTCCCAAATGAAGCCAAAACAAGAAATTGTGACTATCTCAGTTGTAGCTCACTTTTTGTCCAGTCAGCAAGCTCAAAACCAAGAGATTCACCATATGTTGTCCTCATACTCTCCACAACGAAATCGCCAGATGCACCGTAGGGTAAATTGGGGTTGGCCGAATACTCGAATCCAAAATACTTCTAACTCTTAGTCATTTAAAACCTATCTTAATTAAATAGGCCTGCGACTATTTCATCGTCGAAGTAATTTAAAGTTGAGTAAGAAAGACGAAATAAATTAGAATATGTTGTCTCATTAATCTTGATTCTCTAATCGTCTAAACATAATCTTTGATACTAAATGTAACCCAACACTTTGTGAACCCGAATTTCGACAAAAATCGAAACTCAAATTCATCCAAGAATGGAGAGTATAAATCTGTAACAATCCGCCCAGAGTAGGCCTAAACTTCGACCTAAAAAGGCACATTGAAACTTAGAGTCACTCTAAATAAGTCGTTGGTTCCTATATGGAAATTCATTTGCATAGAATAACTGAGTAATATTACGAGATTACATCTCACACAACGGAAAAAGAAAGTATAATAAAAAAAGTAAAGACGTACCATTTATTTAAAAACCACATTTTCCAATACAAAATACCAAATCCACGTGTTTACAACGATACATCATTATTATTCACTATTAAATTCTTCAAACAATAAAAGAGCAATAATAGCCAATAACATAATAATAATCTCGTTGCCTTCCTCAAGCTCCATTATCATATCGTCTACTACGCCTACGCCTCACCTACCAACCTTTTGGGTATGTTAAGAAGAGGGGTAAAAACATAAAGTTCCGGTGAATGAAAATATCACGTGTTTAAATAATGTACTCTAAATTTGGCAGGTTATATACTTCAAATTATGTCTACGAAACACATAGGCATGTGCACAAAAATGTATATTTTAACTAATGAGGTGGACATCTGAATCAATCACTTAAGACCTTCATTAATGTATTTAGGGTCGATTAGCGATCACTTAATACCCAACGAGGTGGACATTATTGGTCACTTATGGTCCATTCTAGTGTATCTATTAAGGGAAGATGCTTATGATCTCTTATGACCCTAAGGCGGACCCTACCAACTTAAGACTCTGTCCTATAACGTCAACATCATATGTATATTTATTCTCGCAAGTATTATGAGAAGTAGTATCTCGCCACTTAGTACCGGCTTAGGGTTGTCCCATATATAGCCATTTAAGGCCACTCTGGCTAATGCCTTATGTGATTACTTAACTGATATTACGATAGTAGACCTGTAACAACTCGGAATTTCTGAACCAATTTAAAAATTTTATTTTAGCAATTTTAATGGATTTTGAATATTTAAAATGATTTATTGTAAATCATAATGACTAAAAATTTATTTAAATCGAAATTAGAATGTAAGAATTTAATTTAATTATAAAAGGAGTTTGAAATGGCGCGGTAGTTTGAAAATTCGATTTTAAATTTCAGTTGAATATACATAATTCAAAATAAACCGGATTTCATTAAAACCAGGAACATTTGAATCTGTTCAATTATATATTTCTAATAAATTTTAAAAATTTCGATTTTATAATATAAATTGAAAGTCATGTCCAATTTAAAATATAAAATAGTCGCTATGGAATTTATATATATTTTAATATAATATACCCCTTAAAAATAGTCATTTTGCAAATGACCTCCATTTCAATGAAATCACTTTTGTTGGAGCCGAAATGTCAAATTATTGTCAGGTTTCAAATTTCAAAATTTTTGGATTTAATATGTGAGCGTGGTAAATATAAATGTGTTTTGTTAATTCAGTTTAAATTTAATCGACCAGAAAGATCGCCATTTTTCAAACGGTCTCCGAATTCGACGAAATTAATTTTGTTAGGACCAAATCGCCAAAACATAGCTATATTTATTTTTTTGTAATTTTTGGGGTCGGTATGTGGCCCCGGTAAATTAAAATGTATATTCAAATTTAATATATATTGAATTATATTTTAATTTTGATGAAAACTGATCGAAACAATCGAATTGGCTTACGAAATATATCCCATTCTGTTTGGAATGGGGGTATTTAGCTAGGGGCAACACTCATTGGGTTCGGTATGGAGTTCGGAGATTAAGCGAGTTATTTGTGAAATAAATATATTATCAAACAAATATATATAGCGTAAGAAAAAGTCAAATCCCTATCTCTTTTATGTGTGGTCAAAGCCATCGTTCTATACTCTTCAATGGCCGATATCGCTCATTACTTTTCTGTGATACCCCATGTCCGTTAATGTCACTCACTAAGGGAATGCCCGTGAAGCGTTATAGGTCAGACACAGAATAATTACAAGACAGATATAAATAAGATAGCAGTGGAAATTTAAATTTTTATTTAAATATAAATACCATGGTCTACAATTTAATTAGTCACAAAAACCATTACAACAAAATAACTTCTGTCTTGCATCATCAGAGTACATAAGTAAATAAAAAGCATAATTCCCCAAATGAAAGAGTTAAGCCATAGTAGAGACAAGAACTTGAGTCAAACTTCAGTAATAGCTCCCATCAAGATGATATCTGAATCCTCACTAAGCCTGGGTGTTTCCTTCCTATAAACCTGGGAGGCGGGGGAAACAGAAGAAAGAAGGAGAAACAAAAAGGGTTAGACATAAAGTCTGGCGAGTCTAGTTACTTTTAGCCAGTACATAAATAAAAGTAACATGATAGGCATATAAAGTGGATAAGGGAGATCACTACATAAATGGCAGGTGTGACAAGGTAAGAAAGATAAGCTGTACAAGCTTCCCTAATGATTTCTCTGCACTGTTACTAGTATATCCAGAAAGAGATGATCCCTCCAACTATAAGGTGGTAGATTTAGGTATACGTCCAAATGTATCCTAGCTACTACCCTGATCGATCGGCTCCTTAACCCTCGTAGATACCTTGTGCTAGCCCTACAGTAGGAGGTATCACTTCCTAAGGTGGCAACCCCTCGTTGTAACAATGTGCACAACCATATATACATGTGTCACGGTCGTCTTATCCCCCTCTTCCCGGCTCATGCACGCACATGGCCCGGTCGGTTTGCGCCGCCCACACCGTCCTCCACGTTTGGATCTCTTACAATCAGTCAGTAAGCGTGCCCCTTCTCCGCCTAGTACGGAATACTTTGTTTAATACCTACTTCGGGTTACTGACTGAATGGGTCCCATACAATATGATACAAGCTCTCCCATTTGTCTTGTATCCCCCACTAGGTTTTCACTGACTATGTATGCCAATAGGTGCCTTTAATTACATAGCCTATTTACTTCTACCGGTTATGCTTACCTACAGGTGTCTTTAATACATAACCCCTAATATTTCAACCGGTTATGCTTACCTATAGGTATCTTTAATTACATAACCCTATTACTTATACAAGTTATGTTTACCCTAAGAGGTGTCATTAATTACATAACTTTATTATTTCTACCGATTATGTATACCACTAGGTGTCTTTAATTACATAATCTTAATGGGTTAAGTTTGTGGGCTTATTACCCATCCCCTCTTCGAATTTACTTAACCCACCCTCAACCATGTTTACTTAACCCCCAACTTAAATTTAAGTTCATACAATCCCTATGGATTAACTTTAGGTTAAGTAGTCCAATTCTTTACCATGTCCATTTATGGTTTCATAACGGGCCAGACCTCCCACATTAGGCCTACGACATGTGGATGTTGGATATGTCGGTCGGGTCCGGGCAGACTTATTCCACAGTTGGGCCTAACCTCATGTCGTAGCCCAATTTGTATTTACATACTTAGAACTCCCACATTAGGTTTACCATTAGTGGCTGCTGGATATGCCGGTCGGGTCCGGGCAGACTTCCACCACTAATGCAACCTAACCTCGTGTCAAAAGTACAATTACAATTCCTAATTGTAATTACCAGACATTCCATTTTTAATTAATTAATCAATTAATTAACCATTTCTTTTTATAGGTGCCAATACCTATTTTTCCCAATAATTTGAATTACATGTCCATAAATGTTCATATTCAAATTATGCCATTTTTATTTAATTCACCAATTCATTAATCCTTTCCTTTTATATGTGTCAATACCTATTTTGGCCAATAATTTGAATTACCTATCCATAAATGTTCATATTCAAATTATGCCATTTTTATCCCTTTCCCCCGTTCCTTAACTAGCGCCCTTACAAAATTGGCAATATGCCTAGGCTAGACAATAGCCTAGTCATAAACAATAATACGGAAAATAATGGGAATATACTAAAATGATTTTCTTGGCATAAACATAAACTTGTATGATAATAAGGTGGACATGCATACTAACATGGACATGACATTTTCTTCATAACAAGGTGGACATAAAACTGATGAACTATGATGTCACAATATCTAAATTAGCCATTTTAGATGTCCAATCGATTTAAATCTAACATGATAACATAGGGTGACAATTTAGATCACATTAAATAAATCTAACATAAATCATAAGGTGACAAATTTAGATCGCATACGATAGATCTAACATGAATCATATGGTGATAATTTTAGATCACATAGGATAGATCTAACATGAATCATAAGGTGATAAATTTTAGATCATATAGGATAGATCTAACATGAATCATAAGGTGACAATTTAGATCACATAGGATAGATCTAACATGAATCATAATGTGACAATTTTAGGTCACATAGGATAGATCTAACATGAATCATAAGGTGACAATTTTAGATCACATAGGATAGATCTAACATGAATCATAAGGTGACAAATTTTAGATCACATAGGATAGATCTAACTTGAATCATAAGGTGACAATTCATATAAAAGATCTAGCATGATAATTTTAGATCACATAAAATAGATCTACATACATCCGCATCATAGCATATCATAAAAATTACAACCCAAGATCCATAATGATAGCATAGTAGAACAATTGAATTGGATCCAAAGAAATAAATCTATCATAATATAGCATGAGATCTACCAATAACATAGATTTAAAGTCTACAATCGTATCCATATCACAGTCTTTCATAGTTTCACTATTATTTATCTAAACCTAAAAGCAACTAGAACTCACTGTGATTGGATTGCTAAGATGATAGAAAAGGTGTTGAGTCTATGTTTGAATCTCAGAAATTGATATGCTTTAGAAGAAGATGAGAGATCCTAATTCAGTCCAAAATCCAGCAGAGTCCGGCCACCATTGCTTTTCTTTAAAGAAAACAAAGGATATGAGATATATTTATAGCTGCCGGGTTACAGAATTTGGATGCCACCTCAACTCTAATGAAATTGGGTCAGGTCACGGGTTGTCACTCACTCGAAAAAGGCTCGAATACCCAGAAACTGTTCTGGGCGCACTTTACAGGTGAGCCAGTGCAAAATTGCCTTGGCGCACTTGGCAAGTGCGCCAGTTATACCCGGTTCTGATTTTCAACTTTTTGCCGTCCGTAACTTCTTTATATTTTACCCGTTTTACTTAAACTAGGTGTCTATCCTGACCAGAATTTCGAGATGGACATAATAACGTAATTAGTTTCCTTTAATTCTAAATAATAAACTATTTATTCTTTAATTTGTCTTCTTTAAAGTCGTTAAAATTTGGGGTGTTACATTTTCCCTTTGTTTTCTCCTTCTACACGCAGGATTAAACCAAACTTATAAAACCAAAATCGAAGGGGTTAACGAGGTCTTTGATTCCATATGAAGTTGATCGGATTTGGTGGATTGTAGCGCTCAAATTTCAGCCTTAAAGGTCCTGCGTTTTAGCGCACTTTCCGATCATGATGGGGGATCGCGCCCACCGCCGTTCACGGCGCAGGTGGAGGACGTCGAGGAGTATGAGGTGGCACTATAGGATCGGGATCCGGTCCCCTAGAATGACGGTGATGGTGATTTTTTCATGGCGTTAGTGGGTTCAGTTTTTTGTGCTGAAGGTTACGAAGTAGAAGAAAGCAGCGGTCCTAATCTTGGTTTAAGGTGATTAATTAGTGAAAGTAATTAATTAAGTTAAAATTAATTAATTTATGTTATAATGTTTAAAATGTCGTATCATACTCAAATCAAATCATATTTTGATAAAACTGAGTCCACTGGAACCGTATATTCAAGATCTACACAATGGAATGTATTGGAACAGATTTGGATCTAATTGCAATTTCTGGATTAATTAAATGCTCAGTTTGATATGATTAAAACAATCGTTATTAAACGATTTTCTATCCGAT
Source organism: Allium sativum (assembly GCA_030737875.1). NCBI lineage: Eukaryota > Viridiplantae > Streptophyta > Magnoliopsida > Asparagales > Amaryllidaceae > Allium > Allium sativum. Next base: position 2,666,034 of record JASFAX010000050.1, on the reverse strand, counting down.
CAATGTGAGAGCCCCTTCTCACTAAATTGTATTTTATCATGGTATTGTATTCATGTACAAAAATATATAGAATTGCCAATAGTGATTTATATTAGTTTTCAATTATCACAAATGTTATACGGTGCATGTCAGCTTACCTCCCTCGTCCACAGACCATGGACGATTTAATTGGCTATATTGTGTTGTGATGTGAATAAAATATATATATGAGATGTATATAAAATATATATATATGAGATGTGGAAAATATATATATATATGCGTTGTTTAATATATATATATATATGAGATGTGAATAAAATATATATATGCATTGTTTAAATATATATATATATATATATATATATATATATATATATATATATATATATGAGATGTGAATAAAAGTTTTGAAAACAAAAATGTGTAATCTTCTAAAAAGAAGAGAGCACACATATATAACATAAAACAAAAACTATAATATATGAGATGTGAATAAAATATATATATATATGAGGTGTGAATAATATATATATAAGATGTGAATAAAATATACAAACGCGTTGTTTAAAAAAAATGTGAGATGAGAATAATATATATATATATATATATGCGATCTAAAAAATATATATGCGGTGTATAAATTATATATATGCAGTGTATAAATATTTGTTCGCAAAAATATTATTTGTAGCTTATATATGCAATATTTAAAATGGTCACGTATTGAAATAAATATTGGTTGGTAAAAAATATGATTTTTAACGTATATATACACTGTATAAAATTGTCATGTAATGAAATAAATATTTGTTTGCTAAAAATAATATTTTTAGCTTATGTATGCGATATATAAAATGGTCATGTAATGAAATAAATATTTTTTCACTAAAAATATTATTTTTAGCTTATATATGCAATATATAAAATGGTCATGTAATGAAATAAATATTTGTTCGTTAAAAGTATTATTTTGGCTTACGTAGGCGATGAATAAAATTGTCATGTAATGGAAAAATTATTGGATTGTTAAAAATATAATTTTTAACATATATATGCACGGTATAAAATTGCCATATAATGGAATATTCAATTTTGATGTAAAATTGAAAAGGAAGTTGAAATCGTTTTAAAACGAATTTATAAACGTTTTGAAATACGTTTTAAATATAAATCAACGAAATATATATATATATATATATATATATATATATATATTATAATGGCCTGAGTAAAACGCGCCTCACAGCGACTGTTCGCGAATTTCGACCATTGACTTCAAATTGACATAACGGGAGATCCGAACGTCGTATTCTCCTAAAAGTGAAACCGTTGGGTTTGTATCGAAAAGAGATTTCCAATGAATATATGAGATTTAAATTTGAATGGTTGGATTTTAAAAAATGTCTAAATCAATTTTGGAAAAGGTCGCTATGGATGTAGTTCGGTGGCTTATTGGAAACGGAATGTAAAGGCCTTAATAAAAATATTAAAAATATGGAAAAATTGTGTAAAATCATAATAAATGACCTGGAAAGATTTTGGATGAGAAATTCCAAGTTCCGAAAGATAAAAAGATATTTTTATCGAAATGAACTAGTTATTAACTAGAAGGATAATCCAATGTTTTAAATAAATTGGAATTGTAAACAGCTTTAATATAACCATAATTTTCCAACTTATGGATTGGAAAGGATTTAAATGGAAATAATCTTTGGAATATTTCAATATTGGGTTCGGTGATCATACGGTTATGGTTATGGGAATTTGGAAGATACAAATATTGTTATTTCCATACGATATCTGTTAGTTCAAGAACTTGATATTGAGTATAAGCTGATATTATTTTCTATTCAGAGCCTTGTATTTAATATCAAATTGGATTTTGGGTTTGTCATGATGGTGTCTTCAACAACACTGTTCTTAAACCCAGTTGAGAATAGAATAAATCTTTTAATTAAGATTCAGAGCAGTTTACCAATTAATTAATATTTAATTGGAATTGAATTGTAATTGAATTGAAATTGGATTTTTGGATTATCGTGAACTATGTTTTAAATAACAGTCGTTCTTTAACCAAATTAATAGTGAAGATAAGATTTTGAATTATATCTTTTAAATTAGATTAATGGGATTTTCCAAAGTAAAGTTTTCCAATTTAATAAAATAAACTGGAATTGAATGGAATTTGATTTGGTAATAATCGAGATGAGCTTCTGTAAAGGAAGACCGCCACTATATATGGAATTTAAAAGGCTTTGTCATTATTCCATTTATAGTATTGATTTGATACGGAAATTTATATCGATATACTGTTATGATTTCCGTGAAGATTCCATTTTGATGGAAGTTGATTTTGGGTTTATCAAGAACTTTGTTTTAAATGACACAGGTTCTTTAACCCAGTTAAAAGCAGGGTTAATTTCCTAAAGATTGAATAATCATTAAGTAATGATTTTTTAAGATTAAAACTAAGTAGAATTTTAATGAATCCTTAATTAGATCGAAATGCAAATAAGGTAACTAAATTTACCAAATTCAAGAAATGTTCAAGAATGGAGTATTACCAGGTTTACTCCATGCGATAGCCAAATCTTTAATTAGATTTGAAACGAGAGATGGTAATTAAATTTACCAAAACATGATAAGTGGTATAAACCAAATATACTTGATTGTTGATATTGATTGTGATTGACTGATTGCTTGGATTGTGCTCGACCAATTTATGAGCAATATATGCTTTTACATTTAGCATTCGGTTGGGTAGAAATATTTGTATACTAACATCTTGTGAAACACTTCACGATTTGACTATGACATGTTTAGCGATGTTGTTGAGTTCGTTTCAAGTTTAATGAATGATTTTCAAATGATATTCTTCTTAAGTAAAAAAAATGTATTCCTGATTTTGGACAGGGAATGTTTTTTAAAAATGTTTTATAAAACAGAAAGGATTTCGAGCCTTAACCCGATATTCTCGAACTGGTTTCAAAATGTATTATCTGCTTGACATTGTAGTACATCACATAACCGATTAGTTACTATTGATGATATATCTATTTGGCGGCGGAGAATTTATTCTCTTGCTTAACACCCTTCTTTGAGACGTACGAGCTCAAAAGTTATGTAATTAATAGTGACTGATCATATGTGTGAATTGCTAGTGTGAAGTACTATATTTTGGAAAATATTGTGATTATTATTTTGTGAAATGATTTTCTCTACTTCAGGATATAAAATGATTTAGTATGTGGCTATAGATTCTGGTAACCTGGACGACTGAAAGTATTGGTGAGATGGCGGTGTAGTCCCCGAGTGAGTGGGACTATGCATCATCAGTGTAGCCTGCTCCATCGTGGGAGGTACACATTAATATATCGAGTTGGTGAGGTGCGTACACTTACCCTTGTCAAATAGGAGCCCGATATTTGGTTTCATACTTGTTTATATGCAATGTTATGTTTTGGAATTCATATTTCCAAAGTTTTTGGTTTGAGATCCCGAAGTGAAATCCACTTTGATATAAAACTAGATATGTATTTCAAATGATTTGAAATAAGAAATCAAGAAATAAAGTCCAAAGGAATAATTTTTGTAAAGTGAATTGGATTTTAAAAATCTAAATTTGGGATTAATCCTAAATGGGTGGATTGGAAAATTGCATGTTGTGTGATGCATTGTAGATCCATATGACTTTTATTAGTTGTTATTTATGCATCGGTATTCATGGGAGTAAACCCGTTCCGTGACATGCGGCGTGGTCCCATGGTATTCATTATTTTATTTAAGTTATTAATAACTATTTTGAGTTCTCACACCAGTCCCATGACTGACCTGGAGTTTATTGTTTTGACCTAAACTCTGGGTGCCTATATTTTCCATATGGGCACTCAGTAGTTTAGTTTTGCAGATTATTTCATTTAGCAAGATTCTGGATCGAAGCTTAAAGCTGTATCCAGAGCATTGATAATCTTCTGCTGTGTTAGTTTATTTGTTTCCACTGCATTGTATTACATTTATTGTAAATTTATTTTCCGCTGTATATTATTTTCGATACTCTGATATTCTGTACTCTGATGTAACATTATTATGATGTTAATAAAAGTCTTCTGTTGTTTGTTATGATGTTTTATGCGCCCAAAGTTGGTGTATCCTCCTTTTTGGCTCGATTTAAGTCGGCATAACGATCGATTTGGATCAACCGAGAAGGAGGGTCAGTACAAGACCTATGCCACTTAAGACTTCCCTTGGACAGCGGTTAATAAATTGAATGTTATGTCCCAAATATACCTAACACATCCCTTGGTCGACCCTTACATAGCTCCTAGAGGAAGTGGACATTTCGGTAAACTACCTTACTCCATTATCACCATAATTAGACCACTTCAGAGAAGGAGGACCCATAGACCACTTCGAGTCTAATTAGGGAGGGTCCGATGACTTTGGCCGAAACCAAGGAATAATCCTTCGGAACGGGCGTAGTCCTAAGCACTTAAGACGCAAATTAAAGAAAAAGAAAGTTAGCCACTTAATACGTTGTCAAGGCGAGTAGTAAGCCTACCTATTCAAACATATATAATAGGTATAGATGTATACTAGACTTCTCACATTAAACTAACTACTCGTAGATGATGGATTTGTCGGGCGGCCCCGGGCGGACTTCTACTGCGAGCGAGCTTAACCTCGTGTCATAGTGTTCTCAAATTAAAGCCCCATGACACCTAGACCTCTCACATTATCCAAACCCACTTGCAGTTACTGGATTTTCTAGTTGGTTTCAGACAGGCTTCTACCACAAATAACAAGAAACCTCGTGTCTATGTCACTATTTAATATATATAAGCCATTTATACACACATAAGAAATAATTCGTACGGGGACAGTAAACATTCAAATCTTATCCTTACGTATTTATTATGCCATTATTACATTTAATTATATTAATTATGCTATATAAATATATGATTTAATAATGGCTATAAATGCTAATTACCGTCCGAATAAAGAAACGTTCTAATGGGGAATTTTGTCAATCCTATTAACATATAAGGTGCACACACCTAATTACCATAATAAATTACTCAATTCATGGCATAATTAATAACGAGCAGCAAATGGAAAAATATCAACACCAATCGTTCAAACTTGTATACTAGACTTGTTAAAATTATTTAGCTAACGAAAGAGAAACAAGGCATTATACATATATATACATATTCAACATATATAAACATATATGCATAAACTTCCGTTTGAATCAAAATTTCCCTTTTCTAAGTTGCATATAAAACGTTAATATTTAATTCTTACAGATCTGAATACGATCAAATTCTCCATTAGGAATGGAGATCTAAACGCATCCAAATTCTACAATCAAATCAAATATTAGCCCTTTTATACCATAAGCATTTTATAATTGTTTCATTGAAATGGGTAAATCCAACTAAACAAAAGGATAATCACCAAATCGTTCCTCAAATATAACCAACTAATTTAAAAACCCAAAATATTGATTGACAAACTTCGCGATAAATAAAGATAGGAGACTTGGAGGGGTTTATTATGATAATATCGTGAAAACTCAAATCCCCTAGGCATACATCTTCATATAAAATCTACAAAATAGAGGGAATAGTCTAAACCAATCTTATTTTCACTCACAGTTGTAGCAGTGATGAAAACATCAATAAATTGAACATATGCGCACGAATTGACGTTGTTCTCCAATTCTGATTACAGATCTATACGAAAGGACACTTTAAAATTGAGTCACCTATATAGATTTTGAATTCCAGAACTTTAATATAATAAGAATTAAGATTATAAAAGAAATTAGAAATAGAATTGAGATAGAAGAAGAAACCTGTTTTCTGGAATTCAGCAGCATAATGGAGGCACAAAGAAATGAGATGGCTAGGAAATGGTGAAGTGAATGCGGTGGTATTCATAGGAGTATAAGTGAATAACAACCATTTGATTAATATAGTTTAATCTCGACTATTAATCTCCTATAAAACTAACCCTTATAACCTAAACCATGCCTGGGTCGCACCAAGCGGTCGACACCCCCAATGAATGGCAGTCGACCCCTGGTGCCGACCGTTCAAAAGAGAAAATGCCCAAGAAGCCTGTGATGCGCATTTTTAATTAATTAATTAAAAACTTTCCTTGTATTTTTAATTTCTTTCCTTTTGTAAGTTATTATGTGTCCCCTTAACCTTATCTATTTGTTTGAATTTCAAATTCACTTAAGGGAAAGTTTTATTATTCTAATTAAGTCGTTGTTATCCCTTAAATGTTTATATATATTATTAGTTCAAATGTCCATGTGTATATTTTTACCATATGATTTTATCTAATTATTATTTCTTCATATGGATTCGATTTCCAACATATTATATACGAAAACGTATTGGCATTCGTCACGAACCCAAATATAATAGTTTCATGACCAAATTCCTACTTGTCCAAATTTTCAATTTTTCCACTGTTTTATATTTATTATTTATTTAACTCATTTAATCCCTTAGTCTATTTAGTATATTTTTAGGAGGTGTTACATTCTTCCCCTTTAAAATAGATTTCGTCCCGAAATTTATTTGAAGGGGGGAAAAACACAACTCGTTCTAAACATCCATGTTATACTCCTAAGTTATTTTTAGTTTATCCGTTAAACATCCATGACATGCAGTGATTATGAATTGTAGACTTACTAAAGTGATCTCAATCCTAACGTGTTTGTGTAATAAGTGATGCGGTGTGTATGCAAAACATCCTATTATGCATATATTTCTATATGAGTGCGTTGTGAAATTGTGTTGCAACCATATCCCTACCATCCAATCTGGCAACCACAATGTATCCATGAACATAAACTTAGAGGGAAAATTACCCAAGATAATAGCAGAGTCATGAAGGCACTTCCTCAGATGAGGTACATGAAAGAACGTTATTGATTCCTAATAAGCGCTAACGGTCCAATAAATATGGGAGTCAACTTCCTGGTCCTTACAAACCAGATAGCCTTCTTGAGAGGGGAATCCTTTACAAATACCAAATCTCTGACACTCAACTCGGGTTCCCTACTCCTCTTATCCACATAAGATTTCTAATGGTCTTGGGTTTCCTTTATCCTCTGACTAATCAAAGAAATCTTCTCCGTGGAATTACGGATGAAGTCAGCTCCGAGTAGAACCTTGTCAGTTGTCTCCCACCAATAAGTTGGCGATTTGCATGGCCGTCCATAAAGTGCTTCAAAAGAGGCCATACCAATCACCCTTGAGTCTTGTAAGCATGATACTCTGCTCTTTTGAAGGATGAGTAACTTCTCTTTTGGCTTAAGACCTTGATATCTAGGAAATGGCAAATCAAGTCAAAGATGAAGAAACTAGATAATCCCTAGGTTTCCCTAGGTCCACAACCATACCTTATATTTCGGTGTTGACAAAAAATAACATTAACACCTATTCCTAATCAAATTTCCATCGTCACTAAGCGAATATCTAACTGAACGAGGAAAGATCTCTTTCTTCCCAACTTTATTCTTCAAGTTTCTTAGCTCCTCGTCGATATTTTGCACACTTCTTATCCTTTCCCTTAAAGAAGGACTAACCAACATAACTCCAAGAAGACTACTAGAAGATATAGGTGGCGGATGTAAGTTGAAGTTGGAGAGAAATTCCAACTGTTTCCATTCTAAGATTGCATTCATAGATGCATGTCTTCTACTCAACACATTTGCTATGACGTTCCCCATCCCTGGGGTATACTGAATCACGAAATCAAAAGAGGCAACGTATTCCATCCATCATTGCAGTCTTAAATTCAAATCACGTTGAGAGGATAAATACTTTAAGGACTTATGGTCAGTGAAAAGCTCGAATTTCTCCCTCAAAAATAATGCCTCCACATCTTTAAGTAAAATACCACTACAGCTAACTCTAGGTCATGAACTAGATACCTTTTCTCATGGCCCCTTGAGTTGTCTACTAGCACAAGCAACAACTCTTCTTTCTTGCATGAGAACCAATCATGAACCGGTTCCGTATGCATCAGTGTAAACCATGAACATTTTTGAATCATCGGGATGGTGAGAACTAGCGCACAAGTCAATGCTTCTTTCAATTTCCTAAAAGCCACTTCGCACTTATCACTCGAAGAAAATACCAAGTTCTTCTTCGTCAACTGGGTTAAAGGGGCAGCAATCTTTGCAAAGCCTTTAATAAACTTTCGGTAATATCCTGCTAAACCAGGGAAGCTTCTCATTTCTGTAGTGTCCCCAGTACTTTCCATTCCTTAATAGCTTCAATCATAGCAGGGTCAACTGCCAAAACCTTCCCCGACACAATATGCCCCAAAAATCTAACATCATCCCTTTTAGAAATGACAATTTGAGAACATGGCTTTCAACTAGTTCTCTCTCAGAATTCCTAGGACCTGCCTTAACTGACCTTCATGTTCTTTATGGTCCTTAGACAATATAAGGATATTGTCTACAAAAACCACTATGATCTTATTCATAATGTCCCTAAACGCTCTACTCATAAGGTCTTCAACGAAGGTGGGTGTATTTGTTAATCCAAAGGGCATAACTTCCATTGGAATAATCTAGCTGGCGTCCTGAATGCAGATTTATCCTTACTATATTTTGCAATCCTCAATTGGTGAAATCCAGTTAATATATAATTGGGAAAATACTCAAGAGCCTCTAAAGTGGTCAAATAGATCATCAATTTTAGGTAAGGGGTGCCTATTCTTCTTAGTAAGTTTATTTAACTCCTTATAATCTACACAAAGTTTTATGTATCCATCAGCTTTGGTGGCATACACAATAGGTGCATGCCACTCAAATGTACTCTATCGGATGAAACCTTTTTGTAGAAACTCTGAAATATGTTTATCCAACTTTCTCCTTTCTTTAGGCGCCATATACTCAAGGGTAAAGCTACTGGTCTGGCGCCCTTCTCTAGGTCAATACGAAAAGAGATCTCCATAAGGGGTGGAAGTCATATGACTCCCTCAAAGACATTCAAGAACTTACATACTATATGGATCGAAGATGGTCCTTCAGAAATAGGAGACAAGGCACACAATAAGGTTTATCCTTGTTTCTAACACTACAAGGGATTCTTGAACTACCTCCTTATCAGATCTGAAGATGAACAATTATCTTATCGTAATCTAGAATGGCTCAATAAAATGATAACCAATCCATACCTAGAATAAGGTCATACGCTATAAAATCCAACACATATGCATCGTAGAGGAAATCGACATCATCGATATCCAATAGTAGGTCTTTATAGATCAACTCAAAATACTTAGTTCCTCCGATATGCTTAGCTACCTCTATCGAATTGTTAGTGATGGATAAGAAAAGATTCAAAGAATCAACTAGCCTTTTAGAAATAAAAGAATGGATCACTCCAGAGTCAAACATGGTATATATGGAAATTCCTAAAGTAGAAGTTATACCATCTACTGAGGGTCGATCTTGATCTTTGGGGGTCGGCTCTGTATTGGTGCTGCTTCCAATGCATAATTCCGACTGTTCTGAACAACTTTGGCCTTTGGACATCCCCTCAATAGATGTCCTTCTTCATGGTAATTAAAACACCTCCCCTTAACCTCCTTCTTTGCCATACCAACCCTTTCGTCTTTAGCCTCATGGCCTTTACGATTGCACCTTGCATAATTCTTAGCTTCTTTCTTGAACTTGCACTCGTTCTTCTTATTCTTCCACCATTCTTTCTTCTTACTCTTCTTAGAACTGGAATCACCTTCTCCTTTCTCACCACTCTTGATTTCCTTAGATCCCTCAGCCAAGAATGAGATGGTGGTCTCCACTAATGTCTTGAATGTTGCTCTGAACGTTACTTGGGCCATCAAGGTCTCCTTTTATGGGCAATTCAACCCCTTGACAAATCTTAAAGCCAAGTTCAATGGGATATCCACCAAATCCCAATCAAACTTACACAACACCGTAAATTTGGCAGCATACTCCTACAAACTCAGATTCCCTTATTTAAAATGGATAAACTTCTCTAATTGGATCATCGTCTCAGCGTTAGGTAAAAGTTTTATCTCAAAATGGGTCTTGAATTCAGCCCACGTTTGTTTCAGATATTAAGGTCCATCATTCAAGGGCTTGTTCCTTTAAGTGCTAGGCCGCAACTCTCCTCTTAACCTCATCTGACCATCCGGTGGCGTCGTAGATCCTTTCACAATCCATTATCCATGATTGAGCCCTAATAAAACATTTTGTCCCTAGGAATGTTTTTTCATCAAGGTTCTCGAAATCTTTACAGAGTCGAGAAAAATCGAATGCCACCTCAGTGGCTAGAGCTGTAGGCTCCGTTGGGTCACGATTGGTGAACAGGGACTTTTTTCATAGTCCAGAGACATTGTTGGAACCACTCTGGCAAATTCCAAGGTTTTGATTGGTCTCTCTGACCGGAAGGATTGTCTGTCATTCTATTATCTGAAAAATGAAAGAAAGAATGCTTCAGCGGGCACTTTTGAAATAGTATTCAAGCTGAAAAGGAAAGAAAACGATAAAGCTTCCTAGTATAGTTATGTATGTCTATTAAGGTATAATATATATAGTTTGAAAACCTTTTTCAAAATACAAATACGCCTCTCATATGTAAACTTTCCCCTTAATCGGGTAACCAAATCTCTGATACCAAATGTAACAACCCATCCTGCGTGGGCCTAAATTTCAACCCCGAAAAGGTCCATCAAAACATAGAGCCACACTAAACAGGACGCTGGTTCCTGTAAGGAATTATATTTGCACATAATAGCAGAGTAATATCACGAGGTGGCGTCTCACACAGCGGAACGAGAAAATATAATAACCAAAGTAAAGATGCACCATTTATTTAAAAAACCACATGTTCCAATACAAAATACCAAATCCACATGTTTATAACGACATATTATTATTATTCATCATTAATTTCTTCCAACAATAAAAGAAAAATAACATTAATAACATAATAATAGCCCCGTTGCCTTCTCAAGATCCATCACCATCTCGTCCACCATGCCTACGCCTCACATACTGGCCTATTGGATATGTTAAGGAGAGGGGCCTGAACATAAAGTTATAGTGAATGAAATTAGCATGTGTTTAAAGATTATACTCTGAAGTTGGTAGGTTATATACTTCGAAATATGTCTATGAAACACACAAGCATGCACACACAATGGTATATTTTAATTAATGAAGTGCACATACAAAGAAATCACTTTAGACCTTCATTAATGTAGTTATGGTGGATCTGCGATAACTTAAGACCCAAGGAGGTGGACATTCTCGGTTACTTAAGGCCTATTCTAGTGTATTTGCTAAGGGTGGATTCTTATGTTCTATTATAATCCTAAGGAGGACCCTGCCCACTTAATACGCTGTCCTATCATGGCATAAGTATATGTATTCTCACAAGTAATATGAGAAGAAGTATCTCGCCACTTAGTACCAGTTTAGGGAAAGCCCGCGTATAGCCATTTAAGACCCCTTTAGTGATCGCCTTATGTTACTAGTTAATTGATATTACGTTAATAGACCAATGCCACTTAAGACTTCTTTTAGATGGTGGTTAATAAATTGCATGCTACGTCCCACATATACCTAACCCACCCTTTGGTTAGACCTTACATAGCTGCTAGAGGAAGTGGACATTCTGGTAAACTACCCTAGTCCACTATCCCCATGACTAGACCACTTTAGAGAAGGAGGACTCATAGACCACTTCGAATCTAATAAAGATAGGTCCTATGACTTTGGCCTAAACTAAGGAATAAACCTTCGAAACGGGCCTAGTCCTAATCACTTAAGACCCAAATTAGACAAGAAGAAAGTCAACCATTTAAGACCTTCTCAAGGTGGGTAGTACCTATTCACACAAATATAATACGTGTGTATATATATAACCTCAAGTCATAATGTTCTAAACTTAATGGCCCATGACACCTAGACCTCTTACATTAGCCAAATTCACTTGCGATTGCTGGATTTGCAGGTTGGTTCCGGGCAAACTTTTACCACCAAATGATGACTAACCTCGTGCCTGTGTCATTATGATATATATATATACATACATATATATATATATATATATATTATATATATATATTTAAAAGCCATTTATACATACACAAGCAACGATTACTATGGGGACACTAAAGCTTCAAATCTTATCCTAATGTATTTATTATGCCGTTATTACATTTAATTATGTTGATTGCGCTACAAATGTATATGATTTAATAGTCCTTATACATGCTAATTACTGTCTGAATTAAGAAACGTTCTAATGGTGAATTTTGTGAATCCTGTTCACATGTAAGGTATACAAGCATAATTCCCATAATAAACTACTCAATTCATGGCATAATTAATAACAATCAGCAAATGGGAAAATATCAGCAATAATCATTCAAATTTGTATCTTAGGTTTGTTAGAATTATTTAGGTAATGAAAGAGAAACAAGTCGTTATATACATATATACACATTCAATATATATACACACACACACATATAAACTTTTGTTTGAACCAAAATTTCCCTTTTCTAAATTGCAAATGAAAACATTAATACTTAATTACTACAGATCTGAATACATTCAAATTCTCCATTAAGAATGGAGATCTAAACCAATCCAAATTATGTAATCAAATCAAATCTTAACCCTTTTATACTATAAGCTTTTTTAATTGGTTTTTCATTGAAATGGGTAAATTCAACCAAACAAAAGAATTATCACCAAATCATTCCTCAAAAATAACCAAATAATTTAGAAACCCAAAATATTTATTGGCAAACTTTGCGACAAATATGGATAGCAGATTTGGGTTTTTTAATTGTGATATTATCGTGAAAACCCAAATCCCTTAGGCTCACAGAATCATATAAAATCTACCAAATAGAGGGAATAGTCTAAGCCAATCTTATTTCCACTCACAGCTGTAGCAGTGATGAAAATATCAATAAATTGAAAATTGTACACACGAATTGACGTTATTCTTCAATTCTGATTGCAGATCTATACGAAAGGACCCAATAAAATTAAGTCACTTATATAGATTTAGAATTCTAGAATGTTAATATAATAAGAAGAATTAGGATCAGGAAAGAAAATAGAAATAAAATTGAGATAAAAGAAACCTATTTCTTTGGAATTTCCTTAGAGGAATGGAGGCAGAAGGAAATGTGAGGTGAATGGGGTGGTATTTATAGGAGTGTAAGTGAATAACAGTTATTAGATTAATATAGTTTAATCTCGACTTTTAATTTCCTATAAAACTAACCCTTATACTAACCTAAACCACCTTTACCTCTCCTGGCCCGTACCAAGCGGTCTACACCCCCATGAAGGCGTTCGACCGGCGGTCGACCCTTGGGTGTCAACTGCTCAAGGGAGAAAATACCCAATAAGCCTGGCGGTGCGTGTTTTTAATTAATTAATTTAAAACTTCCCATATATTATTAATTTATTTCCTTGTTCAATTTATTTTGCGTCTCCTTGATCTTATATATTTGTTTGAACTTCAAATCCACCTAAGGGAATGTTTTATTATTCTAATTAAGTCGTTGTTATCCCTTAGGATTTTATATATTATTAATTCATATGTCTATATGTATATTTTTACCGTATTATTTCATTTATTTATTATTTCTTCATACAGACTCTGTTTCCAACATATTATGTATGAAAACGTATCAGAATTTCATCATGAAACCAAATATAATATTTTGGCGACCAAATTCCTATTTGTCTAAAATTTCCATTTTCCACTGTTTTATATTTATTGTTTATTTAACTCATTTAATCACTTAGTCTATTTAGTATGTCTACGGAGTGTTACAAAATTTGGTACCTGCAAATAATGAGTATAAGCATAATCATAGTAAGATAAAATAAACTCACAGAGGAAATAGAATAAGATAACTAATATCGACCAAACCGACCACCTTAAAGCATATCGCCGCATCGATATCGAGCATGAGAGAACAAGAACAGAAAACAAAACATAACAACTGCTAAGACCTATCTTCCCCAAGCTAAACTTGAGATTTGATATGAGGAGAGTGTTACGACCACCCCGTATCTCCTGCACTGAACTAAAGAATGGTGCACTGTATAACATGCCAGGCTGATACAGGATGATCATCAGGATAGAATAGCTCAAAATGAACCCTGTCGTACAACTCACAGCACATGGATAATATATAATAATAAAGTATACAATAGGACATAGCAGTGAAGCATAACTGAACAGAAAATCAAATCTTCATAAAGGCATAAAATCTCAAGTACAATACGTCTAGGTACATTAATCTATGAATACAATATGCCTCACTACATCCCTCAGAGTCTCAATAACCATCAACATACAACTAAAATAGAAAAAATATCTAAATAGTAGGTAGTAATAGTACGCAAGCCTCTGCACGTCACCGCACAACATCAACTGCACCGAACCTGCTACCCGCTACCCAGTCTGCTCATCAACAACATTAATGAATAGCCCAAGGTAATAATAGGGAAACATAAAGCTTTGCGTGAGACAACAGTCTTAATAAGCGATAAAATAATTACAACTGTTACATTGGATAATATGCGTATAAACAGATCAATCATCCGATCTTCCCAGCAACCAACAAGTTAACAAGTGAAATCCGTCCATCACATGCCATCACAGAATAAGACCCGATCCCGTTTCTCTACAACATACCACTCAAGAGTTCTGGATGGGACGACTTCATATTTTATTGCGTTTCCAACTTGCAATTGTTATCATCCTCGCTCCATTGTATCTTGACTAGCTTAACAACCATCCTCCTAAGCTATTTTGGGTCATTCACTACGACGTGAAGCGGTTTACGAGGTCTAGAAACCTCAGGCATGACTTCCAAATCTTCAAGCTGATCTGGAGATACCACAACATTTGAATTGTGCACAAACTTTCATAGAAATGATACATGAAATACATTATGCATACTTGCCATTTCTCAGGTAAATCCAATCTATAAGCGAGTTTCCCAATACGCTCGACAATAAAAAATGGCACAACAAACCTTGATTCTAACTTTCCTTTCTTTCCGAAACGAACAACTTTCCGTGGAGGCAAGTCTTAACAAATACCAACTCTCCAACTGAAAATTCCAAGTTCTTCCATCGCTTATCGGAATAGCTTTTCTAACGACCTTGGGCTGCCTTCATTCATCACCGAATGACTTAAGTATAATCCATAGTGTAAAGACCCGCAAATTCCCACCCTTTGAATCGACCATAAACCACACAGGTCTGACCCAAAAAGTGAAAATCTACGAATACTTTAACTTTGGGAATACAACATATTAAAACAACAAAAGAAGACTTTTATAACATATCATATAATGTTACAACAGAGTACAGAATATCAGAGTACATTGAATAAATAAAAAAAAAACAGCGGAAGAATAAGTTACAATAATTAAAATATATTGCAGCGGAAGAAACACAGCGGAAGACCCTTTATCTCTGGACACAGCTTTAAGCTTCAACCCAGAATCCTGCTTAAAATATCTGCAAAAATAGCTACTCGACTGCCCGTGTAGAAAATATGGGCACCCGAGTTTGCCAGTGGACAAACTACAGGTCAGTCATGGGACTGGTGTGAGAATTCTACTTAACCTATATAATATAATAAGGCTAATCACAGGACCATGCCACTTTCGCGGAACGGGTTTTCTCCTATGGATTGCCAGTGCATGACTAAAGTAAATCGTCAAAATAACGCAATGCTTTTTAGAAAAATGAAACCATTATAAGACCCAAGCCCATCACACAATGCAACGCAAACCGGAGGATAGGGTTTTACCTTATAATGGTCAAAAGATGCTTGATACGATAAACACGGTATTATATAATAATAGTGTGCAACCAATTTGAAATACATCAAAGTAAATGTATTAATCCTAGACGGCATGAGTGCCCCATCCCACTATGTCGCCATATATAGGTATACAATCAAAACCGCGTGATGTCGTATTGGAAATTTGGGTTTCCATTTGAGTCAAGGCTAGGGAGGAGATCCTTACCGATTCAAGACACTCTAGCAATGCCCCAGGATTGGTACTCTGTCCAACCCTTGGATCCTGCAGGGACGGTCCACACTTACTTTTGTGAATTAGAAATGCCTGAACACACGTTCCCCGGTCCTTTTGGACCTATAACACGGCCAGTGGCGACCGCATAAACCGAGGCCTCGAAAAATCCAACAACCATAATGAATAAATGCCAGCGCTGGTAGGTCCTTGGCACCACTCTAGCTAGAGAGAAACGTGTGCACTCCCTGCGTTCCCTTCTCCCGTTTTAGACTCTACCAGGCTGTGAGGCTCGCGAAGTCACGATATACACAAAGCTATGCCTAAATAGACTGTGCTTTGATCATCAACCACAAGGCTCTGCTTTGCAACAATAAGCCTTGATCAAGTGCAACTTGGCATACCACATCAACAACTCATATCATGCGATCGGTAATTATTTAACAAACAAAAGGGTGTTAAGCAAGAGAATAAATCCTCCGCCACCATGCATTTATATATTAAATAAAAACCAATTTAATTACATGAAATAAATTTCAATGTCAGGCATGCTGTCCATTTACAAGTCCGTTCTGGGTCTGAACGAAACAACGTATCCGTCGATCTCCAGTACGTCTGGAAGATCATCACTTTTTTACCTTGCCTTGGGGGATCAGTCCCAATTCAAGATATCAGTCACCATCAACCAAACGATGTGAAGCTCTCCGGTCTTCAGTCACCGTCTTCATCTTCGACTCTTGATCGTCGTGATGATTATTCAGAATGGGTTAGACCTGGTCTTCCTGAATAACCCGCGTATTTGTAATTAAAATCAACCATACGCCACATTCCAACTTTGAATATCCTTTTAAATAAAAATATTATTTATATTAAAAGATTCTCATTAATTTTAATCTTTCTAAAAAGATTTATTAATATTCCAATTTTGATTTAATTATAAAATAGATTTATAAATTTCAAATAGTAATTTCAATGTAAATTGGATTAAAGGATAAATGTTATTTAAAACATCGTCCACTACAATTCCAATCTACATATCCATCACCAAACATAAATGTTAAGATCTAATGATCTTAAATAAAAGATTTATCCTAAAAATATTTAAAATAATCAATAAAATATTATTTATGTAAAATATTCTTTATAATACAAAATCTTTTATTTTACAAAAATCCTTTTATTATATAAAAATTCTTTATTTAAAAAGAAATTCTGCATTGTAATGTGACTCAACCATGTACCATATAATTTGGGTCATATGGGTTTCATACATTTCATATATAGGATAATAACAGGAAATAATCCACAATCCATCCATTCACAACCAGAGTGACAATGTCAACTGTGTGAGCATTAAAATAAAACAATAACGCTCATTGCAGCCTGTCGATCAATCGATAGACATATAATTAAAGATTGGGATTTGTGTCAGTCAAGTATCATCCCAATACCCGTGTGGGGTTTTCAGCCAACAACAGTTCATATAAATGAGTAAATACATAATTGGTTAATAGGTTTAACCAATTTCAATTTCACTAAACATGTCACTTATAGCGAGTAAAATGCATTTTACTCGTATGACTTCCCTATATACTTCTAAAGTCACATAAACAGTAATTTATTTATATAGCTTTATTACGGATGACAAATGGAATATAAATTCCATTATTCTTTATTTGTATGAAGTTTCTTAACAATACCTTTCAGTGTATATTTTGACCAACAATACAATTATATATTAGAATATAAATTCTAATGCAAGTTTTGCAAATAAAAATTGGATTTTATATTTGTGTATAAATTCTACTGTATATTATGCAAATAAAAGTGATTCTTATATTTGCACATAAATTCTGTTTTCAACAAAGATGAGTAAAGTGATACGCTCATTTCGTTAACAATTTTATTTCAACAAATACAATGTAAATAAAAGTGTGTTTTTAATCTTGTACTTTTATTTGTACATAAAACACAAATAAAAGTGTATCTCATGTATTTGTCTTTTTATTTAACAAAACAATGTTAATAAAAATGTTCTTTTATATCTTGTACTTTTATTTAACAAAACAATGGTAAATAAAATGTCTTTTTAACTCTTTTACTTTTATTTAACAAAGCAATGACAAATAAAAGTATAATCTTCTTTCTATGCTTTATTTGCATCTAAAAATGCAAATAAGAAATATAACTCTCTTTTTACTTTTTCTTTACAATAGAAAATGTGAATAAAATGGTTCACACAATTTTGTTCTTTTTCTTTTACAATAGAAAATGTAAATAAAAGGATTCACATTATTTTTGGTCTTTTTCTTTACAATAGAAAATGTAAATAAAATGGATTCACATTATTTTTGGTCTTTTTCATTTACAATAGAAAATGTAAATGTAAGGATTCACATTATTTTGTTCTTTTTCTTTACCATAGAAAATGTAAATAAAATGGATTCACATTATTTTTGGTCTTTTTCATTTACAATAGAAAATGTAAATATGTGTATTTCTAAATTCCATTCTTCTTATTTACATAACTGGTTAACCTGTTTTACTCTTTTTCTATTTCAATGAAAATGTAAACAAAGTGACTAACATGTTTTACTCTTTTTCTATTACAATGGAAATGTAAACAAAGTGATTAACATGTTTTACTCTTTTCTATTACAATGAAAATGTAAACAAAGTGACTAACATGTTTTACTCTTTTTCTATTACAATGAAAATGTAAACAAAGCAATCCTCATAATTTGCCCTTTTTGTTTTACATAAAAATTGCAAATAAACAATTCACATACTTTTGTTATTTTTCTCTTTTACAAAGAAAATGTAAATAAAACAATTCTCATAATTTGTCCTTTTTGTTTTACATGAAAATTGCAAATAAACAATTCACATACTGTTGTTATTTTTTTTGTTTTGTTTTACATATAAATGTAAACAAAATGATTTACATATTTTTGTACACTTTGCTTAACATAGAAAAGGCAAATAAAAACCATTCACACATTATGTTCTCCTTTGGTTTACATAGAAAATGATTTTCATATTTTTGTTCATGTTTTTACAAAAGAAATGTAAACAAAATGACTAATAAAACTTTGTTTCTTTTCTTTTACCATATAAACATCAATAATGTGAATAACATATTTTTGGTCTTTTCATTTACAAAGGAAGGTGTAAATAAATGATTAACCTATTTTGTAATGTAAAAATATGACTTTTTTCTATTTTACAATGAAAATAATAACTTCTTTATTCATTCTTTCATTACATATAAATGTAATCTTTTCTATTTATTACAATGAATAAAATTTCAATAAAAATGTAATCTTATCTTATGAACTTTTCATTGCAACAAAATGAAAAATAAAATCTTTTTATTTTCATCTTTACGGTGAAATCTACATCACATTAAAAATATCATCTTTAATGCAACATCTTTCTATTGAAAACAATGAACACATAAAAATATAATCTTTTACATTGCTTCTTTTTATTTAAATCACTATTTCCTTACAAATGAAATTCTTTATATTACTTCTTTAATCAAAAACAATATTTCATTAAAAATTAGATTTTTAATGTTACAGCCTTTATTGAAATCAAAGTGACAAATAGTATGTCATTTCATTGAAATCACTATTATTGAAAACAATAGACAATAAAAATCAAATCTTTAATTTCAATCCTAATATGACAAAAAAAATGTAATCTTTTAATTTCATTCTTTTTAATGAAACAATTTCATATTGAAAATATATGCTTTTTAATTTACTCTTCTTAATGTAACAAATTTACATTAAGAATATATTCTTCTTAATTCATTCCTTTTAATTTAAACAAATAGAAAATGTATTTTATTCATTGTTCAAATTCTATTGTAAATAAACAAATAAAAATAATATTTTATTTGTCGTTATAATTCTATTGTTGAATCAATAAATAAAAATAATATTTAATTTATACAAAATAAATTTCAACATCTAGATCTGAATAAATACGATTAAATCTGACATAACTATGTTTTAGATCTAATTTTAGATCTAATTCTCTAACTGAAAATAAATTTAATAATATCTGCAATTTCAATGCGAATCTAACACATCGTACACAACAAATCATATCACAAGCACAATCAATAATTCACACAACATAGAATATTTCAAAATTGAATAAATACAATAATACAATTATTTTAACGCGAGAAAACAATTTATAATTAATTAAATAATCAAAATTAGAATTCTCACCTAGATTTTTGGCTGAAATTTTACTGTCTCCTTTTCAGCTGCGGTCTGCGCCATCGCGAAGCTCTTAATTTTGTGATTCCAACGCAATTTACGGTTCGTCAAACGGACCTCGTATGAAAGAGTTATGAATTTTTAAAGATCGGGTAATTAAATAATTAAATAATAAAATCATAATAAAAAAAAAGAGCGGACCCTTCTTCCTCTTCACGTCGTTCTCTCTTGGCCGAACCCAACTCCCCATTCCAAAGCCAAAGTCGCACCCCTCCACACAGCCCCATTCATCGATCAACCACCTCCATTCGAACCGCCTTGCCACGAGCCACCACCACCCAGAAGCATGTTGAACTCGGCCTCCAATCTCACCCCGAAAGCACCCAAAAACGCAGCCACTTCAGGCCGAAAATTCACGAAATCCGTGCATCAAAATCCGATCTTAACTGTATAGATTTGTAGCTCTCTGAATTCTCTTCGATTTGGTAGGTCATACGTCAATTTTCGTCGAACGGATTGAGAGATCTTAACATTTGAAGTTCGTGCATTTTCAGCCTTCGAATTCTGGGCGGCGGCTGACCATTGTTCTAGGATTTCGGATTTTTTTAATATTATTTTAATGTTTAATTCCGAATTTCGTGAAATAAAGTGGATTTTTGGACTTTCTCGGATTTGGGCCTGCTTACTGTCGATCTTAACGTTTTGAGGCCTTCTGAACGCGATGGGCTATGTCCCAAGGTCCAATTCCAAAATATACAGCAGTTTTTTTTTCGGTTTTACTTGAAAATACAATATTAAATTAAGTGAATATTAGGCACACATCCCTAAAACGAAACTTAATTAGGCTCACCCCCGGTCATAAACTTTTTGTAAATTTAGTCCCTATTTTTTGAAAATTCATCAAAAAAATACAAAAAAAAAATTAAAAAACCATGTAAATTCGTATTTAATTAAAACAATTAATCGTGAAAAAAATCAGATCCAAAAAACATTAAAAACAACGTCAAAATCATGAAATACAGAAAATCAACGAAATGCAGTAAATTGCATCAAAACATGCATATAAATCGATTAGTTGCATACATGTATGCATTTATTTCAAATCTGCGTCAAAACTGCAGTATAAATGCATACATGTATGCACATATTGTTAAAACATGCATCTGCTGATGCATTTTTTTAAAAACTGCATACCTACGTGCAACTTATTCACGTTTGCATATATTTTGACATATATGCACACATGTATGCAGTTATATAGAAAAACTGCATACATGTATGCAATTTTTCAAACAGGCGTGCATAAATATATGCATGTGTATTCGAATAGTTGCATAAATGTATGCAACTATTCGTAAAAGTTGCATACATTTATGCAACTTTTTTTTTTAATTTCTGTGGACTTCCGAGAATATTTATAGATTTTAGAATTTTTTTTTTTTTAAGTGATAGCGCCTGAAAATTTGGACAGAAAACGAAAGAGGTGGAGGTATGGAAAGTGGCAGGCGGAAGATTCCAGGCGGCAGCTAAAATAGGGGACGGGTTTACAGAGAAAACATTACAGGGATGTGGTGTGAATTTAAAACTTGCAAATAGTTGCATACATGTATGCAACTTTTGCCAATAGTTGCATACATGTATACAAGTATTTCTGAAGCTGTTTTAGTTGAAAATGTATGTAGAAACTTGCATACATGTGTGCAACTATTTGAAATACTTGCACACATGTATGCAAGTATTTACATGTGAAAATAAAATGTGTGCAGAAACTTGCATACATATATGCAACTATTTTAAATACTTGCACACATGTATGCAAGTATTGCATGTAAAAATATAACAGAGAAATACTTGCACAGATGAATGCAAGTATTCCAAATATGTGCATGATTTGATGCAAATTACTGCATTTTTCGTTGTTTTCTGTATTTTTTTGATTTTGATGCATGTTTTGATTTTATTATGATCTGAATTTTTGGGCGAGTACATGTTTAATTTAAATACGAATTATCGTGATTTTTTTATAATTTTTTTTTATGAATTTTCGAAAAATAGGGACTAAATTTACAATAAGTTTATGACCGGTTTTTTTTTTATATTTTGAAACTTAATAGGGACCTCTAAAAAACGCACCCTTAAATTAATTATTTAATTTCTACCGTACATTTAAATATGCCGGGGCCACATACGACCTCATAAAATTCTAAAAAAAATATTTTTGGCTTTCTTATGTCAATACGGTTCTAACAAAATTTATTTCGTCGGATTCTGAGACTTTTTGAAAAATGGCCTTTTTCAAGTCGTTTAAAATTTACTGTAATTGACAAAACAGAAATCTTTTTGCCACGGCCACAAATTAATTCTAAAAATTATGAAAAATTAAACTTAACAATATTTTGACATTCCGGATCCAACAAAAGTGGTTTAGTCGAAAACAGAGGTCGTTTGAAAAATGACTATTTTTAAGGCCAATATATTTAATATTAAAAATACATTTTTAAACAAATAAATCCCGAAACTCAAAATATATAAGTGTTTACTGTTTTTCAATGTAGAAACATCATTCTGAACTCAATGGAAGTGGTTTCGAGTTCAATTCTTTCGTATGCAAAAAGTAGCATTTTGGCCCTTATAAATTTCATAGCGACCTTTCTAAATATTGAATTGGCCATAACTTTTGATTTCCACTATGAAATTTCGATTTTTCGGATTCGTTGGAAAGATATTTTTAAATAGATTCTAATATTTTTGGTTTCACTAAAATCCGTTAAATTTTGCATCCTGTACGGTCAGTCAAAGTTCTAGTTTGACTTTTCAAACTACCGCGTTATTTCTAACTCTTTTGTTAATTAAAATTAAATCATTCATTCTAACTTCGATTTAAATCAAATTTGTGATCATTATTATTTAAATAAATTATTTTATATTGTCAAAATTCATTAAAATTTTCTAAAATAAAATTTTTAAATTGGTTCTGATTTTTGCGGGTTGTTACAATCGGCCCCACTTAAAAAACTTTTCGTCCTCGAAAAGGAACGTAGCTAAAAATTGTAAAATTAACTATCTTAATTTTAAATTTTAATGGTTGATTATCTTTTCAAAATATATATAACTTTATATATATAAAAATCATATTTCAAAGAATAGATTATAAATATCAAAAATGCGTTAACTATAAATTCGTAACTCTTAACTCATTCTAGGGCATTACTAACCCCATCTCTAACGAGTTTACTCATTCTAGGATACTGCTGAACCTATCTCTAATGAGTATTCTTATTGGACATAACTAATCCAATCTCTGATGAGTCTTCTGTTCAGTTCTATCAAGTTGTACCCCAAAGATTTGAGCTAACCTGGCTCTGATACCAACTGTAAAGACCCGCAAATTCCCACCCTTTGAATCGACCATAAATCACACAGGTCTGACCCAAAAAGTGAAAATCTACGAATACTTTAACTTTGGGAATACAACATATTAAAACAACAACAGAAGACTTTTATAACATATCATATAATGTTACAACAGAGTACAGAATATCAGAGTACATTGAATAAATAAATAAAAAACAGCGGAAGAATAAGTTACAATAATTAAAATATATTGCAGCGGAAGAAACACAGCGGAAGACCCTTTATCTCTGGACACAGCTTTAAGCTTCAACCCAGAATCCTGCTTAATATATCTGCAAAAATAGCTACTCGACTGCCCGTGTAGAAAATATGGGCACCCGAGTTTGCCAGTGGACAAACTATAGGTCAGTCATGGGACTGGTGTGAGAATTTTACTTAACCTATATAATATAATAAGGCTAATCACAGGACCACGCCACTTTCGTGGAACGGGTTTTCTCCTTTGGATTGCCAGTGCATGACTAAAGTAAATCGTCAAAATAACGCAATGCTTTTTAGAAAAATTAAACCATTATAAGACCCAAGTCCCATCACACAATGCAACGCAAACCGGAGGATAGGGTTTTACCTTATAATGGTCAAAAGATGCTTGATACGATAAACACGGTATTATATAATAATAGTGTGCAACCAATTTGAAATACATCAAAGTAAATGTATTAATCCTAGACGGCATGAGTGCCCCATCCCACTATGTCGCCATATATAGGTATACAATCAAAACCGCGTGATGTCGTATTGGAAATTTGGGTTTCCATCTGAGTCAAGGCTAGGGAGGAGATCCTTACCGATTCAAGACACTCTAGCAATGCCCCAGGATTGGTACTCTGTCCAACCCTTGGATCCTGCAGGGCCGGTCCACACTTACTTTTGTGGATTAGAAATGCCTGAACACACGTTCCCCGGTCCTTTTGGACCTATAACACGGCCAGTGGCGACCGCATAAACCGAGGCCTCGAAAAATCCAACAACCACAATGAATAAATGTTAGCGCTGGTAGGTCCCTGGCACCACTCTAGCTAGAGAGAAACGTGTGCACTCCCTGCGTTCCCTTCTCCCGTTTTAGACTCTACCCGACTGTGAGGCTCGCGAAGTCACGATATACACAAAGCTATGCCTAAATAGACTGTGCTTTGATCAACAACCACAAGGCTCTGCTTTGCAACAATAAGCCTTGATCAAGTGCAACTTGGCATACCACATCAACAACTCATATCATGCGATCGGTAATTATTTAACATACAAAAGGGTGTTAAGCAAGAGAATAAATCCTCCGCCACCATGCATTCATATATTAAATAAAAACCAATTTAATTACATGAAATAAATTTCAATGTCAGGCATTCTGTCCATTTACAAGTCCGTTCTGGGTCTGAACGAAACAACGTATTCGTCGATCTCCAGTACGTCTGGAAGATCATCACTTTTTACCTTGCCTTGGGGGATCAGTCCCAATTAAAGATATTAGTCACCATCAACCAAAAGATGTGAAGCTCTCCGGTCTTCAGTCACCGTCTTCATCTTCGACTCTTGATCGTCGTGATGATTATTCAGAATGGGTTAGACCCGGTCTTCCTGAATAACCCGCGTATTTGTAATTAAAATCAACCATACGCCACATTCCAACTTTGAATATCCTTTTAAATAAAAATATTATTTATATTAAAAGATTCTCATTAATTTTAATCTTTCTAAAAAGATTTATTAATATTCCAATTTTGATTTTATTTATAAAATAAATTTATAAATTTCAAATAGTAATTTAAATGTAAATTGGATTAAAGGATAAATGTTATTTAAAACATCGTCCACTACAATTCCAATCTACATATCCATCACCAAACATAAATGTTAAGATCTAATGATCTTAAATAAAAGATTTATCCTAAAAATATTTAAAATAATCAATAAAATATTATTTATGTAAAATATTCTTTATAATACAAAATCTTTTATTTTACAAAAATCCTTTTATTATATAAAAATTCTTTATTTAAAAAGAAATTCTGCATTGAAATGTGACTCAACCATGTACCATATAATTTGGGTCATATGGGTTTCATACATTTCATATATAGGATAATAACAGGAAATAATCCACAATCCATCCATTCACAACCAGAGTGACAATGTCAACTGTGTGAGCATTAAAATAAAACAATAACGCTCATCGCAGCCTGTCGATCAATCGATAGACATATAATTAAAGATTGGGATTTGTGTCAGTCAAGTATCGTCCCAATACCCGTGTGGGGTTTTCAGCCAACAACAGTTCATATAAATGAGTAAATACATAATTGGTTAATAGGTTTAACCAATTTCAATTTCACTAAACATGTCACTTATAGCGAGTAAAATGTATTTTACTCGTATGACTTCCCTATATACTTCTAAAGTCACATAAACCGTAATTTATTTATATAGCTTTATTACGGATGACAAATGGAATATAAATTCCATTATTCTTTATTTGTATGAAGTTTCTTAACAATACCTTTCAGTGTATATTTTGACCAACAATACAATTATATATTAGAATATAAATTCTAATGCAAGTTTTGCAAATAAAAATTGGATTTTATATTTGTGTATAAATTCTACTGTATATTATGCAAATAAAAGTGATTCTTATATTTGCACATAAATTCTGTTTTCAACAAAGATGAGTAAAGTGATACGCTCATTTCGTTAACAATTCTATTTCAACAAATACAATGTAAATAAAAGTGTGTTTCTAATCTTGTACTTTTATTTGTACATAAAACACAAATAAAAGTGTATCTCATGTATTTGTCTTTTTATTTAACAAAACAATGTTAATAAAAATGTTCTTTTATATCTTGTACTTTTATTTAACAAAACAATGGTAAATAAAATGTCTTTTTAACTCTTTTACTTTTATTTAACAAAGCAATGACAAATAAAAGTATAATCTTCTTTCTATGCTTTATTTGCATCTAAAAATGCAAATAAGAAATATAACTCTCTTTTTACTTTTTCTTTACAATAGAAAATGCGAATAAAATGGTTCACACAATTTTGTTCTTTTTCTTTTACAATAGAAAATGTAAATAAAAGGATTCACATTATTTTTGGTCTTTTTCTTTACAATAGAAAATGTAAATAAAATGGATTCACATTATTTTTGGTCTTTTTCATTTACAATAGAAAATGTAAATGTAAGGATTCACATTATTTCGTTCTTTTTCTTTACCATAGAAAATGTAAATAAAATGGATTCGCGTTATTTTTGGTCTTTTTCATTTACAATAGAAAATGTAAATATGTGTATTTCTAAATTCCATTCTTCTTATTTACATAACTGATTAACATGTTTTACTCTTTTTCTATTACAATGGAAATGTAAACAAAGTGATTAACATGTTTTACTCTTTTCTATTACAATGAAAATGTAAACAAAGTGACTAACATGTTTTACTCTTTTTCTATTACAATGAAAATGTAAACAAAGCAATCCTCATAATTTGCCCTTTTTGTTTTACATAAAAATTGCAAATAAACAATTCACATACTTTTGTTATTTTTCTCTTTTACAAAGAAAATGTAAATAAAACAATTCTCATAATTTGTCCTTTTTGTTTTACATGAAAATTGCAAATAAACAATTCACATACTGTTGTTATTTTGTTTTGTTTTGTTTTACATATAAATGTAAACAAAATGATTTACATATTTTTGTACACTTTGCTTAACATAGAAAAGGCAAATAAAAACCATTCACACATTATGTTCTCCTTTGGTTTACATAGAAAATGATTTTCATATTTTTGTTCATTTTTTTACAAAAGAAATGTAAACAAAATGACTAACAAAACTTTGTTTCTTTTCTTTTACCATATAAACATCAATAATGTGAATAACATATTTTTGGTCTTTTCATTTACAAAGGAAGGTGTAAATAAATGATTAACCTATTTTGTAATGTAAAAATATGACTTTTTTCTATTTTACAATGAAAATAATGACTTCTTTATTCATTCTTTCATTACATATAAATGTAATCTTTTCTATTTATTATAATGAATAAAATTTCAATAAAAATGTAATCTTATCTTATGAACTTTTCATTGCAACAAAATGAAAAATAAAATCTTTTTATTTTCATGTTTACAGTGAAATCTACATCACATTAAAAATATCATCTTTAATGCAACATCTTTCTATTGAAAACAATGAACACATAAAAATATAATCTTTTACATTGCTTCTTTTTATTGAAATCACTATTTCCTTACAAATGAAATTCTTTATATTACTTCTTTAATCAAAAACAATATTTCATTAAAAATTAGATTTTTAATGTTACAGCCTTTATTGAAATCAAAGTGACAAATAGTATGTCATTTCATTGAAATCACTTTTATTGAAAACAATAGACAATAAAAATCAAATCTTTAATTTCAATCCTAATATGACAAAAAAAAATGTAATCTTTTAATTTCATTCTTTTTAATGAAACAATTTCATATTGAAAATATATGCTTTTTAATTTACTCTTCTTAATGTAACAAATTTACATTAAGAATATATTCTTCTTAATTCATTCCTTTTAATTTAAACAAATAGAAAATGTATTTTATTCATTGTTCAAATTCTATTGTAAATAAACAAATAAAAATAATATTTTATTTGTCGTTATAATTCTATTGTTGAATCAATAAATAAAAATAATATTTAATTTATACAAAATAAATTTCAACATCTAGATCTGAATAAATACGATTAAATCTGACATAGCTATGTTTTAGATCTAATTTTAGATCTAATTCTCTAACTGAAAATAAATTTAATAATATCTGCAATTTCAATGCGAATCTAACACATCGTACACAACAAATCATATCACAAGCACAATCAATAATTCACACAACATAGAATATTTCAGAATTGAATAAATACAATAATACAATTATTTTAACGCGAGAAAACAATTTATAATTAATTAAATAATCAAAATTAGAATTCTCACCTAGATTTTTGGCTGAAATTTTACTGTCTCCTTTTCAGCTGCGGTCTGCGCCATCGCGAAGCTCTTAATTTTGTGATTCCAACGCAATTTACGGTTCGTCAAACGGACCTCGTATGAAAGAGTTATGAATTTTTAAAGATCGGGTAATTAACCGTATAGATTTGTAGCTCTCTGAATTCTCTTCGATTTGGTAGGTCATACGTCAATTTTCGTCGAACGGATTGAGAGATCTTAACATTTGAAGTTCATGCATTTTCAGCCTTCGAATTCTGGGCGGTGGTTGACCATTGTTCTAGGGTTTCGGATTTTTTTAATATTATTTTAAGTGAATATTAGGCACACATCCCTAAAACGAAACTTAATTAGGCTCACATCCGGTCATAAACTTATTGTAAATTAGGTCCCTATTTTCTGAAAAGTCATCAAAAAAATATGAAAAAAATATAAAAAAATCACGATAATTCGTATTTAAATTAAACATGTACTCGCCCAAAAATTCAGATCATAATAAAATCAAAACATGCATCAAAATCGAAAAAATACAGAAAACAACGAAAAATACAGTAATTTGCATCAAATCATGCACATATTTGGAATACTTGCATTCATCTGTGCAAGTATTTCTCTGTTATATTTTTACATGCAATACTTGCATACATGTGTGCAAGTATTTAAAATAGTTGCATACATGTATGCAAGTTTCTGCACATATTTTATTTTCACATGTAAATACTTGCATACATGTGTGCAAGTATTTCAAATAGTTGCACACATGTATGCAAGTTTCTGCATGCATTTTCAACTAAAACAGCTTCAGAAATACTTGCATACATGTATGCAACTATTGGCAAAAGTTGCATACATGTATGCAACTATTTTGCAAGTTTTAAATTCACAATACATCCCTGTAATTAATGTTTTCTCTGTAAACCCGCCCCCTATTTTAGCTGCCGCCTGGAATCTTCCGCCTGCCACTTTCCATACCTTCGCCTCTTTCGTTTTATGTCCAAATTTTCAGGCGCTATCACTTAAAAAAAAAAAAAAAAAAAATCTAAAATCTGGAAATATTCTCGGAAGTCCACAGAAATTAAAAAAAAAAAAGTTGCATCAATGTATGCAACTTTTACGAATAGTTGCATACATTTATGCAACTATTCGAATACACATGCATATATTTATGCACGCCTGTTTGAAAAATTGCATACATGTATGCAGTTTTTCTATATAACTGCATACATGTGTGCATATATGTCAAAATACATGCAAACGTGAATAAGTTGCACGTAGGTATGCAGTTTTTAAACAAATGCATCGGCAGATGCATGTTTTAACAATATGTGCATACATGTATGCATTTATACTGCAGTTTTGACGCAGATTTGAAATAAATGCATACATGTATGCAACTAATCGACTTATATGCATGTTTTGATGCAATTTACTGCATTTCATTGATTTTCTGTATTTCGTGATTTCGACGTTGTTTTCAATGTTTTTTTGATCTGATTTTTTTCACGATTAATTGTTTTAATTAAATACGAATTTACATGGTTTTTTAATATTTTTTTTATATTTATTTATATGTTTTTGAAAATAGGGACTAAATTTACAATAAGTTTACGACCGGGTTTTTTTTATATTTTGAAACCTAATAGGGACCTCTATAAAACGCACCCTTATTTTAATGTTTAATTCCGAATTTCGTGAAATAAAGTGGATTTTTGGACTTTCTCGGATTTGGGCCTGCTTACTGTCGATCTTAACGTTTTGAGGCCTTCTGAACGCGATGGGCTATGTCCCAAGGTCCAATTCCGAAATATACAGCAGTTTTTTTTTCGGTTTTACTTGAAAATACAATATTAAATTAATTATTTAATTTCTACCGTACATTTAAATATGCCGGGGCCACATACGACCTCATAAAATTCTAAAAAAAATATTTTTGGCTTTCTTATGTCAATACGGTTCTAACAAAATTTATTTCGTCGGATTCTGAGACTTTTTGAAAAATAGCCTTTTTCAAGTCGTTTAAAATTTACTGTAATTGACAAAACAGAAATCTTTTTGCCACGGCCACAGATTAATTCTAAAAATTATGAAAAATTAAACTTAACAATATTTTGACATTCCGGATCCAACAAAAGTGGTTTCGTCGAAAACAGAGGTCGTTTGAAAAATGACTATTTTTAAGGCCAATATATTTAATATTAAAAATACATTTTTAAACAAATAAATCCCGAAACTCAAAATATATAAGTGTTTACTGTTTTTCAATGTAGAAACATCATTCTGAACTCAATGGAAGTGGTTTCGAGTTCAAATTCTTTCGTATGCAAAAAGTAGCATTTTGGCCCTTATAAATTTCATAGCGACCTTTCTAAATATTGAATTGGCCATAACTTTTGATTTCCGCTATGAAATTTCGATTTTTCAGATTCGTTGGAAAGATATTTTTAAATAGATTCTAATATTTTTGGTTTCACTAAAATCCGTTAAATTTTGCATCCTGTACGGTCAGTCAAAGTTCTAGTTTGACTTTTCAAACTACCGCGTTATTTCTAACTCTTTTGTTAATTAAAATTAAATCATTCATTCTAACTTCGATTTAAATCAAATTTGTGATCTTTATTATTTAAATAAATTATTTTATATTGTCAAAATTCATTAAAATTTTCTAAAATAAAAATTTTAAATTGGTTCTGATTTTTGCGGGTTGTTACACATAGTTTCTCTTATCATCTTTGTCCCAAGTACCAACTTCTCAATAGTTTCTAACCAACAAGATGGCGAATTACACGGTCTTTCGTACAACGCCTCATACGGTGTCATTCCAATACTTGATTGGCAACTATTATTAGAAGCAATCTCGACTAAATGTAGATGATCTTCCCACTAACCTCTAAAATCCAATACACAAGTGTTAAGAAGGTCTCCTAATAGTTGATTGACTCTCTTGGTCAAGCCATTTGTTTCGAGATGATAAGCCATGCTCAAACATAGCTTGGTTCCCAACGTTTCTTATAAGCTCTTCCAGAATCCACTGGTGGATAATGGATCTTGAGTGCTAACAATACTCTTCGGAATTCCATGGAATTGAACTATCCAATTAAGAAATAATTCAGACAACTTTGATGTTGTCCTAGTTGATCTGATAGGGATAAACCTTGCGCTTTTAGTCAAACGATCCATGTCAACCCAAATACTATCATTCCCTTCCCTTGTCCTAGGTAACCCATCAATAAAATCGATTGATACTTGCTCCCATTTCCATATAGGAACTTCCAAAGGTTGTAAAAGTCCACCCGGCTTCTTCTACTTGGCTTTAACTAGCTGAAAGTTCGTATATTTCGATATAAATTTGCCGACATCCCTCTTAATACCTTCCCAGTAGTAGACTCGTTTCATATCACGATACATTTTATTACCACCAGGATAAATAGTCAATCTAAAGTGATGACATTCTCCCAGAACCTCATATCTCAATCCATCTATGTCAGGAACAATCAATCGTCCATTCTTACAAAGCTAACCATCTCGATCGACTTTGAAATCCTTGATCTCCTCTGGTTCTATTCTCATCTCTAACCTTCAGAAAATTTCCATAAGCCTATTGTAACAACCCGTATTTTCAATAACCTGTTATAACATAAATCGAGGTAGAATTTAATTCTAAAATCTGAATCAAGGGAAACGGGCTATGCCATTGCGTTCGTCTTGGAAAAATACGCGAAATAGAGTCTGAGTTTTCGAAAATCGGAGTCCGTATGACCCGATTAAGGCCCAACGAAGTTTTCAGAAAATTGCAAGTTCAAAACAGATTTCAAATTCAAGTTTGAATTTGGAAAATTTGGTCAGATTGGGGCAGGCGGGAAAATTCCCACCAGAGCACCCAAGTCGACAGCCCTGTCGACTTGGGAGTCGACTTGGTTGGACCCAAGTCGACAGCCCTGTCGACTTGGCTGTCGACTTGGTCCAGCCGGGCAGTTCTGCCTGGTGCACCATTTTGGGTTTGTGTTGAGTTTGGGGGCCAGATTCGGTTTTAAGGGCTGAGATTGGAACTAGGGTTTAATCCTAAGGCCAAAACTAATCCTAATCTCTATAAATAAGCCCCTAACCTAACCCTAAATCATCATTATTCATTCTAGTAACTAAACTATGGCAAAATCAATCCTCTCATGGCCTCCACTCTCTTCATAAAATTCCTAAATAAATTTTTATGAGATTTTTCATGCATACAAGTGTTTTCAAGCTTGTATGAGCATCATTAGCTTGCATTCAAGTCAAGTTTCTATATTTGCATCATAAAGAAAGAGTTTTGATCATTTTGGCTCAAGGAGCTTGCATTTTGGGTTTAATTGATTTCATAAGGGCTTTGTCATATTTTTGTGACTTCCTAAGCATTGTAAGCCCTATTCTACTTTCATATTTAAACTCTAAAGTTAATGAATGATGTAAGTTGTGTTTGATCATTATGATGTGTTATGCAAGTTTACTATGATGTGTTATGCAAGTTTGATATGCAAGTTTATCATGTTATGATATGCAAGTTTATATGCAAGTTTTATCATGTTATGATATGCAAGTTTATCATGTTATGATATGCAAGTTTATCATGTTATGATATGCAAGTTGCCATGTTACGATATGCAAGTTTATATGCAAATTTTATCATGTTATGATATGCAAGTTTATCATGTTATGATATGCAAGTTTATATGCAAGTTGCCATGTTATGATATGCAAGTTTATATGCAAGTTTTATCATGTTATGATATGCAAGTTTATCATGTTATGATATGCAAGTTTGTATGCAAGTTTGCCATGTTATAATATGCAAGTTTGCTATGTCATGATATGCAAGTTTGCCATGTATGTTATGCAAGTTTGGGGTGATCATTTTGTTCATGTTATGCAAGCATATCTTGAGTATATGAACATAAAGCTTCAAGCTTTATGCTAAAGGTTGCATTTTGGCAACATGTAAGTTATCATATCCCTTATGATAACTTGCATGTGAGGCTAAATGCGAACTTATGGCCATTTTTACATGTCATTTATCACCATGTATCACCAATATGCTAAGTTTGGTTTTATGCATGCTTTTGAGGCCTAAAAATGTAATATGCAAGTATATGAACATATGTACATTTCATATGCCACCATGTTAAACTTGTGGCTTCAACACCTTTATGTCATGATTATGCCAAGTTCCCTCTTTCTATCCTTTATGCGCTATTGCGATATGTAAGCGATGGGATTGCGTTTGGGGTTGGGTAAACTTAAAAGACATAAAACATAAGATTGGGAATTTACCTATTAAGTTAGGTCTACCCAATTGTTTAAAATTTGTAACATGTTTTGGAAACATGATGGACATGACACTTAGAAAAGATAAGTGTGACCAACTCGAGGTTGGGTTGAGTTTGTAGCGTAAACCTACCCGGAACCGACCGACTTAACTAGTTGCTACAAACAATAGGACCCAATGTGAGAAGTTGCCGTGTTGTACCTTGAACCCGAGGTTAGACCAAGTTGTGGTGTAAAGCTACCCGGACCCGCCCGGCTTAACTAGTAACCACAACAAGGTCTAATGTGAGAGGTTAAGGCGCATTAAATTAATTAATGCCTCGTGATTAGGGTTAAGTCATGGTCCACTTAATACTTAATCAATTTGGGCTTGGTAGATTAATCAGGGTTAAGTCGTGAACTCATCGTTACACTTAACCAAGTTAATCCATGATTAGCAAGAGGGTTAAACCGTACTTAACCCACTAGAAAATCCTAGCAATGGGGGTCCACTCCAGCAGTAATCCCAAGTTTGTATCATCATGGCCCTAGGGTCTAGGCTAGGGTGTGGGGCACGAATTACTGAACTTGAGGTAAGTGACCAAAAACGATGGCAGAGTGGTACGCCGGTGTAGTTCCGGGCGGACTTATGGTCGTGCACATAGTCCGAAGCCGGGGAAAACATGCACGGGTACCAGTAGATCGAGACTGTGCACGCATGTTTATGGTGTCCAGGGGTTGCCACCCTAGGGCTTGATACACCCGACGGGAGACCCGGCACAGTCTAACTACAATTATGTTTGGGCCGTATGGACACCAACACGTGACGAGTTAGGCTTATAGGGAGCCGATCGACTAGACCGTTTGGTTATACCTTGTATTAGGGTCATTTCATGTTATTGGGCCAAAGCTTGGGCCAAGGGATCAATACTTGTTTATTCAAGTCATGTAGTTTGCTAGTACACCTGTGGTGCAAAACCTTAAACATGATTATGCGATGACACCTTTATCTACGTTGTTAGTTAATCATCATGCTAGTATGTTGTTATCCTTATGTTCATCCCAGCTTTCATCATGCCAGTTAACTTTATCAGTTTACATTGATTGTAGTAGGGCTTACTCAGTCTTTTTGACTGACCTGTTTTCTTTCGCCTCTTTTCTTCCGTTTCCCCCCCAGGTTCTCAGGGTGGGAATATTGGAGCTTAGCTTGGATTTCTGACCGCTTGCTTGTGGGATTTAGCTCATGTACGGCTTGACATGAAGCTAGCTATGGTTATCACTTATTTTGGGGATAGTACTTATGTATTTCAGTTTTTCAGTTGATGTTGTTTTTATCTAGACATGTTTATTTGGAAAGCTATGTTGTACCAGACTTGTTTTTGAAATAGTATGAAATCTTCCGCTGTTTTATCTATGATATTTACTCTGTTTACATATATACATATGTTCTTGTTCTGCCTTGATATATCATTATGCATGTTTACCTGATTCAAACGCCCCTCCAAAGTCAGAGTGCTTGCAAGAGCCACCCTGGCGGAGGTGGGGTGTTACATTTTGGTATCAGAGCATATGGTTTACGAGAAGGAACAAAAAGGTTTTTAGAAAACTTTTGGAAAACTATTTTCAAAATCAAGTATAAAGTATTTTCCAAAGAAAAGTCTAGTTTATTTTAAAGGCTATTCCCCAAAAAGCCATTAGCAAAATTCCTTCGTTTTTCTCTATTCTGAATCTATCTTTTTCTTCGTTTTCAGTATGGCCGATAACTTTGCCATTCCGGAGGGAGTACACGTACCTGTTTGGTATAGGAGACTTTTGGAGGCTAGGGCGACCGAAGCCGGCCCTGCAAATATTACTCCTCCTCCGGTAGTTGATGTTCCTCCTCCTCCTGTCGCTGAGGTTCCTCTTCCTCCTCCCCCTCAGCATCCACAAAAGGATTTCACGGAGATTTGCAAAGACTTTAAGGCGATGGGTTGCAAGAATTTCATTGGAACCGAGACTTATGTAGAGGCAAGGAATTGGTTGAAAGAAACCGAAGATCTTTTTACCTTCTTTGATATAGATGACCGTAGGAAGGTTTTATTAGCAGTGTGGTTGCTAAAGGAAGAAGCTGCACGTTGGTGGGTGGTTACCACCGCTACTAGGCCAATTGAGACTTGGGATGACTTTCGGGGAAAGTTTGGACTAAGGTTCCTATCACTGAAGCAAGGGGACATGACTATTAGGGAATACATAGATAAGTTTAATCAACTGGCTCGGGACGGTTTAGACTTGGTTAACACAGCTCAGAAGAAGGCCCTATACTTTGCTCTAGGATTAAACGAGCCATTACATGGTTTAGCCATGACTCATATACCCTTGGGGGCAACTTTCGAGAGCATGGTGAATATGGCCCTACTTAATGAAGAGAATAGGAGTGACAAGAAGGAGATCAAGATGAATGATATTCAAGCCAAGAAGACTGATTCCCAGTGGAAAGGAAATCAGGGTAATCCAAGTGGTCAGAGCAGTAAAGGCAATCAGAACAAGAACAAGAGTCAAGGCAACAAGGGGAACAACAACAAGGGCAATAACAAAAAGGGGAAGTGCTATTATTGTGGTTCAGTTGGGCATCTTATTAAGGATTGTAAGAAGAGGAAAAGGAAGAGTGGTGAATGCTATCGTTGTGGTGAGTTGGGACACTTCACTAGGGGTTGCCCGAAGAAGCAAGGGCAAGGCCAGGGTCAGATTCAGCGTGCTGGACCTTCGGGAGGGCAAGTTCATGCTCTCAATGCCGCTCCAGTTCCCGATCGAGGTAGTATTTCTGTTGAAAGTCTTGTTTACATTTTTGATTTCCCTGTTCGTACCTTGTTTGATTTTGGTGCATCGCATAGTTTATCACATCTGATCTTGTTGATAGTTTGCACCTAAGTACTAGTCTAGTTAATGATCCCGTGTGTGTTTCAAATCCAATTGGGGGTTCCGCCCATTTGTCTATTATCTAGGTGGATTTGAATTCTCGCATGATGCTTATATTCTCGGTTTCGTGGGATATGGGTTGATTTTGGGCATGGATGGGTTGTCCAGTTTTGGAGCCATCCTTGATTTTTGAGCATAGGGTTGTGAGGCTCATGACTCGCCTCGTTAATACCCTAAAAATTTTTAGTAACCCTATGGATCCCGTCATGTTGTGTTATCTTGAATCCCTCAACTCGTCTATCGATAGTTTGTAATCGGTGAGGGTGGTCCGAGAATATCCTGATATCTTGGGTGAAGTGAAGGGGGTTACCCCTAAACGAGGGATTGATTCCCGCATTTATCTGGTTGATAATGCCAAGCCAGTTACGTGGCCGGTTAGGCACGTGGCCCCGCAAGATGAGAATTAAGAAAGCAAGTCAAGGAGTTGCTTGAGAAGAACTTCATTAGATGAAGTATATCTGAATGGGGAGTGCCTGTAGTATTTACTACCAAGGCAGATGGTTCTCTTCGACTTTGTGTGTGAGTTAAACAAGGAGAATAGACAACCATTGCCAAGGATAGATGATTTGTTTGATTAGCTTGTAGGAACATCTGTTCCATCAGCTCAGGGTAGCTGAAGATAGTATAGACAAGACTGCGTTCAGAACTCCAGATGGATTCTTAGAATGGCTGGTCATGCCATTCGGTTTGACTAATGCACCCGCCTACCTCGTGGACT
Source organism: Allium sativum (assembly GCA_030737875.1). Lineage (NCBI taxonomy): Eukaryota > Viridiplantae > Streptophyta > Magnoliopsida > Asparagales > Amaryllidaceae > Allium > Allium sativum. Next base: position 2,628,359 of record JASFAX010000050.1, on the reverse strand, counting down.
TGATGAGTAGGGTGTTCAGGGAGTTCTTGAACAAGTTTGTCGTGGTCTCCGTAGATGATATTCTGACCTTCTCTAAGGATGAGGAAGAGCACGCAAGGCATCTCGTGGAGGTGATGGATACGCTTAGAGCGCATCAGTTGAAGGCCAAGTTCTCCAAGTGTCACTTTTGGAGAAAAAGAAGATAGATTTCTTGGGCACATAGTTTCTAAGCAAGGCTTAGTGGTGGATCCCGCTAAAGTGATCGCGGTTCAAAACCGAAAAGCTCCGAAGAGGACAATTGAAATAAGAAGTTCTCTCAGTTTAATTAGTTAGTTAGCGTCCCTTGAGCTTAGACCTACCCTTCTGGATCAAGTAGGGACTTCGCAGAAAGAAGACCCGCAGTTAGTCAAGATCATGGACAAGTTGATTCGAGGCGAGATGTTAAGACACCTCGCTATAGATAACAAGGGATGGCTAAGACGCGATGAGAGAAAGAAGGTTCTTGAAGATGCACATCACTCGAGGAGGTGGCCGAGTTTGTCCCAAGGTGCATGTTGTGCCAACAGGTTAAAGGCCGAGTCATAGAAGCCCAGTGGGCTATTACATCCATTGGAGGTCCCCGCAATGGAAGTAGTAGAGTGTCACGAAGGATTTCGTGGATGGACTGCCTAGATCAAGAAAGGGAATAAGAGCATGTGGGTCATAGTAGGTAGACTCACGAAGAGTGCTCATTTCACTCCGGTAAAGAGCGAAAGGATTTCATCATAGCTAGCGACAGTTTACTTTCAAGGAATAAAGCGGTTGCACGAGGTTCCCTAAAGTATAGTTAGTAACCATGACTCAATCTTCACTAGCCAGTTTTGAGATAGTCTACGAGAAGTCATGGGCAAGCGACTGAATCTAAGTACGGCCTATCATTCACAGGCGGATGGTTCATTTCGTTCAAGCATGAGTTATAGAAAATCACATTGGTAAGAGCAATTGGCAACGTGGATGGGTATTTCCAAGAAAAATTCTGCTGCGTGGAATACTTTATAGTAAGTAAACGAGATCCAGGATTCACTAGTGAATTTTGGGAGAGCTTGCATGAAACCATGGGGTCATAGTTATGTTTAAGCCAAGAATGATAGAAGAGTAAGTGAAAGAGGAAGACGAGAGGCAACAGTGAAATGGGTTCCAACTCATATTTGGGAAATAAGAGTTAAGAAGCCAAGGAATCATGAAGTAAAAGACGGTCAAAGCACAGTGGAGTTAAGCTCAAGGAAACGTGACTTAGAAGACTGAAGGCTAGATACGCGCATCATATCTCTTTCTAAGAAGTATATCCTTGATCCTTGTTTTCCGGTAGAACTTACTCGCATGTTATCTTTTCACGTATATCCTCTCGGTCCCATTCTTGGTCCTATTTCTGTCAGGAGGTATGACTTATTGGCTAGTAATACATGACAGGGTTTGGAGGGGTCCGTTAGGTTGACTAAACCTTTTGGGCTTTTATAGAATATGGGATGGGTTAGGAAGGGATTTCTTGTAATCCAAAAGAGTATATCCTGCTTATCTTCCCGATCTCTTTGTAGCATATCTTTTGCTATCCATGTTTGTCTTGTTTATCTAGTTTATCGTGTTAATCTTATCATGAGTACCTTAGGTAGAAACCCTTTGGATGAAACATGTGTTTGAAACATGTTATGCTTGATGTTTGCAAGTGGTTGCAAGTGTTTGCAAGTGGTTACTCGTGGATGCATTATACACATTAGGCGCTAGATCGGCTCACACACTCCTCATATTGCATATGCATGAGTGTTTACGCTTATTCATGGATGAAAATTTTTGTGTTATCACATGGATGCTGCATATGGATGTATGTTATGTGCACACATATAGATGTTATACATTATGTTAGGAATTGCATACATATGGATTCATTTCACTAACATAATTTGCATTGATGATATTTGCATTAGATAAGTACATATACACACACCTTTGCATATGTTCATACAACATTTAGAATCTTGTAAGGACAATGATTGCTCGTGGATGGTGTTTTGAGTAGATGGATGTTGGATGGTAGGATACGTTCTTCCTAACTTGAAGATTTCAGGGACGAAATCCTTTGAGGGGAGAATGTAACAACCCGTATTTTCAATAACCTGTTATAACATAAATCGAGGCAGAATTTAATTCTAAAATCTGAATCAAGGGAAACGGGCTATGCCATTGCGTTCGTCTCGGAAAAATACGCGAAATAGAGTCCGAGATTTCGAAAATTGGAGTCCGTATGACCCGATTAAGGCCCAACAAAGTTTTCAGAAAATTGTAAGTTCAAAACAGATTTCAAATTCAAGTTTGAATTTGGAAAATTTGGTCAGATTGGGGCAGGCGGGAAAATTCCCACTAGAGCACCCAAGTCGACAGCCCTATCGACTTGGGAGTCGACTTGGTTGGACCCAAGTCGACAGCCCTGTCGACTTGGCTGTCGACTTGGTCCAGCCGGGCAGTTCTGCCTGGTGCACCATTTTGGGTTTGTGTTGAGTTTGGGGGCCAGATTCGGTTTTAAGGGCTGAGATTGGAACTAGGGTTTAATCCTAAGGCCAAAACTAATCCTAATCTCTATAAATAAGGCCCTAACCTAACCCTAAATCATCATTATTCATTCTAGTAACTAAACTATGGCAAAATCAATCCTCTCATGGCCTCCACTCTCTTCATAAAATTCCTAAATAAATTTTTATGAGATTTTTCATGCATACAAGTGTTTTCAAGCTTGTATGAGCATCATTAGCTTGCATTCAAGTCAAGTTTCTATATTTGCATCATAAAGAAAGAGTTTTGATCATTTTGGCTCAAGGAGCTTGCATTTTGGGTTTAATTGATTTCATAAGGGCTTTGTCATATTTTTGTGACTTCCTAAGCATTGTAAGCCCTATTCTACTTTCATATTTAAACTCTAAAGTTAATGAATGATGTAAGTTGTGTTTGATCATTATGATGTGTTATGCAAGTTTACTATGATGTGTTATGCAAGTTTGATATGCAAGTTTATCATGTTATGATATGCAAGTTTATATGCAAGTTTTATCATGTTATGATATGCAAGTTTATCATGTTATGATATGCAAGTTTATCATGTTATGATATGCAAGTTTATATGCAAGTTGCCATGTTATGATATGCAAGTTTATATGCAAGTTTTATCATGTTATGATATGCAAGTTTATCATGTTATGATATGCAAGTTTATATGCAAGTTGCCATGTTATGATATGCAAGTTTATATGCAAGTTTTATCATGTTATGATATGCAAGTTTATCATGTTATGATATGCAAGTTTGTATGCAAGTTTGCCATGTTATGTTATGCAAGTTTGCTATGTCATGATATGCAAGTTTGCCATGTATGTTATGCAAGTTTGGGGTGATCATTTTGTTCATGTTATCATGTTATGCAAGCATATCTTGAGTATATGAACATAAAGCTTCAAGCTTTATGCTAAAGGTTGCATTTTGGCAACATGTAAGTTATCATATCCCTTATGATAACTTGCATGTGAGGCTAAATGCGAACTTATGGCCATTTTTACATGTCATTTATCACCATGTATCACCAATATGCTAAGTTTGGTTTTATGCATGCTTTTGAGGCCTAAAAATGTAATATGCAAGTATATGAACATATGTACATTTCATATGCCACCATGTTAAACTTGTGGCTTCAACACCTTTATGTCATGATTATGCCAAGTTCCCTCTTTCTATCCTTTATGCGCTATTGCGATATGTAAGCGATGGGATTGCGTTTGGGGTTGGGTAAACTTAAAAGACATAAAACATAAGATTGGGAATTTACCTATTAAGTTAGGTCTACCCATTGGGAATTTACCTATTAAGTTAGGTCTACCCAATTGCTTTAAAATTTGTAACATGTTTTGGAAACATGATGGACATGACACTTAGAAAAGATAAGTGTGACCAACTCGAGGTTGGGTTGAGTTTGTAGCGTAAACCTACCCGGAACTGACCGGCTTAACTAGTTGCTACAAACAATAGGACCCAATGTGAGAAGTTGGCCATGTTGTACCTTGAACCCGAGGTTAGACCAAGTTGTGGTGTAAAGCTACCCGGACCCGCCCGGCTTAACTAGTAACCACAACAAGGTCTAATGTGAGAGGTTAAGGCACATTAAATTAATTAATGCCTCGTGATTAGGGTTAAGTCATGGTCCACTTAATACTTAATCAATTTGGGCTTGGTAGATTAATCAGGGTTAAGTCGTGAACTCATCGTTACACTTAACCAAGTTAATCCATGATTAGCAAGAGGGTTAAACCGTACTTAACCCACTAGAAAATCCTAGCAATGGGGGTCCACTCCAGCAGTAATCCCAAGTTTGTATCATCATGGCCCTAGGGTCTAGGCTAGGGTGTGGGGCACGAATTACTGAACTTGAGGTAAGTGACCAAAAACGACGGCAGAGTGGTATGCCGGTGTAGTTCCGGGCGAACTTATGGTCGTGCACATAGTCCGAAGCCGGGGAAAACATGCACGGGTACCAGTAGATCGAGACTGTGCACGCATGTTTATGGTGTCCAGGGGTTGCCACCCTAGGGCTTGATACACCCGACGGGAGACCCGGCACAGTCTGACTACAATTATGTTTGGGCCGTATGGACACCAACACGTGACGAGTTAGGCTTATAGGGAGCCGATCGACTAGACCGTTTGGTTAGACCTTGTATTAGGGTCATTTCATGTTATTGGGCCAAAGCTTGGGCCAAGGGATCAATACTTGTTTATTCAAGTCATGTAGTTTGCTAGTACACCTGTGGTGCAAAACCTTAAACATGATTATGCGATGACACCTTTATCTACCTTGTTAGTTAATCATCATGCTAGTATGTTGTTATCCTTATGTTCATCCCAGCTTTCATCATGCCAGTTAACTTTATCAGTTTACATTGATTGTAGTAGGGCTTACTCAGTCTTTTTGACTGACCTGTTTTCTTTCGCCTCTTTTCTTCCGTTCCCCCCCCCCAAGGTTCTCAGGGTGGGAATATTGGAGCTTAGCTTGGATTTCTGACCGCTTGCTTGTGGGATTTAGCTCATGTATGGCTTGACATGAAGCTAGCTATGGTTATCACTTATTTTGGGGATAGTACTTATGTATTTCAGTTTTTCAGTTGATGTTGTTTTTATCTAGACTTGTTTATTTGGAAAGCTATGTTGTACCAGACTTGTTTTTGAAATAGTATGAAATCTTCCGCTGTTTTATCTATGATATTTACTCTGTTTACATATATACATATGTTCTTGTTCTGCCTTGATATATCATTATGCATGTTTACCTGATTCAAACGCCTCTCCAAAGTCAGAGTGCTTGCAAGAGCCACCCTGGCGGAGGTGGGGTGTTACACCTATCGTGTCGCTTTTGGCTTTCGCCAAACCTTTCGATGAGAGTTGGCTTAATTGATAAGCTTGCTAACACCTTGGGTGCTAATTCAGAATGAGGTCTAAAATCAAATCCATCCAAATACTCGAGATGTTTCTATTTCGAAAACATGGCTTCTAAACTAGCATGTATTCTACTTAACGCATCGGCCACTGCATTACCTTTTACTGGAGTACAGGCAATACCAAAGTCATATAATGCAAAAAACTCTAACCATCACTGGTGCCAAAGTGTAACGGCTGGAAATTTCCGACTCCTTGAGAGTCGGAAATTTCGAGACGTTAGTGAAAGAATTTAGAAGGTGAGAAAGAAAAGATAGAACTAATAGAATAGAAGAAGAAGAAGATCATCAGAATCATCAGAGTAACACGAATCTCACAGCGGAACGAATAACATATAATATATAACATAACTTTGAAGTAAACAGTTATATATATACAATAGCACTTATCAGAGTTCAACACTTACAACACAGCGGAAATAACTATAGCTATAGAATCTTGCAGCCTCCTGCTCCAAGCTCTCCAAGTATATCTGTAAATCCCGACTACTTGACTGCCCGTACAAATTTAGGCACCCAAGAGTTTAGGGAAAACAACAAAGTAAACTCCGGGTCAGTCATGGGACTGGTATGAGTAAAATAGATTAAAACAGGTATAGGATATCTCATAAGACCACGCCGTGAATACGGAACGGGTTTTTCCCTTATGAGTATCTGAACAACTTTGACAAGCAATATCATTGTGATATTATAATAATGTCTAAGTACAAATAGGTATCAATCTAGCAGAAACGCTTGCATCTCACGTTCTACATACATAGTATAAAATCATAAACCATAGGGCGCTTATCGGAGAATGGATCCCAACAGACAAGGTATGGGAGCACCTTCTGAATAGTGTACTCTAGAGGTGATACACTCAGGTTCAACAAGAACGTCTTGCAACCCGGCCACACATGACCGCTCACTCATTTAGCTTGAGTGTCGTGAATATATTGCCACCACGGTTATAGGCCATCAAACCGTCATCCGAAGATGCAGAATCAAAAAGAAGTATAAATATGAATATTCTCTAGATCGGTGACAATACACCCTGCTTGGGGATGACCCAACTAGCCATGCTGCCTAGCCCAACTTTTGTTACTTCCCGGTGTGAGGCTAGAAGCTACGTCTATCTTCAGAACATCTGATCACCATTCACTTTGAATGTCACATCGTCATACCCGCCCAATCACAAATTGATTTATCCAAAAATAGCACGGGTATACAGCTAAGAGAAACGAATTCCTCCACCACCAAACGTGAATACGTTTGAACAGATCAACTTACGCGATCCATTGGATATACTCTGTCAGACCTTCTTCCATATACGTTGTCCTGGGACTGGACAAACCGAAGGCACTATTCAGTATATCCATCTTAGTCACTGTTATCTAAGACTTATACAACAGCCCTTGCACTTTACTCCGTCTTCAATTTATCTTTGGCAGATATTGCTCGCAACGCTTATGCCAATACAGAGTGGTTCTTTGGATAATAATCCAACCGGTCTCTCCATAATAACAACGTTAAAATGGTAAAAACTTTGATAGTCCGTGATTCAACTATAAAATGAAAACATGTCGGTGTACAAACAACGATCTTATTTCCAAATGGAGATTCGATCGATCAATCATCATATGTTCATATTTCCTTATTTCATATATTTAGAAAATATATGATATTAATCATTAGAAAACATTTCCATAGCTTATTTTCACATCACTATTATTTCGCAACTATCAGTCCCTAACTGTAACTAGTATGAGAACAATTCTCTAAGTATCAATACGGAAGGTCGAAACAAACTTCAGATCGTCACTTAGAAAACCGTTTAACTTACCCTCTCCAGTCAGTTTCTGAATTTGCTTAACTCTATTTCTTAAATTCTTATCATGAAAACATTTCATTTTCTCTGTTTAGAAAACATATCTGACTATATTTGGAAAACGTTTCCAAAACTCATTTACGGATTTCCAATGAACGTTGTATAAAACATCGTTACGCTTAATCCATTTATCGCTTATTACTTAACTATATTTCAAATCAACCTTTTCTATCGAACCACAACTATTCCTTTGTCAATTCTGAAGTCAATCAAGTTGGGGTATAATTACCTCTCAGACCTTAATTGAACAACGTCCTTTACTGTGAAATAGATGAAGCTCATCGCTCACTTTTTCCAATCATCTGTTTACGCAAATTCTCGGATTCAGGTTACGAATCCACTTCTTATATGACAGTGTTTGATTATAACTATAACGTTATAATTCCTACTTCTGCAATATCTAACCTAAATTATAACTTTATCTCCTAACTCGAATGATTTAACAGACACCTAATTTCTAAATCAATAACTAAATCTTGATTTAAACCCTGGAAAGTAAATAGTACTTTCCCGAATTCGCTATAATCGAATTCGACGTATAACTCTCTTTCGAGTAATCTCTATTTGATTAACTCTTCTTCGAATAACCTATATTCGATTATCTCTCTTCGAATAACTCATATTCGAAATCTCTCTCTTTCGAATAAACAATATTCGATCTCTTTCTTTCGAATATGCTATATTCGAAAATCTCCTTTCGATTTACTAATCGATAACTCCTTTCGATCAAACTAAAATCGATAACTCCTTTAACTCTATTCGAATAACTAATATTCAACTAACTCCTTTGGATCAACTCATTTGATTAACTCCTTCGAATAACTAATTCGAATAACTTACCTTCAAATAACCAATATTCGATTTACTCTAACTCGATTAACTTAATTCTAATCGATTTACTCCATTTCGATTCAACTTAATTCAAATCGATTAACTTAACTCAAATTGATTAACTCTTTTCGAATAACTAAATTCGATTTAACTCTTCTCGAATAACTACATTCGATTAACTCAAATTGAATAACTAATATTCAATTAACTCTTACGTGTTTAACTCTATTCGAATAACTAATTCGAATAACTCTAATGTGTTTAACTCTATTCAAATAACTAATTCGAATAACTCATTTCGAATAACTAAATTCGATTAACTCTTTTAATTTACTCGAATAACAATATTCAATTAACACCTTCTTTCGAATAACTATATTCGATTAACTCTTCGACTAACTCCTTTGGATTAACTAACCTCGAATAACTCCTTTGGATTAACTCTTCGACTAACTCCTTCGGATTAACTCCTCGATTAACTAACTTCGAATAACTCCTTTGGATTAACTCTTCGACTAACTCCTTCGGATTAACTCTTCGATTAACTCATTCGGATAAACTCTTCGATTAACTCCTTCGGATTAACTAACTTCGAATAACTCCTTTGGATTAACTAACTTCGATTAACTCCTTCGGATTAACTAACTTCGAATAACTCCTTTGGATTAACTAACTTCGAATAGCTCCTTTGGATTAACTAACTTCGAATAACCAATATTCGATAACTACTCTTCGAATAAATAATATTCGATAACTCTTCCCAAATGAATCACATTTGATTTCTCCACTCGAATAAACTATATTCGATAACTCTTCTCAAATGAATAACATTTGATTTATCCACTCGAATAAACTATATTCGATAACTCTTCTCAAATGAATACATTTGATTTCTCCACTCGAATAAACTATTTTCGATTACTCTTCCCTCGAATATACTATATTCGATAACTCTACTTCGAATAAGTGATATCCGGCAACTCTACTCGATTAACTCCACTTGGATAACTCTAACTGGTCAACTCTAACTGGTCAACTCTAACTAGTAAATTTTAACTGGTTAACTCAAATGGTTTAACCTAACTGGTTAACTTGTCTCGATTAACTGAACTAATCCACTTAGTTTAACTTAGCTAATTCACGTTGATTAACTCTAACCGATTCACTTAATTTAACTCAACTAATTCACTTCGATTTACCACTTAGTTAACTTAACTAATTCACTTCGATAAATCCTTTAGTTTAACTTAACTAATTCACATTGATTAATCACTTAGTTTAACTTAACTAATTCACTTTGATAAATCACTTAGTTTAACTTAACTAATTCACATCGATTAATCACTTAGTTTAACTTAACTAACTTGCTTTGATTTACTTAACCAATTACTTTGTTTACCTCGACTAACTTTGCTTTGGTTAACTTAACCAATTACTTTGTTTAACTCGACTAACTCTGCTTTGGTTAACCTAACCAATTGCTTTGTTTAACTCGACTAACTCTGCTTTGGTTAACCTAACCAATTACTTTGTTTAACTCGACTAACTCGCTTTGGTTAACTTATGGTTTTTACCACATCATCTAACAACGATGAATATTTGTCCAAACACGCATAATCACAACGGATTATATACATCACATTATATGTCACAATATATACATCACAGTAAAAATAACTGTTGAGGAATCCTGTTGGATTCCTCCAACCTGTTTCCCTGCATCACAGATGTTAGACAATATAGATAGCATCACTTCCAGTTCCATATGATATATTCTGTTAAATAAAATCCATATAGAAATTTAACTAACTGACTAGCAGTTCAATCAAACAATCAACACACAGTCAAACAGACAATTTTAACAGTTCTAACAATACAACATGAAATTATAAACTGTTCAGAGTTAGTGAGATTTACTCACATTTGCGCGTTAATCGTTTAATAACGGTTTGCGTTTATTTGACTTCGACGGACAATTTATTTCTCCGTAAATTGTAATGAGCTCGGATTCACTCCCAGTCAGCTCCATTGTGTTGCTCCCGTCCATACGATTCCAACGCAACTTACGGTTCGTCAATCTGATATTGTATGAGATAGATATACAGTTTTAAAGTTTGAACTAATTTAAACATTAAATTATAATTATTTTACGGGCCTTTACCCTTTTGCAAAAACCCTTGGCCCATCTTCCTTTTAATAAAGCCCATACCCGTGTTTTGTCCTTCTTCTATTCAGAACAAACTGACGCATGCTCCATCCATTTCACCCAAACACTCCGTTCCTTCCTGCTTCAGACAACACTCACCACGACCGAACTTTTAATCCCAAACCGCACCTCAAATCTTCCATCGATTCCACGCACAACCCCTACCACCGAACTGCTCTTCTCTGATAAACCGCTGGAACCCAAACCGTGTACAAGAAAACTCCACCCAGTATAAGCTCACGCAACCAACAGAATGTCCTCCGTGAATCATGCGCATATTTCTTCCTTCAGCTTTAGTACCCAACTTCTCTTCACGTTGTTACTCCACTTCCTATTGCTAATACTCCCGCTCCATCCTTCACGCATGTGCCACGGTGACAGGCACCACGTCCTACTCCACCATTTTCATACGTCAGAAACCATACCCCAAACACACAGCCCTCACCCTGCATGAAAGTGAAACTCCATAGCATTTCAACCACTAAAATCCAACGAGCAACACACTAGGGTACTCACCATCAAAACCCTACACAACAGATCTTGCTATCATGGAAGTGCTGATGTACTTCTGTCTAGAAGTGAATGGAGAGTTCGATCCTCCTGAGAATGTGAAATGGTTTTCAAAATAAAAGAAAAATAACCTTTCCCCTGTTGCGTTGTATATATAGGGTAGGATCCTTAAGTCTTGGCGTCAGTACAACTATACCAATTTAGTGCTTTCAACATGTTCTACGTAGGCAGCATGGGTCACTCTGCCTCGCACATATATTTGTTTTGAGGAGTTTAACCGCCACGTTTTCATGTTTTGATTTCTTTGAAGTATTCGGTCTCCACGTTTTTAGTTTTAAACCCCAAAGAATTTTTTTGTGGCTGAGGAAGAATGGAGCGTGGCTTATTCTCAATTAAGGAAAATGAATGGTTATGAATTATACGCACTTCAACTAAATTAAATATTACATTTTATTTACCGATCGTTACGGATAGAGATAAAAATGCAGTCGTGTCCAGTATCGCACCATGATTCCAAAAATATAATAATACCGGTAGGTGGACTCATATTTTGAAACTTCAAAATGTTGATTTCAGGGTGCGAAATACTCCAAATAAAAAGTTGCTTATTTAATTAATTAAAAATTTCCATAAAATTCTAAAAATTAAATTATCGCTATGTCCCAAAAGAACCTTGTCTAAATTCACGCCTGATATCAAGTTATTTCAAATAAACCGTTACGGTCGATAAACGAATCTATAGCGACTATTTTAAAGTTTGATTTGGACATATCTCAAAATCTACACGACGAAATCCCAATTTTTCTCTTCCACTAGAAGGATATACTCCACCAGCTCCACACGTTTCTTGTTTCACAGAAATCCGATTTAAAACGAACTCTGTACATTCAGTTGAAGTTCAACTCGCCAAATAACGAACTGCCGCGTCGTTTCAGGTTCGTTTTAATTATAATTATAAATTATAAGTTCGAACATTTTACTTTAAGTTATCGATATCGCCAAATCGATATATAAATAATTAAATAAATTAATTATTCGACAGCTAACAAAACGCGCCATTACACAAAGCTTTAAATCTTTCTAGCCACTATAAGAAAAATACCCTATTGCAACGACAAATGACAGTTGCAGTAAATAAATTTTAGCAATAGACCTATTATATCAGTTGCAATAGATGAGATTTAACAACAGACCTTTTTTTCCTGTGGCGAAAAACATATTTTTAGCAACTGCGCTTCCCTTCCTGTTGCAAAAATGTACTTTTAGCAACACGCTCCCATAATAGTTGCAACAAACTTATTATTTGCAACTGCACTTACAAGCCTATTGCGAATAAATATCTTTAGCAACTGTTTTCACCTCTTGCATTAACTATTTATTTTTACAACTGGTAAAGCCAACTGCGAAATACATACTATTAAAAGTTAATATCAGCTTTTAATTATTAATTTTAAATAGTTACTATTAAATTATTAACCACTAGTAATTATATAATAATTTAGATTAATATTTAATAATTATTAATTAATAATAAAATTTAAGTATTATAAAGTGATGTTTATAATTGATAATTAAATAATAATGATTAATAATTAACAAATAATAATAATAATTAACATTTAAAAAATAATAAAATAAATAAATAATTATTAAATGATAATAAATTAATAATAAAAAACTAATGGATACTAATTTGTGTTTGATAGAGGTATTTTTATGAATCAATAAACAACATAATTACTATTAAATACAAGTACAAAGTAATAAATAATATTTAGCTATTATATAAGAAGTATTAAGTACGTAATAATAATTAATTAATATGAATTAGTACTTTAATAATTAATAAATATGAAGTAGTTATTTAATAATTGCTATAATTTTTAATAACCAATATTAAATATGTAATAACTAATAATGACTACTAATAATTAAATAGTATATATGTTTAAATAACATTCAATTACAGTCATGAAATAATATGTAATCAATAATAGTTAGTAACTAAGGGGTTGTATTTTAATAATTAATAATGATTATTATATAATAAGCAGTTAACATTCGATATATAAGTATAATAATATAGGCTGGTAATTACAATTAACTTTTAACAATTAATATTTAATAACTAATATTCGATAATTACTGTTAATAATTTATTATTGTACATAGTAATCAATGTATGTTCGTATTCAACTGCATACGGTGTTTATTGACAATTACCGGTTTACTGATATAATGACGGGTTGAACTAAAATTTCACGGCTAACCTGTCCATTTTTTATGTAAATTTTACTTTCCGTGTTCCAAAATTTCCTGCCTCCCCATTCCACTTCCCCACCCGTTCATAGATCCCCTTTCAACTTGTAACCCTAAACCTAAATCAGTCGATCAATATATTAAAATTTAAAAGAAGATTTCAATTCTCAAAATTGGTCTTAGCCTCTTTCGCTCTTTCAATTTTCGTAGTCCCTAGCTCGGCATCAGTCGTCTTCTTCGTTCGACATACTAGTGGTCGATAGTCCTTAATCGACATGGCATCTTAAAAGTTGCCAACTCTTCCCCTTAAGTAAGCACCTCCACTACCTACGGTTTTTTTTTTTTTTTTTTTTTTTTTTTTTTTTTTTTGCATTGAATCAGTTTCGGTTTAGGTGAATTATAGACCATTGTAAATGCGCTGAATTGATTTTAGATCTAATATGATGCTCACATGGTACTTCTAGAATCAGTTTGTATAACACTGGTTTCAAGTAATGATAGTGTGAAATTATTCCTTTAGAAGTTTATAATTTGTTTTCTTACTCAATTTGATTGGGCTTTAGTATGTTAAGCTTTTCTTATGTATGGAAATTGTAACTGAAATTATTAAGTATAATTATATAACTAATTTAGGCTTCAGTTGTTGTCTCAGTTGCATTTCATAAGGGGAAGAGCTAATGATTTGTCAGTTGCATTTCAGTTGCTGATGATTTTTAATTGTTAGCAAAACACCAGAATACATTGTTTTATTGCATTATCCTTTAAATTAAAAAGTGCATGCAAACGCAGCTGATACATTTAGGATTTCAAGTGACTACGGTTAATTAGGACCCCATTGATAATATGTAATTGAACTATGATTTGGAAAATTGGACTTGATTGCCGCCTTGGTATTCATTTTGTTTAAAATTAACTACATAAAAATGTTAATAGTAGTGGGAAATGGCAATTTTAAACTATGATTCGTGTGTTTTAGGGACTGCTCATGGTGTTGGTGCTGCATTAAATGTCCATGAAGGTCCACAAAGTATAAGCTACCGATTTGGAAACATGACTCCATTGCAAAGTGGTATGATAGTTAGCAATGAACCTAGCTATTATGAAGACCATTCTTTTGGGATCGGGATAGAGGTGATAGTACTACTTCTTTTATTCTCAGCAGGAAACAGTGTAACATTATTTTTTAATGGTGAAAGCTACAAACACAAACAACTGAGTTAGGAATGCTAAATAATTAGCTAATTTTTTCAGTAATTTAAAATGTTCCTCTTCTTTGCAAATGCTAATGCTTTAGGAGGTTCCTAACATTGACACTTTCTCTTTTGTCCGTTTCCAAATTTGTATCTAAATACAATAGTTAATTAGTTTTATCAATCTTTTTAATCTTCGGTGCTTTCAATACTAATAACAGCCTTATTTCTTTTCATCTGCTTCTTGTTATTCTCTCTGTGTCCGCTGCATTCAAACTGTCTCTTCTTTCCGGTGCTTAGTTTTTCCAAAGCAATGGCCCTTGCTCCGCAAGTGCTTTGTTTTTCCACTTCTTATGAACGCTAGATTTGCAACAAATAATCACCATGGCAGCCACTGCTCACCCATTCTTTTTTTTCATTTTATTATACCTTGTTAGTTAAATTTATGTAGTACCATTACATAATTTTTTATACCATTAAAGATAATTTGAACTTTTACACTTATAATTTTGTCGTGTAGGAATACGGACTTGAAAAATTATAGAATTGGATTGTCATTCATGTCGATAAATGACTTATATATAGTTTTAAAGCAATTAAAAGATAAAGTCGAGTGCAAGGGCTTGCATTTTTAACTTATAACCCTAGTTGTTTGCTTTGTCTCACATTATGAGGTTCAAATTTGTTTGTTTAGATATCACTACATCTTGGATAATTTAATGTTTACCTCTTTAAGTGTAAGTGCAAAACAGGAAGGAAGATATTTGGGATCTAACATGGTAGTTCCTGCTACAGAAAGTGCTCTAGGTTTGATTTGTTCTGTTCTTACAAAATATTTCTTAGTTTCATGCTTGGTTTACTAATTGTGATGTCAGTATTGCATCAAATGCTTAATTTCAAAAGTTACTTTTTTTCTATAATGCTAAGTTCGTGTGATGGCAAAACAATGTTTGGAAAAACATTTCAAATAACAAATATCATTGGTTACTTAATTAGTGCACTGTAAATCAACTCATTTATCATGCTTAACACATGTGTTCATAGTTCATTTTCCGATATATATTTCATTCAATCTACTTTTCTCTTTGTTTACAAAATTAAAGCCTAGGTAAATTCATTAAATCTATAATTCATTAAATAACCATTTTGTAAGCATTTGTCCCTAGATTGGGGAGCCCAGGTAAGAAAATGAGAACTACGCATAAGCGTCAACGGATGAGAAAATGGATATCACTTTACAAAAGCTTATGCAAATAATTTGAATAACACTGTAACCTCCATGTTGCAGGAGAGGATACATATCAAAAAATTATTTTAGAAAGAAAATTGCATAAATTCATTCCAAACGAATGACTCTACTTATGCTTCACATGTTGCAGGGAAAAAATGTCAGGAGAATACTGGAAGAGAAGCCTAAACACTAGTATGGACCCAACCAGTACGGTGAAGCAAGATGAGAGCCTTTTGCCGATGTCCCGGATATACACTAGATGATAGAGTAGAAATATGATTAGAAAATATTATATTCGAAAAAAATGTGTTGTGTGAGAGGAGAAATTGTTATACATGAGTAGTGTATGAAAATTGAAGAAATTTTTGTCGTAATTGTTTGTAGTATTAAAAATTTGTTAAAATAAAATTTTCATTTGTTTATTTTATTTTGTGATATATACTATTACTAAAACAAATACATTTATTATGTAATATCTATAAGTTGTAATATTTTTATTTTTTTAAGATTTGTGGATCTATTGCAACAGGCATATATTGTTGCAAAATGTTCTTTTGCAACAGCAAAAGCCTGTTGCAAAAAAGGATACCGTTTTATCTTATTGAAACAGGCAGAAAATGTTGTGGACTTTTTGCAACTTCGGTTATACCAACTGGCGCAAGCCTGTTGCAATAGGTCTACTACAACAGATATCGCCTATTGCAAAAAGTGTATTTTGTTGCAGTGGGTAGAAAAGATACTTCAATGACTTATGATCCATAAAAAACTCAAATCTAACTCCTACCAAATAATGCCTCCAAATCTTTAGAGCAAATACTATCGCCACTAACTCCAAATTGTGAGTCATGTAATTCCTTTCGTGTGGCTTCAGTTGTTGGCTCGCGTAAGCTACAACTCTATCCTTTTGTATTAGCACTGCTCCAAGTTTGGTGCCACATGCATCGGTATATACTATAATCTCCTCATTTCCACTCGAAATAATCAAAACATGGGAATTTGTCAATCTCTCTTTCAGAATTCCAAAGGCTTGCTCACACTTCGCACCCCACGCGAAGACTTGATTTTTCTTCATTAATCCGATTAATAGTGCAACTACTTAGAGAAATATTTGATAAATTGCCGATAGTATCTAGCTAAATCAAGGAAACTCCTCAAATCTGTCGCATTTTTAGGTCGATCCCAATCTTGTATTGTTGCTACCTTAGTGGGATCCACTGCTATTCCTTGTCTAGACACGGCTAAAAAAAAGTTCCTAAGTGCATCTTAAGTTATTCCTCAATCCTGGAATAAACCAATATATCGTCCACGAACACAAATTCGAACTTAATCAACTAATCTCTAAAGACTCAATTAATAAGACCATAATATATGTTAGTGCATTAGTCAATCCAAACGGCATCACTAACCACACACAAATTCCGGATGGTGTTCTGAAAGAAGTCTTCTATACCTAGTTACTCTGAACTGGTGAAATATCATTGCCAAATCCATTTGGGAAAACTCCTTTGCTTCGTCAAGCTGATCAAACAAGTCATTGATTATTTGCAATGGATACTTGTTCTTCTTGGTCATCTTATTCAGCTCACGATAGTCCACACATAATTGTAATGATCCATCAGCCTTGTTGCAAGGACGACTGGTGCACCCCATTCGAATATGCTTCTCCAAATGAATCCCTTACTCAAAAAATTGTTCACTTGCACCTCTAACTCTCACTGCTCCTTGGGCGCCATCCTCCTAAGAGGCATAATAATAGGCCTAGCTCCATCCACCAAATCAATCTTAAACTCGATTTCTCGCAACAACGACAATCCTATGACCTCATCAAACACATTAGAAAACTCTCATATGATTGGCATTGATGACAACCCGTCCCGTGAAATCACAAGAAAAAATAAAAAGCTAACCAGAATTCCATCCTTTGATAAACATTGTATCAAAATGTTTTCCCTTCTACATTCCCGATCGTCACTAAAAGCCTCATGCAATCCACAATAGCTGCATACTTCTTGAGCCATTCCATACCAAAAATAATCCCAAACCCAGGGAAGTTGAAAAAAAAAAACAATCACACACAAAAAAGAGCAATAATGACTCGATAAAACTACATCACGACAAAGAATACAAAGACTAGACGAACCCCTATTGGATTAGTCACGACTAATGGTCTATCAACAATTTCAAGTTCTAATCCTAACTTGCAAACAAGCTCATTATAAATAAAAGAATGTGATGATCCAGTGTCAAACAAACTCGAACTGAAACATCTCTGATAGAAAGCGTACCTTGCTCCACAACATTCTTTCATTTCTCCTCAGCAGTCGAACACTTTGAGGAAGATGGCACAACATCCAAAGCATATGCCCTCACAACTTGCTTACCCTTTGGTGGTTCCGGACAATTTTTCTTCATATACCCGGGCTTATCACAGTTAAAGCACTTCCTTTCCACCTCAGCAATCTTACAATCCTTGGAAAGATGACCCGTCTATTGACAATTATAACAAGTAACTTCACCATTGGGTTTCTTCTGGCAATTATTCCTTTGTTGTTGTTTTAGTTTACCATTGCAGTTTTTCTTATTATTGTCACCTTATTGCGACTTTGATTCATTCATATTTTCAACAACATCCCTATCCTTTTGCGGAAACAAGCTCTCCTTCCTTAAAGTCTTCTTGACTAACTTCTCAAAAAAGTCATCAATATGGTCGATCAATTGCTTTCCAATATTCTCATCCAATCCCAAGATAAATTTCTCATTCTTTTAGTAAGTTGTCTCAGTATACGAACGAATATACTTGGATAAATCTTCAAACTTGGCCATATACTCAAACACTGGTCGACCTCCCTGCTTAAGCAAAGCAAACTTCTTAAACAACATCAATTTCACGAGTGTAGAAATAAAACTTTCCTCAAACTTAATCCCCAGTGATTTGGTCCTCTGATGTCTCTAAGGTAATAAAATTCCACCAATCCATTGGCTCACCTTATAGCTGCCTCAATGCAAGTTTCTTCTTAGTTGCATCGTCAATTCCCAAGTCTTTAAAGATTCGAACACAAGTATCCAACCAATTCTAAACTTCAAATGTTGGTTCTATCCCGACAAATGGCTTGCCGCTTAGAGAAGTATAATCCTTGCACAACTTATCGAAATCCACTGCCCTTGGTGCCTGCACAAGAACACCATCATGTACTCTGCTCCTATAGTGGGAATCCTCCTTGTGATCGCTGCCATCATGTCCTCGAACATATCAGGATAATTGGGCATAACTTCTGCAGCTCCCGATTGATTATCAACGCCTACCCCTCCAATCATAGGCCCATCTCTAGCAACGTGTCTCAAAGTCCGTTAACTCATCCTTACTCTGAAACGAGAGTCAATTCACATTAGAGAAAGTTACACTGGTGTTTTATTGCTTACTAACCTACTATACTATACTACATACATATATAATATAGTAATCATTCAAATAAATTTACAAGTCTGCCTCTCATACAATTTTACGCTTGCGAACTTTAGGTAAAATCGATTAAACAAAGCTCTGATACCAAATGTGATGACCATCCCATATCTCCTATACCGAACTAAGGAATGACGCGCTGTATAACGTGCCACGATGGTATAGGAAGATCATCATGGTAAAATAAATCGAAATAAAACATGTTGTATAACTCACAACGCATGGATAATGTATAATAATAAAGTATACAATAAGATATAGCAATGAAGCATAACTGAATAGAAAATTAAATCGTCATAAATCCATAGAATCTCGAATGCAATACATTTAAGTACATTAATCTTTGAATACAATATGCCTCACTATATCCCTCAGAGTCTCAATAACCATCAACATACAACTAAAATAGTAAAGAAATATCTAAATAGTAGGTAGTAATAGTACATCAGCCTCGTGCTCGTCACCGCACAGCATCAACGACACCAAACCTGCTACCTGCTACTCAGTCTGCTCATCAACAACATTGATGGACAACCCAAGGTAATAAGAGGGAAACATAAAACCTTGAATCACACAATAGTCTTAGTGAGCGATAAAATAACTAACAACAGTTACATAGGATAATATTAATATAGGCAAATCAACCATCCGATCCGCCCAGCAACCAACAAGTTAACACGTGAAATTCGCCCATCACATGCCATCATAGAATAGGAAAGGACAAACCCCAATCCCGCTTCTCCCCGACATCCTACGGTGATAATATACCCAAAGAAATTTGGAGAAGAAAGAACACAATCAACCATACATCCATAACATCCAATATCCTAGCGATCACTAACTACAACCTTGAATTCATTGATAATTGAACTTGCTTTTAACTATCAAAAGTGCTAATAGAAAACCTCAATTCTAGTCGAACTACCATACGCCATTGTGACTAGTATGTTTGCCTTACTATGAAGACAACTAGGCACATCATGACTAAACAAGGTACACAATTTATCGAATCTGATTCTAACGGACGTCCTCACAATACCCATGATTTGAGTCTATTGGAACACTTTGATTACCGAAGATTCCTTGACATTTCAAACATGTCAAGCCTTTCATTTCGGAGACTCAATTCATTTCTCAAACAATTCCATTATCATCCATGATTGACTTATATCCTTTCAATTAATCATCATACTGAATCGTATCACGACCAGTGTCACATCAATCTGGCTCCGACCACTCCAGTGTGAGTTCACAATCAAAGCACCATCAATCATTAAGTTGCAGATCGATCATCTGAAGTCCATTCATTACCAAACTTCACCAGCAACCCTTAGAATCCATCAAAACCAAGCTCCCAAAAAATCACTTCCACCTGACCTACCTTGATGGGTCGGTCCCGGCCCATGATAGGTTGGTATCGGTTCATACACTTAACCAAAAATGGCTAACGGGTTGGCACCTCTGCGCTCCTAACCCCATGTGCTTCCTACTGGTCCATTTTCCAAGCTATTCGACCTTCCTATAGAAATTCTGCTCGTCCCTCCATGTCTCGAGTAATCAACCTTCATCCCATCTCAAATCAACTCCAAATGTCCTGAAAATTTACCAATAGCCTCATCTGGTCATCACGATGCTCCTCGCTATTTTCCATGCCCATCAGACCCGTTGTTTTAAGTCGGTATCAACCATAATGGGTCAATATCGGTCTATACACTGAGTGTATTTTGGCACAGAATTTTCCGTTCTTCCTTCCGTCGTCTTCCAGAGCGCCTTCGCCAAGTTTCATCTGAATCTGATCATTTGAACCTCCGATTTGCTCTGTTGTTCAATCCTAATATGTAGGGAAACCAGTTCTAATAATCAACGCAATCAACTCAATCAAAACAAACAACGATTCATATAACACTAAACATACAACCATGAATAATACAAAGTTACGGCATAAACATATCATAAATATACGGTCTAGCATGATTTGGATCTATACATACATATAAACATTATTAATCGAACATTTATCTTGCAAATATAATTAAGTTATGTTTCTTTAGGGTTTCTAAATCAGAATTAAACATATATGATTAGATTTCAGGTAATTATAACATATGTGAATGAAATTAATATAGATCTAACCCATATAACCTTCCAAAGTTAGAAAAGAATATACCTAAATAATCAAACAATTTCAAATGGCTCTTTTAATGGTTTCTCAACTCTAAGCTCTCATGATAAATTTTCCTCCTTTCCCCCGTTATCAGATCCTCTGTCTCGTTTCTTGTTACTTTTCTCTTATTCTTAGCTCATTGCGGATCTCACGAGCTTATTATCGTGATTTTCTTCGTGGTTCTGTTTCTAGGGTTATGGTGGCTTCATCAAGCTTGTGCAGTTTTGTGGTTACTAGGTTGTTCCTTCAAGCTTTCCCCTCCTATAAGGCTTTAAAAGACTCGATTAATGCAATTATTCATGGACCGTTCTCTATTGAGATCTCTGGTGTTTCAGATCTAATTGTAAGGTTGACTTCGATAGCTGCTTTTGAGGCTCTAGTGAGGTGCAAGTTCTTGTTAGTGGATGGGTGCTTTATGGAATTTCAACCTCTTTGCGGTGGTGCTCTTGCATCTGTCTTTGCCTCTGCTGGCAACATATGCAAGATACCGTCGAAGGTGGTTGCAGATACACGACACACTTCTGAAATCAAACGCGTAGACGGGGAGTTCATCGCTTGGTTTATTCCTTGTCTTAGTTTCATAGGGTCTCGTGAGCCTTTTTCGGTGGTGGTGAATGGCATTTCTGTTGGCTGTATTACTTGTGGTGGTGTCTTTGGCCATTCTAGTTGCGACCTTTTATCGGCTGAGGCAGGTGGTGTTGGGGATTTGATCGCCCCTCCCACAGTGGTTTCTCTCCTTTGTGTTGTGACAGGGCAAAAGCAGTTGTCGGTTCTTTATTACCTTTTATAGGGGCGGGTTCTACCTCGATGCAAGCTAGTGCTATTACTAGACATAGCTCTAAGCATACTCGACGTCGTAGGCGATCGAAGAAGGTAGCTCCTCCCGCTTGTTCTTCTACTGCCTCGACTAAGAAGGCATGTGTGGCTCGTGCAGCTCCGACAAAGCCTGTTTTACCGTCGAACTATTTTGAGGGCTTAGTTGTTGGTTCATTGAGTATCGAGGCAGTTTCTTCTGTCTCTTGTTATTAGGCTCAGATCAGCTCTATTAAGGTGTATGTGGTTTCAGAAGGCAAAGTCGGTGGCTCGAAGTGGTTGCGTGGAGCTGTTTATTTGCGAGGGCATCGTTCTTCTTCTATTAAACTTTGTCTACAGCAAGGGTTTGATTATCTAGGCATGGAAATGAATTTCAATCAAGCTTCTAGTGTTGTGGTGGTTTTTGTGCAAACAGTTCATGTTGCGGAACTTACAGGTGGTTTTTGGGTGGTTATTTTTGGTAACAGAAGCATCTCTCTTGATGCTTTGGTTGCCAGGGTTTAGTTTCTTCCTATCTATTTCTTTTATAACTGATGTTTTATTAATAGTTACTCCTATTTGGTTTTAACATCGGCCAGTATTGAGTGTGGCTTATATTAGTGACCCAGCTTGTGTTTCTGCTCCTATTAGACCGGGTTAGGTGGAATCGGCTGGTCCACTTGGTCTGGTTTGTTTTAAACAGTCTTGTCCGGTGGTTGCATCATATGGTTTTGCGTCGCTTAATTGGTTTTTTTAATGGTGATTTGTGTGTTGCTATGAGCATTGACACATTATCATGTGTGCTCCCCATCATTGCTCTTTCATCTTTGGATGTAAGCGTGATGGGGCATGAATGCGTGGATTTTAGTGTTGGTGTGTTGGCTAATCGGTCTTCTTGTATGGCATGGCACTTTTTTTATGCTATGTCTGCGGGATCGGTTTGTGTTTCCTTTTGGATCTTTGTTGGGCCTTACCATCTTTTCCTAGGGATCCATTTCGACTTAGCAGCTTTTGGTAGTTTCGAACTATTGTTGTATCTACTTGTGTTTGGTTGACTTTTACCTTTTCCATATGGGTTTTTGAGCAGCCCTCTTCCTTGAGTCACTGTGAGGCCTTTTTTGTGTCGTTAGTGACTCATTTGGATCGGGTTTGGCTTTCGGTTTGTCGTAGGTGTTGTTGGCAGCTAATTTTCTAGGTCTTGGCTTGGCAGGACGGGTGGTCTCCCTATTGTAGGCATATAGCGGATCCTAGGCAGTCCACTATACGGTTTACGAAGGAGATGGCCTCCCTACTTTGTTTTTACCCACCTTAGGCTACTGGTGTTCAGGCTTGAGATCTTTTCCTGTTAGGTGGGGCTTTAAATCTGATGACAACTCGACATTGGTAAGGCTCACACATCAACTGGTATTGACTCCTACAGGTAATTCCACATATCCCTCGGGTTGGTCTTCCTTCCCTTTTTTTGCAGGTCTTCCTTTTTTCCCAGTAATGCTATTCCACTGTGTCCCCTGGTTCGTCAGGGTCATCCCGTTACTTCGGTGTTTGTCTCGTCTCCCTTTCTTAGCAAGGAAAAGATAATGATCATTAATGATCCAATATCTCGACTTACTAAGAACTCATGTCCTTCTAGATCTAGTAGGTCAGCTTCTTATCCTCCTCTCCATGATGATGGGATGCCCTTGGAGTTTTCTGTGTCCACAGAGGCTCCGGCTCGCTCTTTTTAACGCACTTCGCATCGTAGTTAATGAGCGGCGCCTAGCACTCCCCGCACTACTCGCACACGCTCTATAACAGCATCTGAGCAGATCGTTAAATCTACTCGCCAAAAGTTGTATCTTATTTGAGCTGGCGGGGTGCTACTTTCTTTCTTTCGGTATGTAGGCTCAAGCTCTCTTATTGGTTTTCGATTTGTTTTCTTAGCTCTCTCCATGGAAAATTTCCTCTTTTGGAATGTTTGTAGGATAGGCAACGCTGCGTCTGTGGATAGACTCAAGCGCATTGTAAAGAAGCATTATATCCTTTTGGTGGCTCTCCTGGAACCTATGTTAGGTCCAACGGAGATCAGCAAGTCCGTTTTGTCCCTTGGCTATGGTGGTGCCTTAGCCAATGTGTCAGACAAGATTTGGATCCTTTGGTCCAAAGATGTGGTGGTCCACCCTGTTTTCGATTCCGATCAGCTACTCTCGGTAGCCTACTCGGTTCCTTCCTTCTCCTCTTCCTTTTTGTTCTATGCAGTCTACGCGAAGTGTGATAGGATTAAGGGATTGGCTCTTTGGTACGATATCCTCGCCCTGTCGGACTTAGGGTTCTCGGTTTCAGTTCTGGGAGGCGACTTTAATGTCGTCACTTGCCAAGCTGAAAAAAGTGGAGCGAATGTCATTAGTCGTACGACTATAGCGTATTTCAACACCTTCATCGTCAGCTCGGGGCTTTCCGAAGTCTCTTTCTTCGACTCGACTTTCACTTAGTGTAATAACCAATAAGGTTCGAATCGAATTCTTTCTAGGCTTGAAAGGGCTTTTGGCTCGGAAAGTCGGTTCAACCTTTCGTTCACATTATCTATTTCTCACCTACACCGGACTTTCTCCGACAATTCTCCTGTGATTCTTATCTATTCTCCAAAATCTCTTTCTTGTCCTTCCTCATTTAGGTTTCAGAATATGTTGAGATCTCACCACTCCTTCCACCGTGTAGTGGAGGACTCATGGAACTCCCCAGTAGTTGATTCGCCTGCTACTCTTTTCTCCCATAAGCTAAAGCGTCTCAAGACTTTCCTCAATTCTTGGAACGTGAAATTTTCAAGAATATTTTCGACTGCGCCCGAGCAGCCGAAGAGATTCTACTTCTAGCAGAAGCCTCTTTCGATGAAGATCCATCTTCTGCTAACAAGGAGGCATGGGCCCTCACCCAGCTATCCTTTCCGTTGGAGCTCTATGTCGAGAATGACTATCTTCTCCAAAAGACGAGGATCAAGTGGATTGTCGATGGAGATTCAAACTCCAAGTTCTTACACTCTTCAATTCGTAAGAAGAACAAACTTCTTACGATTCTTTAGTTAGAGCGCCTCGATCTCCCATTGACTCCCACTCCCGGGGAAGTCAAGGAGACCATTCTTTCTCACTTTCATCCGTTCCTACATTCGCCATCGGTCTCGATCGCTAATTCGAGCTTCTTAGCCTTCATCCCATGGTTGGTTCTACCTACTGAGAGTGCCAAACTTGCAGTCCCTCCTTCGTCAGAAGAGATATATGCTTGTGTTTTCAGTCTTAGTAAGGATAGTGATAGTGGGTCTGATGGTTTCAATGGAGTTTTATTCAATAGTGTTTGGCCGATTATCCAATCGGATTTCTACCTGGCTATTTGGTTTTTCTTCTCCGGTGGAGATCTAAATCAGGGCTTGACTTCCACCAACTTGGTCCATATCCCGAAGTGCAAATATCCACGAACCTATGCTGATTTTCGACTGATCAGCTTGTGTAACTTCTCTAACAAGGTTATATCTAAGGTTCTGGCTTGTAGGCTAGCTCCGTTTCTTCAGCGTATTATATCCTCTTCTCAAGCTGGGTTTGTAAAAGGACAGTTGATTACAGATAACATTCTTTTAGCTTAGGAGTTGGTGTCTCAGATCGATCAGAAGGTCAAGGGGTCCAATGTGGTCGTCAAGCTAGACATGGCTAAAGCTTATGATCGCATGTCCTGATTTTTCATCATTAGGGTACTTCGGGCTTTTGGGTTTCCCGAGACCCTCATTGATGTTATTTGGAGGCTCATTTCCAACTGTTGGTTTTCCATTCTCATCAACGGATCAGCCCACGGGTATTTCAAGGGGGGAAGGGGACTTCTTCATGGAGATCCCTTATCCCCTACTCCTTTTGTGACCGCGACTGAGGATTTTTTTGTGGATTGCATTCACTTACGATAGAAAACCAGATTCACTAATTGGGCATCCCTTCTGGTTGTACTATCATCTCTTCCTCATCCTTCGCTGACGACATTATCATTTTCATGAATGGTTACTGACGTCTTTTTTGCCACATTCAGCAGTCAGAGAGGTGCTCTGGCCAACTTGTTAATTCTGCTAAAAGTTGTTTTGTCCTAGCCAATGATATGTCCCTAGTTCGAAATTCCTGGATTGAAACCTTCGCCGGCTACAAGGTTGCCTCCTTTCCCTTACCGTACCTCGGTATTGTCCCTTACAGAGGTCGTAAGCTCAACACCATCTTTGACCCCTTACCGATAAAGCTAGGGAGAAGTTCATCAAGTGGAATACAACGCTTCTCTCTCAGGAAGGTAGATTGGTCCTCATAAAGTCTGTGCTTGATTCTCTCGGCTCGCACGTCTTTGCTGCTATGACTCTTACCTCCTCGTTCTTTCGATCTTACCATTCGTTGGCTTCTTCATTTCTCTAGGGTAAAAAGGATAATGCTAATTGTCACCACTGGATTCCTTGGGACATTATCTGTCGTCCCAATAGTGAAGGGGTTTTAGATCTCAGAAATCCAAAGGATACATGCACCGCCTTTGCTTGAAAGCTATGGGCTAGGTTTTTCGTGAACGACTTCTTATGAGCGATGTTCCTACATGCCAAATATCATAGATTTCAGGTCGCGAACTTCTCCAGTGTCCCGTCCTACGCTAGTCAGATGTGGAAATGGATGTAATCCATGAAGACCTTCTTGGATTCACATGGTGGTGGATCTGAATGGGACGACAGTCCCTTCTCGATTAAGGCGGCATGAAGCTAGGCTAGGATGCCGGCTCCTCATCTCCATCTATTCACCTTCATCTTGGATGTCTGTATTCCTCCGAAGATTTCGTTGTTTATGTGGTGGGCCCTACATGATGGGCTACTAATAGACGAGAACCTCCAGAGGATTGGAATTCCACTTGTGTCCCGTTGCAAATGTTGTTGGTCTGGTGACACGGAATCCAATGCTCACTTGTTTTACTTAGGCTTCTCTACCAAATTTGTTTGGAATAACTTCAGGAACTTGGTTGGTTTATGATGTAGTGCGTCTTCACTCTCTGATTTACTGAGGAATTGGTGGGCCGGAATCTCAGGTAAATCTTTGCAATCGATCTTTTTTGCCTTATTCCTTTTCTAATTTACTGGCATATCTGGTGCTCGCGGAATAAGGTAGTTTTTGATGAGGTCCCTATGGACTTGACCTCCATCATCCGGAAGGTAAGAAATAATGTGATCTTTTTTTTTTCACGGCAAACTTTTTAGAGGTTCAATTAGTTTCCGATCGAGGAGGTTGGCTGGTCCATTTGATCGTCCTATAACTGTAACACTGTTACTGGATATATTGATAATATGAAAAATAACACAAGTAATAGAACAACCACTGCCTCTACTTTTGATGAAGGACAATCTTCTCAAAGACCTCCACTATTCAATGGCTTGCACTATAATTGTTGGGCTACAAGAATGAGGATCTATGTGCAAGCAACTTGTTTTGACGCTTGGAATGCAACTCAAACTGAATTCATAGCACCCATAACTGATTACTCTACATGGACAATAAGTAAGAAAAATGAAGCAAGTGCAAATGCCAAAGCTATAAATATGCTTTTATGTGCTTTGGATAGAAATGAATTCAGTCATGTTAGCATCTGCATTACTGCACACCAAATATGGGAAACACTCAAAACTATACATGTAGGTTCAAACAATGTCAAACAAACAAAGATCTCTATGCTAAAGAACCAATTCCAAAACTTTAGACTGAGACAGAATGAAACCATTATTGACATGTACTCAAGATTTCAAGACATTCTTCATGCCTTAATAGGACTAATCGAAAAATGCGCAGATTTCAATATTATATCAAATGTCCTAAATTCACTAACTGATGAATGGGAAAGAAAAGCCTTAGCAGCCGAGGAAGCGAATAATCTTTCTATAATGAAGCCAGAAGAATTAATTGGAAATCTTATGTCCTATGAAGTTAACATGCAAGCTAAAATGGATCAAGCACAAGAAAGAAAAAATGTAGCTTTTCACATTGAAAAGGAAGAATCAGAATCAAAAGATTTGGCTCTAACATTTATCGCTAATTTCTTTTAAGAAATTCTTAAAATACAGAAAAAGAAATAAAAAAAGGGTTCAAAAACAATTTCTTAAATAAGCATTCATCCTCAAGTATAGAATGTTTCAATTGTAACAAAAAGGACACATGCACAAAGACTATCTGGAATAAAAGAAAGAAAATAAGAAACTTCCAATAATAAGAACAAGAAAGATAAATTCAAAAAGAAAGCTTTTTTTGTAATAAAGGACGATTCAGATTAATCCTCATCAGATAGTGATAGTGACAATGAAAAAGCAAATAAGTGCTTTATGGCTCAAGACATTGAGGTTATTGATTTATCTAATGGTGACTTAGTCGAAGTAAACACTGAATTTTTAAATACTATAAAACTTATCAAAAAGAAACTTAGGAAGCTCGTGAAAATCAGAATAAAGCAGAATTTGAAAGGGATACGCTGAAAGATGAGAAGAAAATTCTAGAAGAAGAACTTGAAAAGTCTCAAGAATCACTCTCTAATTCAGATGCAAAACTTTCACTTTTGAGTCAATAAACTAAAACTCAAAAGGTCAAGAATGATGCTATTATTTCTAAAAATCATAATCTAAAAACTAAAATTAAACAGGTAGAGTTAGAAAATACCGGTCTTCAAACCAGATTGGATAGCATTTCTAAAAATATTTCTAACTTTAATAAAAGAAGAGTAAATTTATCTAAAATTATAGAAAATTCTCAATCTTCTTCCAATAATTCAAGAAATAATCAAAATTTTCTCCAAAGAAAATTGCTAATGTTAAGAGGAATAGTGATTCAAAACATAATATTGTATTGAAAATTAAGGTATCACTAAGTGTACCAAAATTTACTAAAAGGAAAACGGAAATCAAAATATTGGTTCCCAAAACAAACAATAGTTTAACAAGGAACAAATATATCAAATTATTTATGGAAACTATTCATAACAATAAAAAGTATCTTTATAAGAGGGATACTGAACCCACTTGGGTTTGGTTTCCTAAGATATAACTCTTAGGACCCTATTAAAAAGTGGGTACCAATGTATTTATAAAAATTTCTTGCAGGTCCCACTCAAGAAGAGAAAATGGATATTACATAGTGGTTGCTCAAAACACATGACTGGAGATAAAGATATGCTTACAAACATTACATACTTTGATGGTGGCTCTGTTACTTTTAGAGATAACTCAAAAGGTTATTCATTGGAAAAGGAGATGGTGCAACTACGTATATCAAATTTACCCCTTATTACAAATACTCTCTAGTTAAAAATTTAAAACATAATTTATTAAGCATTAGTCAACTATGCAACGAAGGCTTTGAAATAACATTTTTAGAAAATAAATGTAGTATTTTCAATCAAAATCAAAATCTTATAAAAAATGATGAAGAATTTATAATATAGAAAATACAAATCTTGGAAATAGTGAAGATATTATTCAAACAATGAATAAAGATCTTCTCCTAAAATCTTGCGTGATCATCCTATAAAAACTATAATTGGATGAATAGATTCCCAAGTTCGAACAAGAAGTCAACTAAACCAAATGGGACATTGTTGTGTATTGTTGGATCTAGATTAACCCTAGAGGGGAGGGGGGGGGTGAATAGGGTTTATCACAGTTTTTAAACTGAATTTAAAAACTGACAGGATATTAAAATAATAAACAGATCACAGAATGCAGCAGAAATAAAAGTGCAGAAAATAAATCACACAGATATACCCAGCTTCGGAAAAACCCTGCCTACTGCTGCATTCCTAAGGTTTCTACTAGGTGTTATAAACAGATCCCGCATACAAGACCATGTACACTCGCAGCGCCTGCTCCTGTCCTAACCCTATGCTCAAAACCATAGACTGACCGATATCCCCTCGATCAGGTTTCCCTTGATTACAACCCCGTAATTAGTAACCCAGATTTTACAGACTCTGTCAACTGCCAGTCAACACCCTGACTGAAACTCCCCTAGATTTTACAGACTCTAGAACTGTTTCGATTTACAAAAAGAAAAACAAATTAAAAATAAATTAAACTAGAACCAAAACCCTAGGAAATAAATATAAAAACTATCTCCCTTTGAAAAACACTTGAATTAGGTCAAGCCCACTCAATAATCTGGCCGGTCCATCTTTATTCTCTTTACCCCGACGTCTTTTCTCCTGGAAACAAAAATGGCGGCTCCTAGGGTTTGTTCAAATCCCCTAAATCAGAGTCGATTGTTGATAGAAATGATTAAACTGAGGCTCGAGTGTTTGTGGCTGTGTGTTTCTTCAAATTGGCCTTCTTCATTTTGGGGAAATTCAAGCGATCGAAAAGATGTGAGTGTTCTGGTTTTTTTTTTTTGAATTCCTTAAATTATTTTGTGGGTTTTTTCGATGCTTGCCTATGATGATGTTGGTGATATTATATAGGATTATTGAATCCTTTGATTACTCTGATTTCACCGTATATGTCTTGGTCTGATTCTCGATTTTCCCCTTTTAATTCCTGTGATTGAATTCGGTTTTTATGAAAATCCTTGGATAAAAATGCTTGCGTGATTTAAATGCCCCTTGAATGTTTTCTGATTGAATTATTGTGGTCCCTTCGAAGAAATGCCATAAAAATTCCATTTTTTTGATTTTCTTGATTGAAATCTGAAATGTATTTCTGGAAAACAAATACACCTTGCCATAATTTTCTTGAATTGATCGACTTTCTGGAAGAAGAATGAATTGATTTCTTGCTAGAAATGATGCCATGAGTGTGTGGTCCTTTTGAAAAAAAACGCTTGCAATATATGTATTCTTCAGATTTGCTGTTTCATTGAATTTGTATGTTTTTCAACTTGCCAAAATTAAACATGTAATTCAAAACTGATTTGCCAAAGACTTATTTCTTTCCTGTTAAAAAAACTGGAAAGATGATTTGCAATTTTACTCTTTCAACATTTCTGGAAATATATTCCCATTCATATGTGCACTTCAATTTGATGCATTCATGCCTTTGATTTTTCTGGAAACAGTGGCACGATTTCTGAAATTATTTGTTGCTCAAAATTGATGAGTAAAATCTGTAATTCAATTTGACTTGCCTCACTTTATTTTTCTTGACCATTCCCAATTATTTCTGCATTGTGTTCTTGCTCAATAATATCATTCCTGCATGTGTATGAAGCTGTTACATCATTTGCTCGACCATTTGGGTGAAGTGTCTTGCCTTCTTGCTGCACCACTATGTTAGTTCTTTGAACTGCTATGAGAAAATATCGCCATGCTTGTGTATGAACCGTTTTGCTGAGTACTTGCTTTGGCATTTTTTTTATGCATATGCATTCACTTCATTTTTGCACTTGAGTTATGATTTTCTTTGCTAAACATTAACCACTGATTTACTTGTGCATGCCCTGAGCATTTATATCATGCTCTTCTCTGTATTCTTGCTGCTGTGTATCCAATTTTGATATGTTTGAACCATTTTGAATTCTGGGTTGCATTATTGTTGACCGTCGGCTTGTGTTCTCCCACTTGAACTGCTTGTACCTTTTGAACCTTGACTTTTGGCCGATATTGATGCTATGTTGAACCAATAAATACATGTGTCTTTAGAGCTGCACCATGTAGCCATGCTTCACTATACTGATGGCACTTGTGCACATGAATTTCTTGCTTGTGTACCAGCTCCATGAACCATGTAACATGTCTGAACTATCACTTGTACATTTGTATGTGATTTGAGTTGTTTCGACCATTTGCTGTAGTAACATGTTGCTTGCATTTTTCTACCTTGTAGCTGTTTGCTTAAATATGCATACATGCACACTGATTTGATGCTGTGTTCACACTTGTGTTGAGCTCCACTGCTTTGATCTTGTGCATGTGCATGTGCTATGAACACTTATACCACTATGATGCCTTAACCTTGTATATGTGCTTGATCATGTAGACAAAACTGAACTGGATCACTTGTATGGCTCGACACATGGGCTTTGTTGACTATGTTGACTTTTCTGATCATGGCTCCACATTTTATTTGTGCACTGAGTCGAGAAGGTCCACGTGGCTACTCCTCAGTTGCACACTGGATTGGCGAGGCAGTGCACACGTGTATATTCATAAACGTGTGTATATGCAGCCAACAGACGAATTTTCCTGTCCCTGTACTATATATTGTCTAGACACAGTTGGATTAACAAATCAGATCAAGTCAGAAAAATGATGAGAAACACACCAAAAAACTGAGGCAAATAAAATTTTTTAAAATAAAATTTATGTTTGCATGAATTTTGAACATTATTTTTGTTCCATATACTGTGTGTGTGTTTCTGTATATGACAGGTACGAAGACTGGACTGACTGAAGACAGGTTTGACAGAGAAGCAGTGAAGACAGAAGATTGAAGACAAGGACTGTGTGAAAAAGTGCATATGTATACGAGTCTGTGTAAATGAATGAATGAGTGAAACCGTAACTGAAAGATAGAGTGTTGTAGTGTAGAACACTGTATATGAAATTATATTTGATATGTAATACAGAGATGTATAAATAGTGGAGTTATAAAAATTTGTACTGTTTGAATGTTGAAATAAAATATTATATTTAAATAAAACACTATTTGAATTTCTAATTCTTGTGCAATAGTATTCATTTAAATATTAATATTCTATTTCTGTTCTGAGATGTAGATATGAAACAATATAGTAACAAACACATTTATAAAATATATTTGGTTGTTATCATCAAACAAAAATCATATAATTGTGTATACAACACCGTTATATACAACAATCTCCCCCTTTTGATGATGACAAACAAATAAAAGATTTTGAATCCAACAAATGTGTTTTACAGAGAAAAATTAACTCCCCCTATTTATTAGCTCCTCCTACAACAGAAAACTCCCCCTATAACTGTGCATGAGTGAATTGAACTGAATGATGATGAAAATTCAAAAGTAAAAATATTTATGAAATATTCACTCATAGATCAAAATCTCAATCCATTCTCCTCCTTTTGTTATCATCAAATAGGATTCAGAATTTAAAATATAGATAAATAATGACTAAACAATATAATTTCAGCTTAAGAGGAAGAACGGTCACCATAAATCTCAATCAGTCAAACAAAAATCATAATATTCTAAGAACAGGTGGCATATTTCACATTGTAGAAAATGACGGATATACGATGAATTTTATATAAAATGGGGAGAGTTTGAAAAACAATTCATTTCCAATTAATTTCAAAGGATTTTTATAAAAATAAAGCACAAGAACAGTGATGGATTTGGACAATAATAAATAATTCAATTTAAGTGAGAAAATCGAATAATCTCAAATTCCAATACCCATCAATCAACAAATCCTAATACGTCATAAGATTTTAACACATTTCACGGATTAGAAGATGGATTAATAGGCTGGTTTTTATACTCAGAGGAGAATTTCAAATTTATTTCTATTTTTAGCACTATATTTCCTTTTTCTTTTTCTTTTATTTAAGAGCACACTGACCACGCATAACCAGAGCTTGGATTTTTAAATGGGATCAGTCGCAGCTTAAATTATAAGACGTCTCATAACTACGCATAGCCAGAGCTTGGATTTTTAAATGAGGTTAGAGACACTCTTATATATTAATTATATTTTTATCATTTTCAGCTTTATAAAGAAAGAAAAAAAACTCCTCACTATATAGAACCAAAAATGAATGAAAGAAATGCGGTAGGTACAGAAATGGTCTGTGAAATAAATTTCTAAATTAATTATATTATGAAATATGCTCGACTGTACCGGGATTATTGAAAATTTTCAATTATCACTAATTCTGAATAATAACATATTCCAATTTCTGTCACAACAATTTGCATCATTTATTCAAAAGAATTTTAAAACATATTAACTCTCCTCATTAATATAAAATTATCATGGATGGCAGAATGATGATAGATAAAGGAGATGGTCATGAAATAATTCCCAATTCAAAGATATTATAATGAATGTTCAACCATCATGAAGAATTTAAATAAAATCTCCTCTTGTTGTGAAATATACTACAGTCACAAATAATCACAGTTTTAACATTCTGATAACAATTTTGATGAATTATAAATACAACACAAATTGGATATTAATTTCAATTTCTGAATGAATAAACAATAAATAATTTTAAAATTGAAAATCAATTACCAGAGGAATTTAGGGAGATATATACACCATAAAGAATATATACAAAAAAATATTCAACAATTCTAAACTGATACCACATGGTGTCTCTATTTATGAGGAATTTTAACATGATACTGAACAAGAATGTCATAGACAAGAGAATTATTAAGTACAAAGTCCAAACAGAAGAGATAATAGATTATGCACATGTATCAGAGCAGCACAGAAAACAATAACACATCAAACTTGTCCGAGGATGATGGTCATGTAAAAATGATTCATGGTCCAAGATTAAAAATACAGTTTATTTGAAATCATTTGAGGAATATGAAAAGCTCTAGGTTCAATGAATCAATCACACCAGGTTATATTTCAGATTCATGATATTTGTGAGATTCAATAAATCAATAATTTCAAATGATTTTAAACAAACATATATTCAAATCAAATAATCATAAAATAATAGTGATATTTTATGACCATATTTTCAAAGGAATTTTCAAAATTGTCTCATACAAGCCCAAAGAAACTTCAGATCATTTACATCAAGTATGAGATATATTCATGATCAAATAAAATTAAGTTAATTTATTTGAAATCACTTGAATCAATAACAAGTTTGAGATATAATGAATTATTCCCACATGATTGATAATTTCAAATTTAGGTGGTGTGTGATATTCAAAATATCTAGAATTCCAGATGATTTCAAACAACTAATTTCGACCATGATGATAAAAAAAAATTAATTTCAAGATGTTTCACTGATTCAAGACAATTTAAAATATTCAAGCCAACCTGAAAATTTCTGAAATTATCACAACTGATGAATAACAGAGTGCTGCAAAGAGTATAAATTTTCAAGCCCTCCCAAACTGAATTAAAGGAAACTCAAAACAGCATAAATGTGTGAAATTTCATTAATTATTCAAATCTTCAAAAATTTAGAATTCAAAATAACAGTGTTCAAGATATGATATTAATTCTTCAGCACTGTTAAGAATTCAGATAATCAGAGGACTAAACTTCACAACAATTGCAGATATATACAAAAATTAAATTCAACATCTGGAAGAAATTATAACATCAGAATTCTATTTAAATGAAATGAATTTCCAGAAAAAAATATGAAATCTGCAATATGAAGTTAATGAAGTCCAAGAAAACAACAAAAAAAAATGTGACAGTGTCAAATCAAAAAGAAGAAACAAGGATAGAAGGGATAAAAGGAGGAACAAATAAAAAAATATTTACGAAGATGAGTTCAGAGATTATACCTGAAATTCATGTAAAACAGAATCTCCGACTCAACAAAAATTGGCCAAGGGACTGTAAAGAATACAGAAGTATAGAACAACTTGAAATCAATCTCTTTTCAGCATAGCAGTTCCTCAACCTTCACTAGTACCTAACAGTTGAGTGAATTAAGTGGTCTAACAAAATTTGTAAAACCACTCTGAAATATGTTTACCGCTTTTGGTACCCAAACCTGTTTATATAACAAACCATCAGAATTAACCTTTGCACCCTTAGGAACCCAGATCTGTTTGAAGTTAACTAAATTCGTTTTATTTCCTTTTGGGATCTAGATATGTTTAAATGGTTAATTATAAAATAATTTTTCATTTTGTTTTTGTTTCAAAAATCCTTTGGAATTTTCAAAGTTCAGATTTTCAAGTCCATTCCTTTCAAAGCAGTTTAGAGGATTTTTAAAGACATTTGAATTGCGATTTTCAAAAACATTTGTTTTCCCAAATCCAAGACCATGTTTATTTCCAATAGTATTTTGGTTTTGCAACAACATATTCAACGACTTTTCACTATTAGAAAATTTAGTCAAAGTTGACTCTAGTCGTTGAATTTTGAATTTAAGATCACCATTCTCTTTTATTAAATCTAAACAGCGGTTATCAATGATCTTCCTTTCAGCATCATATTGTTTCAAAACCAAATTTTCAGATTCAAGTGATTTAATTTTGGTTTGGGATTCAGCAATTTCAAACTCAAAATGTTTTCGACTTTCAGACTCAAATTTCTTGAAATTTTTAATCTCGTTTTCAAGTTCTTTCAAAATCGAATTCGATTTCAACAAATTTTCCTTTTCAGCAATTTCAAATTTAGAATGAATATTAGTTTTAAAAATTTCAAATTCCTTTTGCAGATGATTGTTCAAACTTGATAACTCAATCTTGTTGTTTTTTAAGATCAGAATTTCATTTTCAAACTTTTGAATAATTTTATTGAGATGAACAAGATTGGTTTCCAATTTTAAACAATTCTTGCAATCAGAATTTGAAGAATTTTTAAAATATTCAAGCTGTGAATCCAAATCATCAATTTTGCTGGTCAACTCAGAATTCCTAGATTTTAGAGATTTGTTTTTAGATTTGAGTTTATCAACAGATTTAGTTAAATCAACACACATATAAACCAAATCTTCGTATGAGAAATTTTCGACTTCAGCATCTGTTGATTGTCCATCATCTGATCCTTCTGAATTTTCATTTGTAAATCCTATTAAACAGAATTCTGAATCTGAGTTGACATTCTAGGGTTTTGAGCTGTTGTCAGATTTTCCATACTTCGTATTGAGAGTATCCCAGATTTCCTGTGCAGATAAACAATGGCAGATAAGATTAAACTGTTCAGTACTAAGAAAATCAAATATAATTTTCATAGCACGGGTATTGAAAGTAATATCTACACTATCAAATCCATGGATAACAACATTCCAACATTTAATATTAACAGATTTTAAATAAAATTCCATTTTGGATTTCCAGTTTAAAAAATCTGTACCATCAAAAATATTTGGAATGTGACTGGACTGACTCTCTATGGACTGATAACTAGGAATCACCATTGCTCTAGAGTTAACCGAATACCTGCTCTGATACCAATTGTTGGATCTAGATTAACCCTAGAGGGGGGGGGGGGTGAATAGGGTTTATCACAGTTTTTAAACTGAATTGAAAAACTGACAGGATATTAAAATAATAAACAGATCACAGAATGCAACAGAAATAAAAATGCAGAAAATAAATCACACACAGATATACCTAGCTTCGGCAAAACCCTACCTACTGCTGCATTCCTAAGGTTTTTACTAGGTGTTATAAACAGATCCCGCATACAAGACCATGTAAAGTCGCAGCGCCTGCTCCTGTCCTAACCCTAGGGGCTTTTGTGTTAAATATTTTATCTTATTTTTAATTCATAAAAAGTTGATTTTTATTTTGAACTCCAAACGAGGCCCAACGAATGTCGCCGCTAGCTAAATACCCCCATTCTGAACACAATGGGATATGTTTCGTAAGCTGATTCGACTGTTATGATCAGTTTCCGTTCAAATTAAAATATAAATCTATATATTCAATTTTAAGCGTACATTTTAATTTACCGGGGCCACATACTAACTCTAAAAATTCCCAAAAAATTATTTCTAGCTTCATATTGACAATACGATCCTAACAAAACCAATTTCGTCAAATTCTGAAACCGTTTGAAAAACGGCCATTCTCTGGTCGATCGAAATTGACTGAAACTGTTAAAACATGTTTAACTTCGCCACGCTCATATATTGATTCAGAAAATTATGAATTTTGAAACCCAGCAACAAGTTGGCATCCCCAATCCAACTAAAGTGGTTTCGTCGAAAACCGAGGTCGTTTGTAAAATTTCCATTTTTAAGGGCTTTATACATATTAAAAAATATAAAAATTTCACAGCGATTTTTCTGAATTTTAAACTGGACATATCTTTCAACTAATAAAGTGAAATCTCAGTTTCTTTACTTCATTAGAAAGATATCATTAAACAGATTCAAGTATTTCTTGTTTTGTTCAATTCTGACTTAAAACGAATTCTGTATATTCATTTGAAATTAGAAATCGAATTTTTGAACTACCGCGCCATTTCAGGCTCGTTATATAATTAAAATAAATTATTTATATTCTAACGACGATTTATATAAGTATATACGTTCTAATTCTATTCAAAATAAATTTCTCGTCGTTATTATTTAAAATAATTCATTTTAAATATTCAAAATTCATTAAAATTGCCAAAATAAAATTTTTAAATTGGCTCGGATTTCCGGGTTATTACAATCTCCCCCACTTAAAACTTTTCGTTCCCGAAAAGGAACGAAGCCAAAAGTTGTTTTACAAATCAACTCAACTTTCATTATTTTCGTTACGGATTAAGTCCTTCAACTTTTCAGTTTCTAAGAACTTTTCAAATTTTTCAAAAATTTGGCTAACACCCTAAATTTTCGAAAAATTTCGCCATAACCTCCCCTGCACCGGGAGCTTCGGGATATTTCAAATAGCCTCCCATGGCTCTCATTAATCCAAAAGAAAAAGAAAAGGCCAAGCGGCTAGCCAATCGGCTCATAAAATCATCAAATCCCCAAGAAATACAATAAACATGTACCTATTTGTCGGGCAAACAATTTTATTCCTCTGCTCTAGCTTCCTTTCTATGACCTGTTCAATGGATATACATGTATACGCATGCAATTTCAAACAATTTTCAATTCAGTCCAACATTGGATACAATTTAGCTAAAGGTTCAACATTTAATTAATTCAAACAATAATCAAACAACAAAACCAGCAATCAATTAGTTGATTATCTTTCCAATCACATAACTTTGATACATATCTAAAAAATCAGATTTTTGATGCCAAATCACAACAATAAGCCCTATCTATTTTTGGTTCTCACACCAGTCTAATGGAAACATATAGAAATCCCACTTTCGTCACTCGAACATAAATTCTGATGATGTTTCGAACCACCATCAGGACATCCACGGGCGACTAGAGTGTGACTCTATATCCATCTAGTATATTGTAGGCTTCCAATACACGTGGATCAGACGTATATTAAAATCTCTATATACTTGATAGTCCAAATCAATGTAAATAAATATTCAAATACGAATTATTGAATTAAATTTTCAAAACAAAACTTGTTTTCAATTTAAAAATATACTCTTTACAGTCGTTCTAGGATACTACTGATCCCATCTCTAACAAGTCATTCTTATTGGATATTACTAATCCAATCTCTGATGAATTCTTTCGTATGGTTCTAACGTGTTTTTTTCTCTGAGATTTGTAAACCAAAGCTCTGATACCAAGCTGTTATGACCCGAAATCCCCCTTACGGGAAATCACGGATTGTACTGAGGACAAGACGAATTGGAACGCAAACAGAAGAACATGTCATTGTTAATTACAACAATTCCACCAGAATACAAGAATATACAGAGAATAAACAAATAATATACATTTGATAAATATCTGAGATTACAATAAATTACATAGCAGCGGGAAAATAATACAATACACAACTAGAAGTAATACACGGATACAGATCTTTCCGAGTATCGTTCCAACTGTAAATCAGGATCCTGTGAATATAAATCTGCAAAACCAAAACTACTAGTTGCCCGTGTCAAATTAAGGGCAGCCAGATTTTGGGTTAAATCAATAAACTCCAGATCAGTCATGTGACTGGTGTGAGAACTAAAACAGTTATTTAAAGCTTTACTTTAAATCAGATATATCAAGGGACCACGCCGTATAACACGGAACGGGTTTCCTCCCAAGAATACCAGTGCATATAACAAAACAACGCAATTCTTTTTGAAAAAATGAAGCTATTATAAGACCCAGGTCCCATCACACAATGCAACACAAGCCAGAGGATAGGGTTTTCCCTTATAATAGCCAAACATGCTTGGTACGTTAAAAACAAATCATTTGATACTATTATAAGTGTATAGTGTCAAAATAATTTCAATCATAAATATCAATCATAGACGACATGGGTACCATATGTCATGTCGCCATACTAGGCCCAACAATTAAAACTGCACATGTCACGTATTGGACGTTGGGTTTCCATATGTGAACCGAGGCAAAAGATAGTCCTCTACCGATTCGAGACGCTCTAGTCCGCCCCTCAGGCAAGCACGCAGGCAAGCCATAGATTGTCAGGGTCGGTCCACCGATATGGATTATTATGCCTGAACACTACGTTTCCCCGCCCTTTGGGGCGTAAATGAGCCAAATGACACCATCGGTTCCACACAGTCACCGATACATCCGAGACGCCTCGCAACAGCAATAACCACATAAGTCAAAATCGTCAGGACGTGTAAAAACACTGACGCCACTTCTAACCAGAAAGAAACACATGTCCTCCCTGATGTCCTCTCCCATTTCTGGTTCACAACCGGGGTGTGAGGCTCGCGAATCAACGCTACACAAAGTTGTGCCACACAGGATGTGCTTTGATCATCAACCACAAGACTCTGCTTTTCAACAGAAGCCTTGATCATATTGCCACTTAGGCATGCCACACAGGCAATTCACTCCATATGTTTGATATCCATCAATATATAACCTCTGAGCTTGTACGTCTCAGAGAAGGGCGTTAAGCAAGAGAATAAATTCTCCGCCGCCAAACAGATATATATTTAATAGAAATCAATCACACAGAATAAAATCCAATGTCAAACACACACTCCATTTACAAGTCTGTTCTGGGTCTGAACGAAACCGGAGGCACCTGATACCTCGCATATCCATCGATCTCCAAGTACGTCTGGACGACCACTAACTGATTCTCTCCTCTTGGGTTTACGGCCCAATCAAAATCATCAGTAATCACCCAAACGACGTGAAGACTTCCGGTCTTCAACCACCGTCTTCACCTTTGACTTATCGTCGTATCAGTTATTCAGAATGGGATAAACCCGATCTTTCTGGATAACTCGCGTATATAATAAACAAGTATTACACAAACACAACATATGCCTCATTCCAATTCATCAGTCACTAACTGTAAATTAGCAAGAGAATAATTCCCCAAATATTAACCCCGAAGGCCAAAACCAACATCAGATCAATGCCCAGGAAACCATTCTTCTTAACAAATCTTCAGTTAGTTGCTAAACTTCACATTCTTAGGGATAGGTTCCCATTAATTTTATCAATGATAAATTCCTTAAATTTATTCTCTAATCTTCTTTTGAATATCAATTTAACTAGTCGGGATTAGCGAACCGCACCGAAGTAATCATTTATTTTATTTCCCAATCCCAACCTATTCATCCCATGAAGTAAAACTGGTCATACTTCATATCTAATACCACGGTGTTATTGGTAAATTCAAGTACCATTTCACATTCAAATCTAATTAAAGATTTAACTATCGCCTGGAGCAAAACTGGTGATACTCCATTCTCGATCTTTTCAATCTAATTTAAGATTCATTAAAACTCCACTTGGTTTTAATCTTCCGGTCTTTAACTGGGTTAAAGAATCAATGTCATTTAAAACACGGTTCGCGATAAACCCAAAATCACATTCCATTCTATCAGCCCTTAAACGTAAAATAGCAAGTGAGCAATTCTGTAACACCCCACCTCCACCAGGGTGGCTCTTGCAAGCACTCTGACTTTGGAGGGGCGTTTGAATCAGGTAAACATGCATAATGATATATCAAGGCAGAACAAGAACATATGTATATATGTAAACAGAGTAAATAACATAGACAAAACATCGGAAGTTTTCAAAACATTTCAAAA
This sequence comes from Allium sativum, assembly GCA_030737875.1. Lineage (NCBI taxonomy): Eukaryota > Viridiplantae > Streptophyta > Magnoliopsida > Asparagales > Amaryllidaceae > Allium > Allium sativum. The sequence goes on along the minus strand of JASFAX010000050.1, from coordinate 2,586,564 downwards.
CAAGTCTGGTACAACATAGCTTTCCAAATAAACAAGTCTAGATAAAACAACATCAACTGAAAAAATGAAATAAATAAGTGCTATCCCCAATTAAGTGGTAACCATAGCTAGCTTCATGTCGAAACCATACATGAGCTGAAATCCCACAAGCAAGCAATCCGAAATCCAAGCTAAGCTCCAGTATTCCCTCCCTGAGAACCGGGGGGGAGGGGGGGGGGGAACGGAAGAAAAGAGGCGAAAGAAAACAGGTCAGTCAAAAAGACTGAGTAAGCACTACTACAATCAATGTAAACTGATAAAGTTAACTGGCATGAGCGGCAGGGATGAACATAAGGATAACAATATACTAGCATGATGATTAACTAACAAGGTAGATAAAGGTGTCATCGCATAACCAGGATTAAGGTTTTGCACCACAGGTGTACTAGCAAACTAACATGACTTGAATAAACAAGTATTGATCCCTTGCCCCAAGCTTTGGCCCAATAACATGAAATGACCCTAATACAAGGTCCAACCAAACGGTCTAGTCGATCGACTCCCTAAGCCTAACTCGTCACGTGTTGGTGTCAATACGGCCCAATCATAATTGTAGTCGAACTGTGCCGGGTCCACCCTTCGGGTGTATCAAGCCCTAGGGTGTCAACCCCTGGACACCATGAACATGAGTGCACAGTCCCGATCTACTGGTACCCGTGCATGTTTTCTCCGGCTACGGACTATGTGCACGACCAGAGTCCGCCCGGAACTACACCGGCGTACCCTCTGCCGTCGCTTTTGGTCACTTACCTCCAGTCCAGTAATCGTGCCCCCACCCTAGCCTAGTCCCTAGGGTCATAATGATACTAAGTTGGGATTACTGCTGGAGTGGGCCCCATTGCTAGGATTTTTCTAGTGGGTTAAGTACGGTTTAACCCTCTTGCTAATCCTGGATTAACTTGGTTAAGTGTAACGATGAGTTCACGACTTAACCCCGATTAATCTACCAAGCCCAAATTGGTAAAGTATTAAGTGGACCATGACTTAACCCTAATCACGAGGCATTAATTTAATGCGCCTTAACCTCTCACATTAGACCCTTTTGTGGTTACTAGTTAAGCCGGGCGGGTCCGGGTAGCTTTACACCACAACTTGGTCTAACCTCGGGTTCAAGGTACAACATGACCAACTTCTCACATTGGGTCCCATTGTTTGTAGCAACTAGTTAAGCCGGTCGGTTCCGGGTAGGTTTACGCTACAAACTCAACCCAACCTCGAGTTGGCCACACTTATCTTTTCTAAGTGTCATGTCCATCATGTTTCCAAAAACATGTTACAAGTTTTCAAGCAATTGGGTAGACCTAACTTAATAGGTAAATTCCCAATGGGTAGACCTAACTTAATAGGTAAATTCCCAAGCTTATGTTTTATGTCTTTTAAGTTTACCCAACCCCAAACGCAATACCATCGCTTACATATCGCAATAGCGCATAAAGGATAGAAAGAGGGAACTTGGCATAATCATGACATAAAGGTATTGAAGCCACAAGCTTAACATGGTGGCATATGAAATGTTCATATGTTCATACACTTGCATATTACATTTTTAGGCCTCAAAAACATGCATAAAACCAAACTTAGCATATTGGTGATACATGGTGCTAAATGACATGTAGAGATGGCCATAAGTTCGCATTTAGCCTCACATGCAAGTTATCATAAGAGATATGATAACTTACATGTTGATAAAATGCAACCTTTGGCATAAAGCTTAAAGCTTTATGTTCATAAACCCAAAATAAGCTTGCATAACATGATAGCATGAACAAAATGTTCAACCCAAACTTGCATAACATAACTTGGCATACTTGCATATAAACTTGCATATCACAACATGATAAACTTGCATATCACAACATGATAAACTTGCATATAAACTTGCATATCACAACATGATAAACTTGCATATAAACTTGCATATCATACATTTAACTTTAGAGTTTAAGTATGAAAGTAGAATAGGGCTTACAATGCTTAAGAAGTCACAAAAATATGACAAAGCCCTTATGAAATCAATTAAACCCAAAATGCAAGCAAAACCCTTGAGCCAAAATGATCAAGACTCTGTCTTTATGATGCAAATATATAAACTTGACTTGAATGCAAGCTAATGATGCTCATACAAGTTTGAAAACACTTGTATGCATGGAAAATCACTTAGGAATTTATTTAGGAATTTTATGAAGAGAGTGGAGGCCATGAGAGGATTGATTTTGCCATAGTTTAGTTGTATGAATGAATAATGATGATTTAGGGTAGGTTAGGGTCTTATTTATAGATTAGACAAGTGTTTTAGGCCATAGGATTAAACCTAGATTCAATCCAAGCCATCAAAGCATGTCTTGGGGAAGAAGTCAAATGTAGGAACCATCTAGGGCCTTTAGATTAAAGATGAACCATGAGAACCATTCAAATGCAAAATCTGCATTTGAGCGAATCGGCCCACGGGTTGACAGCCAAACACCCTGGATTAACCCCTAGTCGACCCAGCAGGCTCGGGTCGACCTCAAAAATCGGCCGGTTCGGTTATTCCCCTCTCCCAATTCGCTGTTTTGAACATTTTTGCATATTTATTTATTTAATTTTCAATTATATATATATATATCAATATATATATATATATATATATATTTCTCTGCGCAACCCATTTCACTTAATTAAGTATACTTTAATTTGGGAATTTTTCGTGATACTTCGCGAGGCCATATCTTGGTCATACGGACTCCGATTTTCGAAAACTCAGACTCTATTTCGCGTATTTTTCCGAGACGAACGCAATGGCATAGCCCGTTTCCCTTGATTCAGATTTTACAGTTTAATTCTGCCTCCATTTATGTTATAACATGTTATTCAAAAATACGGGTTGTTACATTCTTCCCTCCTTAAAGGATTTCGTCCCCGAAATCTCCAAGTTAGGAAGAACGTATCCTACCATCCATCATCCATCTACTCAAAACATCATCCATGAGCAATCATAGTCCTTAAAAGGTTCTAAATGCTGTATGATCATATGCAAAGGTGTGTGTATATGTACTTATCTAATGCGAAAATCAGGAGGTTACTGATTCAGTAAACCCCCTTAATGCAAAATATGTTAGTGAAATGAGTCCATATGTATGCAAATTCCTAACATAATTTATAATCTCTACATGAGTGCACATAACATTCATCCATATGCAACATCCACGTGATAGCATAACAAGTTTTCATCCATGAATAAGCATAAACACTCATGCATATGCGGTATGAAAGTGTGTGAGCCGATCTTAGTGCCTAACGTGTATTATGCATCCACGAGTATCCACTTGCAAACACTTGCAACCACTTGCAACCATCAAGCATAACATGTTTCAAACACATGTTTCATCCAAAGGGTTTCTACCTAAGGTTCTCATGACAAGATTAACACGATAAACTAGATAAACATGGATAGCAAAGAGAAAGATATGCTAACAAAGAAAAGAGATTGAGAGTGTACCCTCAAAAAGGAATGGATAAAGCCCACACATCTTCTCCTCGGTTTCCCAAGTTGCGTCTTCTTCGGCTTCACCCCATTGAACCTTCACCAATTTGACCTTTCGATTCCTTGGCTTCTTGGTCTCCGTCCCCAAGATACGAATCGGAGCTCTCCTCAAGGTAGCCTCTTTCTCCACTTCTACATCTTTTAGAACACTTGGCTCAACAACCTCTGCTGATTCATGTAAACACTTCCGGAGATGCGAGACATGAAAAACATCGTGTACTCCAGCAAGCTTCTCGGGCAACTTCACTCTATAAGCCATCTGCCCAATCCTCTCTATAATAGGGAATGGTCCAACAAACCTCGGTGCCAACTTCCCAACAGCTCCAAATCGGACCACATTCCGCAAAGGAGAAACCTTCACGAAAACCATATCCCCAACATCAAACTCCAAATCCGTTCTTCGCTTATCAGCATAGGATTTCTGTCGGTCTTGGGCCGCTTTCATCCGTCTCCGAATCAACTCGATCTTCTCGGATGTATCTCTGATCATATCAGGCCCAAGTATAAGCTCATCTGTAGTCTCCCACCAACATGTAGGCGACTTGCACGGCCTCCCATATAAAGCTTCAAATGGTGCCATCCCTATGCTTGCCTGATAACTGTTATTATATGCAAACTCAACAAGAGGAAGATGGTCTTCCCAAGTACCACCAAAATCCAGAATACAAAGCCTCAACAGATCCTCGAGTACCCTATTCACCCTTTCGGTTTGACCGTCCGTCTGTGGGTGATAAGCCATACTTAGATTCAACCTTGTGCCCATAGCTTCTTGCAAGCTATTCCAGAATTGACTTGTAAAGATTGGGTCACGGTCACTGACTATACTAGAAGGGACTCCATGTAGTCTCACAATCTCACGAAGATATACAGACGCTAGCCAAGATGCGGTCCTCTTGCTCTTCACCGGAATGAAATGAGCACTCTTCGTAAGTCTATCCACAATAACCCAAATGTTTGTATTCCCTTTCCTTGACCTTGGTAGCCCATCGATAAAATCCATGGAAATACTCTCCCACTTCCATAGTGGAACGTCTAGAGGATGCAATAGCCCACCGGGCTTCTTCGACTCGGCCTTAACTTGCTGGCAAATGATACATCTAGAGACAAATTCTGCCACATCCTTCTTCATCCCAGGCCAAAAGAAAATGCGCTTCATATCTTTATACATCTTATCTCCACCCGGATGTATAGTCAACTTAGAGTGATGCGCTTCCTCAAGAACTCTTCTTACTAGATCTTCTACCATTGGAACACATAACCTTCCGTCTCTCCTCAGCCAACCCTTGTCATCAATAGAATATCGAGCGAGATGACTAGACGCCTCTCCTCGAATTAGCTTATCCATAATCTCAACTATCTGAGGGTCTTCTCTCTGCGAAGCCCCAACTTGATCAAGAAGGGTAGGTCTGAGTTCCAGAGATGCTAAAGAACCGGTCATCGACTCAATCGCCAAAGAGAAATCAAAGGTTGCCACATACTCTAAATTCTTCATCTCAACGAATAGAGGACTTAGGGTCAACCTTCTTCTACTCAATGCATCTGCTACCACATTCCCCTTGCCAGGGGTATAAGCTATCTCAAAATCGTAGGACGCCAAGAATTCCATCCATCTTTGTTGCCTCAGATTTAGATCCTTCTGAGAAAAGAGATACTTCAATGACTTGTGATCGGTATAAAGCTCAAATCTTTCTCCCAGAAGATAATGGCGCCAAGCCTTGAGTGCATATACTATTGCTGCCAACTCTAAGTCATGAGTGGGATAATTCTTCTCATGCACTTTGAATTGTCTACCGCCAAAGCATATCACTCTTCCTTCTTGCATAAGAACAGCTCCTAACCCCGTGCCACATGCATCGGTGTATACGGTAAATAACTTCCCTCCATCGGGCAAAGCTAGAACAGGTGCTGATGTGAGGGCTCTCTTGAGCTTCTGAAAAGCAAGCTCGCATTCTATGCTCCAAGCAAAAACTAAATTCTTCTTCGTAAATTTAGTGAGAGGAGCGGATATCTTTGCGAAGTCCTTGATGAACTTCCGGTAGAAACCCGCAAGACCTAGAAAACTTCTCACTTCGGTTGCATTCCTTGGAGTCTTCCAATCCTGAACTGCCACTACCTTAGCGGGATCCACCGCTAAGCCTTGCTTAGATACTATATGCCCAAGGAATCTAACTTCCCTTCTCCAAAAGTGACACTTGGAGAACTTGGCCTTCAACTGATGCGCTCTAAGCGTATCCATCACCTCCATGAGATGCCTTGCGTGCTCTTCCTCATCCTTAGAGAAGATCAGAATATCATCTACGAAGACCACGACAAACTTGTTCAAGAACTCCCTGAACACTCTACTCATCAAGTCCACGAAATATGCGGGTGCATTAGTCAAGCCGAACGGCATGACAAGCCATTCGAAGAATCCATCTGGAGTTATGAACGCAGTCTTGTCTATACTATCTTCGGCTACCCTGAGCTGATGGAACCCCGTAGCAAGATCAAGCTGAGAGAAAACAGAAGCACCGACAAGCTGGTCAAAGAGATCATCAATCCTCGGTAACGGGTGTCTGTTCTTCTTAGTCAGCTTATTCAACTCTCGATAGTCAACGCAAAGTCGGAGAGAACCATCCGCCTTGGTAGCAAATACCACAGGCGCTCCCCATTCAGATATACTTCGTCTAATGAAGTTCTTCTCAAGTAACTCTTTCACTTGCTTACTTAGCTCCCGCCTTTCACGCGGAGCCATGTGCCGAACGGGCAAAGAAACATTCTTTGCATTATCCACCAGATAAATGCGGAAATCAATCTCTCGCTTAGGGGGCAACCCCCTAACTTCATCGAAAACATCCGGATACTCTCGAACCACTCTCACAGACTGAAGAGTTTCCATTGACGAGTCGAGTGATTCCAGATAGCACAACATGACGGGACCTCTCGGATCACAAGAAATCTCTAGGGTGTTTCCGAGGCGAGTCACGAGCCTCACAACCCTATGCTCACAATCAAGAATGGCTCCATATCTGGACAGCCAATCCATGCCCAATATCAATCCGTATCCCCTAAAACCAAGAACATAAGCACTGCACAAGAACTCTACACTCAGTACAAAGATCCTCAAATCCCCACATATCGTAGACAAATGGGCGGAACCCCCAATAGGATTTGAGACACAGACGGGATCATCTACCAAGCTAGTACTAAGGTGCAAACTATCAACAAGATCAGATGAGATAAAGCTATGCGATGCACCAGAATCAAACAAGGTACGAACTGGAAAATCAGAAATATATACAAGGCTCTCAACAGAAATACTACCTCGATCGGGAACTGGAGCGACATTGAGAGCATGAACTTGCCCTCCTGAAGGTCCAGCACGCTGAGTCTGACCATGGCCTTGCCCTTGCTTCCTCGGGCAATCCTTACTGAAATGTCCAGTCTCACCGCAGAAAAAGCATTCACCATTCTTCCTTTTCCTCTACTTACAATCCTTAATAAGATGCCCAACTGAACCGCAATAATGGCACTTCCCCTTGTTGTTCTTGCCCTTGTTGTTATTGCCCTTGTTGTTGTTCCCCTTGTTGCCTTGACTCTTGTTCTTGTTCTGATTGCCTTGACTGCTCTGACCACTTGGATTACCCTGATTTCCTTTTCCCTGGGAATCAGTCTTCTTGGCTTGAGTATCATTCATCTTGGTTTCTTTCTTGACATCTCCCTGAAGTAACGCCATATCAACCAAACTCTCAAACGTGGCCCCATGGGGAATATGTGACATAGCCAATCCCTACAACGGCTCATTCAATCCTCTAGCAAAACGAAGAGCCTTCTTCTGAGGAGTATTCACCATATCCAAGCCAAAACGAGCTAACTGATTGAACTTGTTCACATATTCTTTGACAGACATATCTCCTTGTTTCAAAGTTATGAACCTCTCCATTTGCAGATTCTCCTCAGCAGAAGATAGAAACTTAAGCATGAACCTTGCCCTGAAATCGGCCCAAGTCTCAACAGGCCTAGTACCATTGGTGACTTCCCACCAATAAGCGGCTTCATCCTTCATAAGCCAAACCGCCAACAAGAGCTTCCTCTGATCGTCTAACCCAAAGATAGCAAACAAATCCTCGGTCTCTTTCAACCAATTTCTGGCCTCTACAAAAGTCTCAGTGCCTTGAAAGTTCTTGCCACCCATTGCTTTGAAATCTTTGCAAGTCTTTGCGAAGTCCACTTGAGGATGCTGATGGGGAGGAGGAAGAGGAACCTCAGCGACAGGAGGAGGAGGAACATTAACCACCGGAGGAGGAGGAGGAGGAACATTAACTACCGGAGGAGGAGGAACATCTGCGGGGCCGGCTTCGGTCGCCCTAGCCTCCAAAAGTCTCCTATACCAAACAGGTACGTGTACTCCCTCCGGAATAGCAAAGTTATCGGCCATACTGAAAACGAAGAAAAAGACAGATTCAGAATGGAGAAAAACGAAGGAATTTTGCTAATGGCTTTTTGGGGAATAGCCTTTAAAATAAACTAGACTTTTCTTTGGAAAATACTTTATACTTGGTTTTGAAAATAGTTTTCCAAAAGTTTTCTAAAAGCCTTTTTGTTCCTTCTCGTACCATATGCTCTGATACCAAATGTAACACCCCACCTCCACCAGGGTGGCTCTTGCAAGCACTCTGACTTTGGAGGGGCGTTTGAATCAGGTAAACATGCATAATGATATATCAAGGCAGAACAAGAACATATGTATATATGTAAACAGAGTAAATAACATAGATAAAACAGCGGAAGATTTCAAAACATTTCAAAACAAGTCTGGTACAACATAGCTTTCCAAATAAACAAGTCTAGATAAAACAACATCAACTGAAAAACTGAAATAAATAAGTGCTATCCCCAATTAAGTGGTAACCATAGCTAGCTTCATGTCGAAACCGTACATGAGCTGAAATCCCACAAGCAAGCAATCCGAAATCCAAGCTAAGCTCCAGTATTCCCTCCCTGAGAACCTGGGGGGGGGGGGGAACGGAAGAAAAGAGGCGAAAGAAAACAGGTCAGTCAAAAAGACTGAGTAAGCCCTACTACAATCAATGTAAACTGATAAAGTTAACTGGCATGAGCAGCAGGGATGAACATAAGGATAACAATATACTAGCATGATGATTAACTAACAAGGTAGATAAAGGTGTCATCGCATAATCAGGATTAAGGTTTTGCACCACAGGTGTACTAGCAAACTAACATGACTTGAATAAACAAGTATTGATCCCTTGGCCCAAGCTTTGGCCCAATAACATGAAATGACCCTAATACAAGGTCCAACCAAACGGTCTAGTCGATCGGCTCCCTAAGCCTAACTCGTCACGTGTTGGTGTCAATACGGCCCAATCATAATTGTAGTCGAACTGTGCCGGGTCCACCCTTCGAGTGTATCAAGCCCTAGGGTGTCAACCCCTGGACACCATGAACATGAGTGCACAGTCCCGATGTACTGGTACCCGTGCATGTTTTCTCCGGCTACGGACTATGTGCACGACCAGAGTCCGCCCGGAACTACACCGGCGTACCCTCTGCCGTCGCTTTTGGTCACTTACCTCCAGTCCAGTAATCGTGCCCCCACCCTAGCCTAGTCCCTAGGGTCATGATGATACTAACTTGGGATTACTGCTGGAGTGGGCCCCTATTGCTAGGATTTTTCTAGTGGGTTAAGTACGGTTTAACCCTCTTGCTAATCCTGGATTAACTTGGTTAAGTGTAACGATGAGTTCACGACTTAACCCCGATTAATCTACCAAGCCCAAATTGGTTAAGTATTAAGTGGACCATGACTTAACCCTAATCACGAGGCATTAATTAATTTAATGCGCCTTAACCTCTCACATTAGACCTTGTTGTGGTTACTAGTTAAGCCGGGCGGGTCCGGGTAGCTTTACACCACAACTTGGTCTAACCTCGGGTTCAAGGTACAACATGACCAACTTCTCACATTGGGTCCTATTGTTTATAGCAACTAGTTAAGCCGGTCGGTTCCGGGTCGGTTTACGCTACAAACTCAACCCAACCTCGAGTTGGCCACACTTATCTTTTCTAAGTGTCATGTCCATCATGTTTCCAAAACATGTTACAAGTTTTCAAGCAATTGGGTAGACCTAACTTAATAGGTAAATTCCCAATGGGTAGACCTAACTTAATAGGTAAATTCCCAAGCTTATGTTTTATGTCTTTTAAGTTTACCCAACCCCAAACGCAATCCCATCGCTTACATATCGCAATAGCGCATAAAGGATAGAAAGAGGGAACTTGGCATAATCATGACATAAAGGTATTGAAGCCACAAGCTTAACATGGTGGCATATGAAATGTTCATATGTTCATACACTTGCATATTACATTTTTAGGCCTCAAAAGCATGCATAAAACCAAACTTAGCATATTGGTGATACATGGTGCTAAATGACATGTAGAGATGGCCATAAGTTCGCATTTATCCTCACATGCAAGTTATCATAAGAGATATGATAACTTACATGTTGCTAAAATGCAACCTTTGGCATAAAGCTTAAAGCTTTATGTTCATAAACCCAAAATAAGCTTGCATAACATGATAGCATGAACAAAATGTTCAACCCAAACTTGCATAACATAACTTGGCATACTTGCATATAAATGCATATCACAACATGATAAACTTGCATATAAACTTGCATATCACAACATGATAAACTTGCATATCATACATTTAACTTTAGAGTTTAATTATGAAAGTAGAATAGGGCTTACAATGCTTAAGAAGTCACAAAAATATGACAAAGCCCTTATGAAATCAATTAAACCCAAAATGCAAGCAAAACCCTTGAGCCAAAATGATCAAGACTCTTTCTTTATGATGCAAATATATAAACTTGACTTGAGTGCAAGCTAATGATGCTCATACAAGTTTGAAAACACTTGTATGCATGGAAAATCACTTAGGAATTTATTTAGGAATTTTATGAAGAGAGTGGAGGCCATGAGAGGATTGATTTTGCCATAGTTTAGTTGTATGAATGAATAATGATGATTTAGGGTAGGTTAGGGTCTTATTTATAGATTAGGCAAGTGTTTTAGGCCATACGATTAAACGTAGATTCAATCCAAGCCATCAAAGCATGTCTTGGGGAAGAAGTCAAGTGTAGGAACCATCTAGGGCCTTTAGATTAAAGATGAACCATGAGAACCATTCAAATGCAAAATCTGCATTTGAGCGAATCGGCCCACGGGTTGACAGCCAAATACCCTGGATTAACCCCTAGTCGACCCAGCGGGCTCGGGTCGACCTCAAAAATCGGCCGGTTCGGTTATTCCCCTCTCCCAATTCGCTGTTTTGAACATTTTTGCATATTTATTTATTTAATTTTCAATTATATATATATATATCAATATATATATATTTCTCTGCGCAACCCATTTCACTTAATTAAGTATACTTTAATTTGGGAATTTTTCATGAAACTTCGCGAGGCCATATCTTGGTCATACGGACTCCGATTTTCGAAAACTCGGACTCCATTTCGCGTATTTTTCCGAGACGAACGCAATGGCATAGCCCGTTTCCCTTGATTCAGATTTTACAGTTTAATTCTGCCTCCATTTATGTTATAACATGTTATTCAAAAATACGGGTTGTTACAAATTCCCTAAGTATTAACCCCGTAGGCCGAAACCAACATCAGATCAATACCCAAGAAACCATTCAACTTAACTAATCTTCAGTTAGTTTATGATTTTATTAACTCAGTTGGGTCTAAGAACAGTATTATTGAAGATACCGTTCACGACAACCCAAAATCACATTCCATTAATTTTCGGGTTAAAGAACAAGTGTTATTTAAAACACCGTTCACGATAAACCCAAAAATCAATTCAAATTCAATTCCAATTAAATACCATTTAATTGGTACATTTCATTAAATCTAAATAAAAAGATTTAATATTTTTCTCAAATGGGTTTAAGAACAGTGTTAATGAAGACATCATTCACGACAAACCCCAAATCCCATTTGATATTAAATACAAGGCTCTGAATAGAAAATATATCGGCTTATATTCAATATCAAATTCTACGACCCACAAATATCGTATTGGAAATAACGATATAAATATATCTTTCAAATTTCCATAACTATATCTGTGTAATCACGAAATCCAACATCGAAATATTCCAAAGACAATTTTGATTCAAATCCATTCCAATTCAATTATTGGAAATCCTGGTTACTTTTAAAACCATTTCGAATTCAATTTATTTATTTCACAAACAAACTGATTTTAATTCTAGTTTAAAACTAGTTCATTTCGAAAAAAATCTATTTTTATCTTTTCAAATTTGGAATTTTTCATCCCAATTCTTCACAAATCATTTCTTATGATTTTATACAAATTATTGATATTTTTATTAATTTTATCAAGGCCCGTACAGTCGATTTCCATAACGGCCATCGAACTGCACTTACAACAACCTTTTCCAAATTTGATTTGGGCATAATTCCAAATCTAACCGTTAGATTTCAAATCTCTAATACTCGTTAGAAATCTCTTTTCGATACGAACCCAAAGGTTCCAGTTTCAGGAGAATCTGACGGTCGGATCTCCCGTAATATCCATTCGAAGTCAATGGTCGAAATTCGAGAACTACCGCGGCGCGGCGTGTTCTATTCAGGCCATTATATATATAATATATATATATTATATATTTCGCCGATTTCCTTTCAAAACGTATTTTATAAATCGCTTTAAATTCGTTTTCGAAATGTTATATTTTGAAATCACTTCCTTTTCTATATTCATTATAAAAATGAATAAAATCGATATAAATATCGTTCACGTCAAAATGGCGTTAATCTAATCAACACGGCTTTTATTCAACACATGAATGTTTATTCTATTTAACACATGAATATTTATTTTATTCAACATATGAATTTTCATTCTATTCAACACATGAATATATTTTCTATACAACACATGAATTTTCATTCTATTCAACACATGAATTTTCATTCTTTTCAACACATGAATTTTCATTCTATATTGGAATGAGGCCCAATCAATTACCATATAATGTTAATTATACGGATTTTCTATAACACACGTATATAATAGCAACGATAAATAATCAACCATCATCCAGAGTGCACCACACAACTGCATAAGCATTAAATATAAATAATTAACGCTTACACAGTCTGTCAATCCATCGATTGACATACAACTGAGCAATTGGGATTAGTGTACGTCAAATATCATCCCAATACCCGTGTAGGGTTTCAAACCAACAAACACAGATTTTATTTGTGCAGTTGGACAATGTGTAAAATATATCGTCCCAATCAATATCAGTCAAATCAGTGTATATAAACAAATCGTCAGATTTGTTTATAAATAGTTATTTTATATACATGTTAAAAATTATATTTTTAACTATAAAATATTTCCCACTATAAAATATTTTATTCCACTGCACATCACATAATAAAATTTCACAACACATCAATTTATCAAACAAGTCATCCATAGTCTGTGGACAACGGGTGACGGGTGCTGCTAAGCACCGTCTGCATCCTAGTATATATTTCAAACTAGAAATAAATTAAAGGTGAGGAGTTCTCACCAAGAGCTAAACTAAACGCCACGACTCTTCATATGTAGGATATCTTCGCCGTGCTTCTAACGAGATCTGTTCAACACCGTTTGTGTTAAAAATTCTATTTTTAAAACGGTGTTCATATAATAAAGATCATATTTTTATCACGCTAACTTCATAATAAAAATTATATTTTTATCACTTCATTTCAATAAATAAAAATCATGTTTTTATTTCTACTTCATATGCATTTACAACGCTTCTTTCTATATAAAAATTATATTTTTATATTTTTACTTCTTATATAAAGATCGAATTTTTATCGCTACTTCATATATAAAAAAATCGAATTTTTATCATAACCAAAGATCGTATTTTTACTTTATTAAAAATCTAATCTTTTCTTCCATAAAGATCTAATCTTTTCTCTACTAGAAATATGATCTTTTCACTTTTAAAAGAAATCAAATCTTTTTGGTTTAAAAGTTATACCATTATGGTTTAAAAATCATATTTTTAAACTCAGCTTTTCATATAAAAATTCATTTCTAAAATCAATGCTTTTAATAAAAATTATATTTTTATGTTATGCTTTATATATAATAATTATATTATATTTTCAAAAAAAAAAATTGTTTATATCTTCAAAAACAAAGTTATATATATAAATTACATTTCAAATCAATGTATATATTTTATTTCTTCAATCGTTATATATATGTAAAAAAAATGAAATTTAAAACCATATTTTTAAACAAAATAATTAGCTTAAGTAAAAACAAAATAAAATAAGAAAAACAAAAACCTCTCTTCTGTATAATACACGATAGACCATATCGAACACAGCTCAAAAGCTAGGGCACCAATTTTTGCAAAATCCAAGACGCTGGAGATCGATCCGACGCTGCCACCACGTGCGCCTTCGAGAGGGCTTTCCAACGATACCCACCACGGCGAGCTCGGCCCCTTGTAGCCACCAGAATCCTCTTCGAGACGGCGGTAGTTTGGAGCGACGGTTGGAGTTGGATACTCGACGATGATCTCCTTGGTTTGTATGGAATTAAAGAGGGGGAAAGTTCATCAATTTTAGTTTTGAATTTCTGAATTTCATTTGATGGATCGAGAGAAAATTGGATTCAAAATCCCGAGCTAAAACCGCCATATATCACAAGAGGGAGGCGCGTTTCTGAGTGAACCACAAAAGAGAAGGGTTGACCGTTATTTTTAGGGTTAAGAGGCTTTTATATTAAATATTTTATTTTATTTCTAATTCATAAAAAGTTGACTTTTATTTTTAACTCCAAACGAGACCCAACGACTGTCGCCCTTATCTAATTACCCTCATTCCGAACACAATAGGATTTGTTTCGTAAGCTGATTCGACTGTTACGATCAGTTTCCGTTCAAATTAAAATATAAATCTATATATTCAATTTTAAACGTACATTTTAATTTACCGGGGCCACATGCTAACTCTAAAAATTCCAGAAAAATTATTTCTAACTTCGTATTGATGATACAGTCCTAACAAAACTAATTTTCTCAAATTCTGAAACCGTTTGAAAAACGCCCATTCTCTGATCGATCGAAATTGACTGAAACTGTTAAAACACGTTTAACTTCACCATGCTCATATATTGATTCAGAAAATTATGAATGTTGAAACCTCGCAATAACTTGGCATCCCGGATCCAACAAAAGTGGTTTCATCGAAAACCGAGGTCGTTTGCAAAATTTCCATTTTTAAGGGTTTTATATATATTAAAATATATATAAATTCCACAACGACTTTTCTGAATTTTTAACTGGACATATCTTTCAACTTCTAAAGTGAAATCTCAGTTTCTTAACTTCATTAGAAAGATATCATTAAACAGATTCAAATATTTCTTGTTTCGTTCAATTCTGGCTTAAAATGAATTCTGTATATTCATTTGAAATTAGAAATCGAATTTTCAAACTGCCGCGCCATTTCAGGCTCGTTATATAATTAAAATAAATTATTTATATTCTAACGACGATTTATATAAATATATACATTCTAATTCTATTCAAAATAAATTTCTCATCGTTATTATTTAAAATAATTCATTTTAAATATTCAAAATTCATTAAAATTGCCAAAATAAAAATTTTAAATTGGCTCGGATTTCCGGGTTATTACATTTATAAATCAAGAAAAATATTGCAATAATTTAATTAAATGATTTGGAATGGAAAACACTTCTGGAAAACCACTCCTATGAGTACTACAGTTCATCTCGATCGAGATGACAACGTAAAATGTGTTGACCAAAAGTTATATAGAAGTATGATAGGATCTTTGCTTTACTTAACTGCAAGTCGACCAGACATTATGGTGAGTGTATGTTTATGTGCTAGATTCCAAGCAAATGCTAAAGAATCTCATTTAAGAGTGGTAGAATGAATTACACGATATCTTAACAATACTAATGTCTTTGATCTTTTCTATCCGAAGGAATGTCCAGTTGAATTAATATCTTTCAGCGATGCTGATTTCGATGGATCTCAGGCTGATAGAGAAAGTACAAGTGGCATGTGCCATATCATTGAAAAATCACTTGTCCCTTGGTTTAGTTAGAAACATAATTGTGTATCGCTCTCAACATATGAAGCAGAATATATATTTGCATCTTTAGCTTGTGCTCAGGTTATATATATGCAACAGACACTTAGAGATTTTGGAATAAATTTATCTAAATCGACAATTTACTATGATAATGCAAGTGCAATAAATTTATCTAAAAATCCAATAAATCATTCATGTATAAAACATATTGATATTCATCATCATTTCATATGAGATAATATCGAAAAAGAAATTATCAATTTAGAACATATTTCTACTGAAAATCAAATAGCTGACATTTCTACTAAACTACTATTAGAAAGTTCATTTATCAAACTACGTCGTGAATTAGGCATAATCTCACTTAAAGATGTTACATATATATAAGAATATAGTAAAGTACAATAAAATATAAAATTTTGCACAAATAAAAATATTTTAGCGTCATGACAAAGACGAGACTCGAACTTGAGTCACTTGAGTATAAGTATGATGTTTTAACCATTTGAGCCGAGTACTTGAATTGTTTACATCGTATTACCACACAAATTTAACTCTATTGAAACCATTCGTTTAAACATCAATTATAAACCATTAACTCAATCTTAGGCTCAAAACTTCTGGTAATCCAACACCACAAACATTTTTAATTTCTTCTAAACTATATATATATATATATATATATATATATATATATATATATATATATATATATATATATATATATATATATACTTGTCAAATTTAAACTCATAATCACAAGTTTTCTTTTCAAATCAAGTAAAGAAATTTAAACTCTCTTTTCAATGGCATCAAAAAATTTAAGAACCTCAACTTCTTTGTACATTTCAATAACAACTTATAGCTCTATGGAATCACCACGTCTTCCTACTCAACCACCGGCTCATGAAACAGTGTATAAATGGGTAAACTACCGCACTGGTTTTACACCAGAATCTAAGAAAAGTAAGTGTGAACTATTCGTTTCTTCGAATACAAAGAAGATGATATATGAGATTCAACATTATCAACAACAATAGCTTAATCTTCAAAGAGAATTATGCTTTGCAAAAGGTCATGACAAGCTGTCTTAAAATTCTGTAGCTCGGAGAAAAAGGATGTATGTGAACCAACCACGCCCAGTTAATCCTCTTGATCCATCGTCTTCATAATGAACGACTAATGATCCAAAATATCCCAGGATATCACCTGAATTAGTACATAAGCAAGCTAATATTTGGTCACCATTAAAGCCTTGGGTTGAAGATACAAAAGATGACGAGAAACCTAAATAAAATTCATATATATATATATATATACTTACATATATATGATGGATCTTACAAGAATAATATATTGTAATAAGTTTGATAATATAAATGATTTTATTACAAAAGGAAGGAAGAAAAATGTATTTTCTAGAAACAGATGTATGTCTGTATTAAATCAGATGTCTGTATCAATAAAAACAAACGTCTGAAAAGGGGCAAAAGTGAACTATTTCAGTATTATTTGAAAATTTTACAAATTCAAACATCTGAAAAATTAAAACAAATGTTTGAATTTTGCTGATCCTTATTTTTAAAAGGCACAACCCCACTTTTTCACCCACCACTTCATCTCCTCCATTCAGTTTTTACTTTCCCCTTACAAAAAAAAAACAACTAGCCTCCATTATTTCAAAAATACACAAAATCAAAACTTTTCTTGTAACAACCCGGAAAATCTGGGCCAGTTTAAAATTTTTATTTTGGCAATTTTAGCGAATTTTGATTATTTAAAATGAATTATTGTAAATAATATCGACGAGAAAATTTATTTTGAATATAAATAGAACGTATATATTATATACGCCGTCGTTAGAATATAAATAATTATATATAATTATAAATAGAATTGAAAATGGCGCGGTAGTTCGATAATTCGATTTCAAACTTCAATTGAATGTACCGGGTGCAAAACAATCCGGATTTTAGTGAAACCAAAAATAATGGGATCTAATTAATAATATCTTTCCAACGAATCCGAATAATCAAATTTTCATAGCGGGGATCAAAAGATATGTCCGGTTGAAAATTCTGAATAGTCGCTATGGAATTCAGGCCCTTAAAAATGGACATTTTGCAAATGACCTCGGATTTCGACGAAACCACTTTTGTTGGGTCCGTGACGTCAAATCATTGCTAGGTTTCAAATTTCATAATTTTTCGAATCAATATGTGAGCGTGGCAAAGGAAAACGCGTTTGACCAGTTTTAGTTGATTTTAATCGACTGGAAATTGGCCATTTTTCATACGGTCTCAGAATTCGACGAAACTAGTTTTGTTAGGACCGTATCGTCAATACGAAGCTAGAAAATATTTTTCTCCAATTTATAGAGTTCGTATATGACCCCGGTAAATTGAAATGTATGCTAAAAATTCAATATAGTGATTTAAATGTAAATTTAACGAAAACTGATTGTAACAGCCGAATCAGCTTACGATACATATCCCATTGTGTTCGGAATGGGGGTAAAACGCTAGGGACGACAGTCGGTGGGCCTCGTTTCGAAGTCGAATAAAAAGTCAACTCCTTGGGATAAAATTAAATTAAAATTAAATTAAATATATAAAACCTTTTTCATATAACCCCCCCCCCCCCGTTAGTTCATTTCAGGAAAAAAAAAGAGTCGCCGCTCCTTGTAACGACCCAGAAAATCTGAACCAATTTAAAAATTTTAGATTGGCTAAAATAATGGATTTTAAATATTTAAAATAAATATTTTAAATAATGGCGATGAAAACTGAGTTCGAATCGACATTTGAAAACCAATATAATTAATTATAATTATATATAGAATTGAAAATGGCGCGGTAGTTCGATAAATTCGATTTCAAACTTAAATTGAATATACCGGGTGCAAAATAATCCGGATTTTAGTGAAACCAAAAATAATGGAATCTAATCGATAATATCTTTCTAACGAATCCGACCAATCGAAATTTGATAGCGGGAATCAAAAGATATGTCCAGTTGAAAATTCTGAATAGTCGCTATAGAATTCAGGCCCTTAAAAATGGACATTTTGCAAATGACCTCGGATTTCGACGAAACCACTTTTGTTGAATCCGCAGTGTCAAGTTATTGCTAGGTTTCAAATTTCATAAATTTTCGAATCAATATGTGAGCGTGGCAAAGGAAAACGCGTTTGACCAGTTTCTGTGGATTTTAATCGACTGGAAATTGGCCATTTTTCCAACGGTCTCAGAATTCGACGAAACTAGTTTTGTTAGGACCGTATCGTCAAAACGAAGCTAGAAAATATTTTTCTGGAATTTTTCTAGTTAATATGTGACCCCGGTAATTTGAAATGTGCGTTTAAAATTCAATATAGTGATTTAAATGAAAATTCAAAAGGAAACTGATTGTAACGATCAAATCAGCTTGCGATACATATCCCATTGTGTTCGGAATGGGGGTAAAACGCTATGGACGACAGGCGGTGGGCCTCGTTTCGAGGTCATATGTAAAAGTCAACCTTTTGCGAAATTTAATAATTAAATAATAACAATAAAAAAATATATACTTTCCCTACTTATCTCCCGCTTGCCCCCCCCCCCCCCGTTCATTTGATTACAACCAGAAAAAAAAAAGAAAGAAAAAAAAACCCTAGCGATCAATCGACCCGCCGCCCCCCCCCCCCCTCGTCGCGACGCCGACGAAGAGCCCCCCCCCCCCCCCCCCCGTCGCGACGCCGACGGAGAGCCCCCCCCCCCCCCCCCCCGTCTCGACGTCTGCGAAGAAGCCGCGCCCCCCCTTGAAGCCCTCGACCCTCTCGCGAAGACGCCGTCATCGACGAACCGCACCACCTCGAAGCGCCTCCGATCTTCTTTCCCCCCCTCTCGGTAAGTTTTATTTTATTTATCTATTTTATTTTAATTCCGATTTTATTTAAAAGATTAAACTGATTATTTTTAAAAGTATAAAAAAAAAACTGATTTTACAATTCTTAAAAACTGGAATTTTATAAAAGAAATTAAAACTGCTTTTTGTTTTTAAAATAAAGTAAAAACTGAATATTATAAAAGAAATTAAAACTGATTTTTGTTTTTAAAATAAAGTAAAAACTGATTTATTTATAAAGTTAAAACTGAAATTTTTATAAAGTTAAAAACTGAAATTTTTTTTTAAAAAAAAAAAGTAAAAACTGCATTTTTAAAAAGAAACTGAAAACTGGATTTTTAAATAATGTAAAAACAGATTTTATAAAAGGGAAAAAAAAACTGATTTGTTAGAACTTTAAAACTGAATTTTTAAAAGATTTTAAAAACTGTTTTTTTAAAAAAAGAAACTAAAAACTGCATTTTTATAAAAGAGAAAAACTGATTTTATTTTGAACTTTAAAATAGGAAAAAGGTTTAATCTTTTAGCAGAAAAAGATTTGAACTTGCAAAAGTAAAAATCATATTTTTATATGTTGAAAGTCGAAGTAAAAATCATATTTTTATATGTTGAAAGTCGAAGTAAAAATCATATTTTTATATGTTGAAAGTCGAAGTAAAAATCATATTTTTATATGTTGAAAGTCGAAGTAAAAATCATATTTTTATATGTTGAAAGTCGAAGTAAAAATCATATTTTTATATATTGAATAGCGAAGTCAAAATTCGATTTTTATATATTAAATAACATAGTAAAAATTCTATTTTTACATGTGTAGAGAATACGGGCGAAAGCGACAAAAAGGCGAAGATTTCTATAAGTGAAGTGTCGTGCAGTTGGATAGCTATTGGTGAGATTTCTGATTTAAATATATATATATATATATATATATATATGTGTGTGTGTGTGTGTGAAATGAAAGTGAATTGCTATATATCAATATATATCTATATATATATACGCCCCTCGTCCACAAACCATGGACGATATTTATTGGTTGAAATTGTTGTGAAAATTGAATGATTGTTTGGGATTGTTTGTGATGGATATTGGTTGATTGTGGTTGAAAAATACCCGTTTGTGGTTGTGAAATATTTGGTTGAAACCACTTAGGATTAGTTTGTGGAAATGAAATAAATATATACATGCCGCCTGCGTGCGAACTAGATGCATGATTCCCATTGTCAAAAACCGCGAGGTTTTAAGGTAGAGCGAGGAGCCGTACTAGGGACGGTGCCGGTGTAACTACCCTGCCGTTATGCTGCCGAAATTTTGAATAATATTTGTGTGTTTGAATTATTTTCATATGCTTAAACTATATTTATTCATTGTATTGAAAACATTCATGTGTTGAATTGATATTCATCCGTTGTTTAGAAATTCATGTGTTGAATGGTATTCATATTTTGAAATAAATTGTTCGATAATAAAAATCACATTTTTATCTATATATAAAAACTATAGAAAACATTCATGTGTTGAATTGATATTCATCCGTTGTTTAGAAATTCATGTGTTGAATGGTATTCATATTTTGAAATAAATTGTTCGATAATAAAAATCACATTTTTATCTATATATAAAAACTATAGAAAACATTCATGTGTTGAATTGATATTCATCCGTTGTTTAGAAATTCATGTGTTGAATGGTATTCATATTTTGAAATAAATTGTTCGATAATAAAAATCACATTTTTATCTATATATAAAAACTATAGAAAACATTCATGTGTTGAATTGATATTCATCCGTTGTTTAGAAATTCATGTGTTGAATGGTATTCATATTTTGAAATAAATTGTTTGATAATAAAAATCACATTTTTATCTATATATAAAAACTATAGAAAACATTCATGTGTTGAATTGATATTCATCCGTTGTTTAGAAATTCATGTGTTGAATGGTATTCATATTTTGAAGTAAATTGTTTGATAATAAAAATCACCTTTTATCGACTATATGAACTATATAGAAAAATAGTGTTTTGAAATGAATTGTTTTACAATAAAAATCACATTTTTATTGTATGCATAAATCGTTGAAATGTGAAGTGTTAAAAATAGCCACTTGTTCAAAATAAACATATATGAGTTGAAATATTCATTAATTAGCTAATGAAATGATTTACACCTATTTATGTAACATTAGAATGAATGGAGTTTTTAAACCAAATAGAAATCAAATATGAAGTTGAATAGAAAAGGATAAATGATAAGAACTGTATATATATGTATATGCATATTCATTGAACAGGTTGTAGCAAAGGGGCTAGAGAAGAGGAATAAAATTTTGTGCCCGACAAATAGGTACACATTTACTGATTTGTTTGGGTGATGATTTTGAGCCTGTTGGCTAGCCGCTTGGCTTTTTCTTTTTCTTTTTGAGATTAGAAGGACCGGGAACGCTATTTGCGATTTCCCGATGCTCCCGGTGCAGGGGAGGTTATGGCGAAATTTTTCCAAAATTTAAGGAGTTAGAAATTTTTTTGAAGTAAAAACGATATTGAAATCGTTGAATGAACTATATTTATATAAATATATAAATATAAATAAAATTAAAACGAAACGAAGCCGTGCAGTTCGTATTTTGAAACCGTGATTTCAAACGACTAGTACGGGAAATCCGACCATTGGATTTTCCCGAAACCTCAACCGTCGGGTTCGCCTTGGAATAATCTTTCCAACGGCCCCAACTTTGTAGAAATCCAACGGTTGGATTGTCTGGAATGTTTAATTCAAATCTGAAGAAAAACAGTGCCAGAAACGATTATATTTATTTATATATATAAATATAATTATATTTAATCGAATAACGACGCTGCAGTTCGTATTTTGAAATCGAAATTTCAAACGAGTGTACCGGGAGATCCGACCGTCGGATTTTCCCGAAACGTGAACCGTTGGATTCGTTTTGAAAAGACCTTTCTAATGATGTAAATTTTGCAAAGATCCAACGGTTAGATTTTCAGATATGTGTAAATCAAATCTGAAGAAAAACAGCGCCACGGCCACTTTATGGCCCGAAGCGTCGTTTTGAATAAAATGGCTATTTTAAAATAAATAAAAATATCGATAAATAGTTATAAAATATCATAAGCGATATGGAATGGAAATAAACTGAATTTGCTAGATTTATGTGGCTTTTGATGGTTGAATGTATTTGGTGTGAAAATTACATTAAAGAACACAATTGGTGTTGTCGAATAATTTAACCATTGAAATAAGTCGATTTGAAATTCTAAATATACGTGAATTATTTGAAAAGGCCGAGCTAATTCTCATTTCGAATAATCGACCGACGATTGAAATTCGAAGATGAAGACGATGGTCGAAGACCGGAGATCTTCACCTCGTTTGGATGGTAACCGAGGTCCTGATTGGGAGGCATCCCGAAATATGGATAATGAGTGGTGATCGTCCAGACGTACGTGGTGATCGAAGGGTTTGCGAGGTATTTAGTGCCTCCGATTTCGTTCAGACCCAGAACGGACTTGTAAATGGACTGTGTGTCCGACATTGGAATTTGTTCTGTGTGATTGATAGCCATCAGTTGCACGGTATGAATTGCCTGTGTGGCATGCTAAGATGCAGTGATCAGGGCTTCTGTTGAAAAGCAAAGTCTTGTGGTGATGATCAAAGCATCGCCTGTGAGGCGTAGCTTTGTGTATAACGTGAATTCGCGAGCCTCACACCCCGGTATGAACCTAAAACGGGAGAAGGACCTCAGGGAGGGCATGCGTTTCTTCCTAGCTAGGGTGGTGTCAGTGACCTACCAGCCCTGACATTTATATACTTTTCACCTATGTGGTTGTTGCTGTTGCGAGGCGCCTCGGTTTGATCGGACGATCCGGGTCCGATGGAGTCACTCGTTGGCTCGTTTACGCCCCAAAGGGCGGGGAAACGTATTGTTCAGGCATAATAATCCACATCGGTGGACCGGCCCTGACGATCCAAGGGGCAGTTGCGGCTGTTCCTGAGGCTCGGGCTAGGCAGTCTCGAATTCGGTAAGGACTATCTTTTGCCTTGGTTCATGACGGAAATCCAATTTCCAAATACGTGATCGTGCGGTTTTGATTGTATATATATATGGTGACATGATATATGGTACCCATGCCGTCTATGATTGATAGTTATGATTTGAAATTGTTTTCAAAAACATATAAACACTAGCAATAATATCAATTGCCTTTGTTTTATTCGTATCAACCATATTTTGGCCATTATAAGGTAAAACTCTATCCTCCGGTTTGCGTTGCATTGTGTGATGGGAACTGAGTCTTATAATGGCTTCATCTTTATAAAAAGCATAGCGATGTTTAAAAGAAAGATTTGTTGTAAAGCACTGGCAATCCAATGGAGTAAACCCGTTCCACGAAAGTGGCGTGGTCCTGTGATTAGCCAATTATATATGTGTTGAGTAGATTTCTCATACCAGTCCCATGACTGACTCGTAGTTTGTTTCACTCTCAAACTCGGGTGCCCCTTTTTCTACACGGGCAGCCTTGTATTCAGGTTTAGCTGGTTCTTTCTGGATAGCTGGAGCTGAAGATGGATTCTATCATTTATTTCCTTTTATGCTGTTCAGCTCCTATTGTACATATTTTGTTTATTTCCGCTGTAGACATTTATGTATAGCTGAACTGTATTTGTACTAAGTAAGATCCTGTATACTGTGTAACTCTGATGATTACTTTTATCCAGTATATTTTGTTGTTCATTCTGGTGTATTTATTTAATTCTGTTCTGCAATTATCTGTTTCTGTGTTATATTCCAAAGATAACCTTGTTTCCGTGAGAACGGGAAATCGGGTCGTCTCATCGTGGTATCAGAGCTTTGGTTAAGCTTAGTTCCGGAATATAACATTTGAACGAACTCGTCAGAAATAGAACCAGTAGTGTTCTAGGACGGGTAACTCTATACAGATAGGATCAGCAATATCCTAGTAGGAGTAAAGCAGAATGAAATTACACCTTGATAGACACATTTACATTTGAAGTATGTGTTTCTATATTTTAAAATACCTTTTCTGTGACCTGACACTTGATCTGCTAATTGCAGAAGTACTAGAAAAATGAGTGCCAGAAACAGAAGGAATACAGAACCCGATCTAGAGGCTCTATTAAAGAAATATCGAAATCTGAACGGAGCGCAATTCTCGGGCAATGAATCTATTATTCAAACTCAAGCTTGGTTGAGTTCTGTCGAAAGAATCTTTGAGCATATCCAGCTGAGAGACGACCAGAAACGGTTAGTAGCATCTTGGGCGCTCAAAGAAGAAGCTTTAATCTGGTGGGAAACAATCATCAAAAATAATCCAGAAGGTGATATCACCTGGGACAGATTCAAAGTGATTTTCTTAGAAAGATTTACTCCTCCCGAAGCAACCGAGAGATTATGTGATGAATTTTCTTATCTAATACAAGGTGACATGACCATTCCCGAATATCATAAGAGATTCAACGAACTTTCTCACTTTGCTCCTCATCTAATTCAAAATCCGAAGAGTAAAAATATGAGATTTATTCATGGACTTCAAAGGAAATACCAGAATAGGGTATTGGGGCATGTGAAGCTTCCTTTTCCAGAAATGATTTACATGGCTTATCAGTATGAAGACCTCCATAAGAAAGGAATGTTGCGCGACGAAGAAGAAGTCTATTCTAGTGACAAAACAGAGTCAGAAACTGATCATCCTGAGGCAAGTACAGTGTCTGAGGTCAGTAAGAAGCCCAAAGTAAGTCGGAAAAGGGCCAGACCTGAGAAAGAATCAGCAATGACCGCTATGTGCTTAAACTGCAATCGAAAAGGTCATTTGTCCCGGAAATGTAAGTCCTTGAAATTGCAAAAGAAGGAGGGATCTAAATCAAAGAGCAAGGTTAAAGGAAATAGTAAATGCAATCTATGCCATCAGGCTGGTCACGTAAAGCAAGATTGCTGGCAGTTGAAAAAGACTGAAATAGTTCAAGTGAATGAAGTGGCAGGAATTTCTGAGCCCTCAGCTATTCAGGAAAGGCCAGATGTTTTAGAAGGCACGCTAACTGTCAAAGATATCCCAGTTAAAGTACTGTTTGACACAGGCGCGTCAAGAAGCTTCATTGCCAAAGATGCAGCTAAGAAACTGGATTTGAATTTGAAAAAGCTCAAGGAACCAATGACTGTCCAGAATCCGGTTGGGGGTTCTATTGATCTCAATTGGGTTTGTGGAGTGCCGGTTTCTTTCTCTCGTTATCGGTTTCCTACCATCGCAGTCGTCATGAATTTTAAAGAGTTCGATCTTATCTTGGGGTTAGACTGGTTGACCAAATATGAAGCTGAAGTCAAATGCGCCGACAGAATCGTAAAGGCGAAGATTAAATCAGGCGATTATATAACCATTCCCTGTGAAGGTCAGAATGCTAATAGAAAAGACTTCTGGGCAGCTTTGAATGTTTCTCCAGCCCCAATTGAAAATGTCCCTGAAATCACTGAGAATATTCCTGACCTCATCAAAGATATTCCTGTCGTCAAGAATTATGCGGATGTGTTCGAGGAAGTTGTTCGCTTACCTCCGCAGAGAGAAATAGATTTCAAGATTACTCTGATTCCCAATGCAAGGCCGGTAGTTCACGCTATTCGAAGAATGTCCTTGAAAGAGAAAGAGGAATTAGACAATCAAACAAGACAACTAGTATGGAAAGGTCTGATCAGGCCTAGTTTCTCTGATTAGGGTGCAGCAGTGGTATTTGTCCCAAAATCTGACGGTACTCTACGACTATGCGTGGATTATCGTGATCTGAACAAACAGACAATAAAGAACAAGTATCCATTGCCGCGGATTGATGATTTGTTAGATCGATTAAATGGAGCACAAGTATTCTCAAGAATGGACCTAGCTACAGGTTTCCATCAACTTCGAATTGCCGAAGAGTGTGTTCCAATGACAGCGTTCAGAGGCCCCGACTTATTCTACGAGTGGTTAGTAATGCCGTTCGGCTTATGTAACGCTCCAGCTTACTTCGTCGATCTGATGAATAGAGTATTCAGAGGAGTACTGAACAAATTTGTTTTGGTTTTTATTGATGATATTCTAATCTTCTCTAAATCAAAGGCCGAACATGAAAAGCATCTGGAACAGGTTCTAGAAATCCTCAGAAGGAATGTATTAAAAGCCAAGTTTTCCAAATGTATCTTCTGGCAAGATGAAGTGAAATTTCTGGGCCACGTTGTATCGAAAGAAGGAATCGCTGTGGACCCAAGCAAAATCACAGCTATTCAAAATTGGAAACAGCCCAGTACTCCCACTGAAGTCCGCAGTTTTCTCGGATTGGCTAGCTATTACCGAAAGTTCATTAAAAACTTTTCGAAGATATCTGGCCACTTAACGAAGCTTACAAAGAAGCATTCTAAGTTCAAATGGACTCAAGAGAGTGAGGAGGCTTTCGAAGAGCTAAAGTTAAGATTAACGACTGCTCCAGTGTTAACCATCATTGATGGCAACCAAGATTTAAAAGTCTGGACTGATGCTTCTAGAGAGGGCCTTGGCGCAGTGTTAATGCAAAGAGGCCAAGTAATTGCTTATGCTAGCCGTCAACTGAAACCGCACGAGAAAAACTATGTAACTCATGATCTTGAGTTATTGGCTATCATATTCTCTTTGAAAATCTGGAGACACTATCTTCTGGGCGAGAGATTTGAACTGTTTACAGATCACCAGTCGTTAAAGTATCTGTTCACTCAGAAGGACTTAAATCTGAGACAGCAACGTTGGCTGGAGTTTCTTGCAGCATATGACTTTGAAATTATATATACTCCAGGAAAAGCCAATGTCGTGGCCGATGCATTAAGCAGAAAGAATGTAATGATCGCCAGTTTTATTATCACGACTTCATTACTAGATAAGATATCTGCTCTTCAGGAGGATGATCACTTCATTCAGAAGATCAGAGGGATAATTCAACAAGGCGAGCCCTCGAGTTTTCAAGTAGACAATGAGGGGATTCTAAGGCTCAAAGGTCGAATATGCGTTCCTAACATTCCTGAACTTCGAAAGGAAGTACTGGATGAATGCCACAAGTCAAAACTCAGTATCCATCCGGGAGTAATCAAAATGTATAATGACATCAAATGCACTTTCTGGTGGAAGTCGATGAAAAGGGACATTTCCTTATATGTTAGCCGATGCCCTACTTGCCAGCTAGTCAAGAGTGACCAACAGAAATTGGCTGGATTATTACAACCGCTAGAAGTTCCTGGTTGGAAGTGGGAGCATATCTCCATGGATTTCATTGATGGTCTGCCCAGAACAAGAAAAGGAAATGACAGTATTTGGGTGATCGTAGATCGTTTCACGAAGACCGCTCATTTTATACCTGTCAGATCAAACAGAACTGCTCAGAGTCTGGCGCAGATATACTTCAGGGAAATAGTTAGACTACATGGAGTGCCGCTCAGCATAGTCAGTGATAGGGATACAATATTCACTAGTAAATTATGGGAAGCATTTCAAGTCGAGCTAGGAAGGAAGTTAAACCTAAGCACCGCTTATCATCCTCAGACAGACGGTCAGACTGAGAGGGTGAATCGCATTCTAGAAGATCTATTGCGGGCTTGTGTTATAGATTTCGGAGGATCATGGGAAGACAATCTACATTTGGCTGAGTTCTCTTATAACAACAGCTACCAGGCGAGTCTGACAATGTCGCCATTCGAAGCATTGTATGGTAGACCGTGCCGATCTCCTACTTGTTGGGTCGAGCCAGGAAATAGACTTGTGTTGGGTCCCGATATGATTCGAGAAGCTGCCGACAAAGTCGATTTTATTAAGAAGAGATTACTCGCCGCTCAAAGCCGACAAAAGAGCTATGCTGATAGAAGAAGAAGAGATATATCCTTTGAAGTTGGCGACTATGTATATTTGAAAGTATCGCCGATGAGAAGAGTTATCCGGTTCGGTAAAACTGGAAAGTTAGCACCCAAATTCATTGGTCCGTTTCCTATTCTGGAACGGATTGGAACTCTCGCTTATAGGGTCAAACTGCCTGACTGGTTGCCTGGTGTGCATGATGTATTTCATATATCTCAACTTCGAAAGCACGTTCATGATCCAGACTTGATCGTGGAAGAAGCAGCTCAGCAGGATATTGAAATTACTCCAGAATTAGCTGTGAGACGAGAGCCGCTAAAGATTATCGGCAAAGAAACCAAAGAGCTGAGGAACAAGAAGGTTCACTTAGTCAAAGTGCAATGGAGTGGAGATCCGAGAGATTGTACTTGGGAAACCGAGGAGAGCATTCAGAAAGCTTATCCCAGATGCCGAGTAGATATCTCTGATTGACTCCGGTGCAAGGTATATTTACCATACTTTACCTCACCATTTAATTCTCTATTCTATTATAATTGTTTGAATGATTTTAGAAGAAAAATAGGAATTAATTTGTATGGCTTTGAAAGGTTAAAAACAATTGGGTTGGTTGTTGTGTTGTGTGATCGTAGATTTATCAAACCACTTTCGACTTTATTCCTTTTCGGGGACGAAAAGTTTTAAGTGGGGGAGATTGTAACGACCCAGAAAATCTGAACCAATTTAAAATTTTTAGATTGGCTAAAATAATGGATTTTAAATATTTAAAATAAATATTTTAAATAATGGCGATGAAAACTGAGTTCGAATCGACATTTGAAAACCAATATAATTAATTATAATTATATATAGAATTGAAAATGGCGCGGTAGTTCGATAAATTCGATTTCAAACTTAAATTGAATATACCGGGTGCAAAATAATCCGGATTTTAGTGAAACCAAAAATAATGGAATCTAATTGATAATATCTTTCTAACGAATCCGACCAATCGAAATTTGATAGCGGGAATCAAAAGATATGTCCAGTTGAAAATTCTGAATAGTCGCTATAGAATTCAGACCCTTAAAAATGGACATTTTGCAAATGACCTCGGATTTCGACGAAACCACTTTTGTTGAATCCGCAGTGTCAAGTTATTGCTTGGTTTCAAATTTCATAAATTTTCGAATCAATATGTGAGCGTGGCAAAGGAAAACGCGTTTGACCAGTTTCTGTGGATTTTAATCGACTGGAAATTGGCCATTTTTCCAACGGTCTCAGAATTCGACGAAACTAGTTTTGTTAGGACCGTATCGTCAAAACGAAGCTAGAAAATATTTTTCTGGAATTTTTCTAGTTAATATGTGACCCCGGTAATTTGAAATGTGCGTTTAAAATTCAATATAGTGATTTAAATGAAAATTCAAAAGGAAACTGATTGTAACGATCAAATCAGCTTGCGATACATATCCCATTGTGTTCGGAATGGGGGTAAAACGCTATGGACGACAGGCGGTGGGCCTCGTTTCGAGGTCATATGTAAAAGTCAACCTTTTGCGAAATTTAATAATTAAATAATAATAAAAAATATATATATACTTTCCCTCCTTATCTCCCGCTTGCCCCCCCCCCCTTTCATTTGATTACAACCAGAAAAAAAAAAGAAAGAAAAAAAAAAACCCTAGCGATCAATCGACCCGCCGCCCCCCCTTCCTCGTCGCGACGCCGACGAAGAGCCCCCCCCCCCCCCCCGTCGCGACGCCGACGGAGAGCCCCCCCCCCCCCCCCCCCCCCCCGTCTCGACGTCTGCGAAGAAGCCGCGCCCCCCCTTGAAGCCCTCGACCCTCTCACGAAGACGCCGCCATCGACGAACCGCACCACCTCGAAGCGCCTCCGATCTTCTTTCCCCCCCTCTCGGTAAGTTTTATTTTATTTATCTATTTTATTTTAATTCTGATTTTATTTAAAAGATTAAACTGATTATTTTTAAAAGTATAAAAAAAAAACTGATTTTACAATTCTTAAAAACTGGAATTTTATAAAAGAAATTAAAACTGCTTTTTGTTTTTAAAATAAAGTAAAAACTGAATATTATAAAAGAAATTAAAACTGATTTTTGTTTTTAAAATAAAGTAAAAACTGATTTATTTATAAAGTTAAAACTGAAATTTTTATAAAGTTAAAAACTGAAAAAAAATTTTAAAAAAAAAGTAAAAACTGCATTTTTAAAAAGAAACTGAAAACTGGATTTTTAAATAATGTAAAAACAGATTTTATAAAAGGGAAAAAAAACTGATTTGTTAGAACTTTAAAACTGAATTTTTAAAAGATTTTAAAAACTGTTTTTTTAAACAAAGAAACTAAAAACTGCATTTTTATAAAAGAGAAAAACTGATTTTATTTTGAACTTTAAAATAGGAAAAAGGTTTAATCTTTTAGTAGAAAAAGATTTGAACTTGCAAAAGTAAAAATCATATTTTTATATGTTGAAAGTCGAAGTAAAAATCATATTTTTATATGTTGAAAGTCGAAGTAAAAATCATATTTTTATATGTTGAAAGTCGAAGTAAAAATCATATTTTTATATGTTGAAAGTCGAAGTAAAAATCATATTTTTATATGTTGAAAGTCGAAGTAAAAATCATATTTTTATATATTGAATAGCGAAGTCAAAATTCGATTTTTATATATTAAATAACATAGTAAAAATTCTATTTTTACATGTGTAGAGAATACGGGCGAAAGCGACAAAAAGGCGAAGATTTCTATAAGTGAAGTGTCGTGCAGTTGGATAGCTATTAGTGAGATTTCTGATTTAAAAATATATATATATATATGTGTGTGTGAAATGAAAGTGAATTGCTATATATCAATATATATCTATATATATATACGCCCCTCGTCCACAAACCATGGACGATATTTATTGGTTGAAATTGTTGTGAAAATTGAATGATTGTTTGGGATTGTTTGTGATGGATATTGGTTGATTGTGGTTGAAAAATACCCGTTTGTGGTTGTGAAATATTTGGTTGAAACCACTTAGGATTAGTTTGTGGAAATGAAATAAATATATACATGCCGCCTGCGTGTGAACTAGATGCATGATTCCCATTGTCAAAAACCGCGAGGTTTTAAGGTAGAGCGAGGAGCCGTACTAGGGACGGTGCCGGTGTAACTACCCTGCCGTTATGCTGCCGAAATTTTGAATAATATTTGTGTGTTTGAATTATTTTCATATGCTTAAACTATATTTATTCATTGTATTGAAAACATTCATGTGTTGAATTGATATTCATCCGTTGTTTAGAAATTCATGTGTTGAATGGTATTCATATTTTGAAATAAATTGTTCGATAATAAAAATCACATTTTTATCTATATATAAAAACTATAGAAAACATTCATGTGTTGAATTGATATTCATCCGTTGTTTAGAAATTCATGTGTTGAATGGTATTCATATTTTGAAATAAATTGTTCGATAATAAAAATCACATTTTTATCTATATATAAAAACTATAGAAAACATTCATGTGTTGAATTGATATTCATCCGTTGTTTAGAAATTCATGTGTTGAATGGTATTCATATTTTGAAATAAATTGTTCGATAATAAAAATCACATTTTTATCTATATATAAAAACTATAGAAAACATTCATGTGTTGAATTGATATTCATCCGTTGTTTAGAAATTCATGTGTTGAATGGTATTCATATTTTGAAATAAATTGTTCGATAATAAAAATCACATTTTTATCTATATATAAAAACTATAG
Source organism: Allium sativum (assembly GCA_030737875.1). Lineage (NCBI taxonomy): Eukaryota > Viridiplantae > Streptophyta > Magnoliopsida > Asparagales > Amaryllidaceae > Allium > Allium sativum. The sequence continues at coordinate 2,554,281 of JASFAX010000050.1, read as the reverse complement.
AAAACATTCATGTGTTGAATTGATATTCATCCGTTGTTTAGAAATTCATGTGTTGAATGGTATTCATATTTTGAAGTAAATTGTTTGATAATAAAAATCACCTTTTATCGACTATATGAACTATATAGAAAAATAGTGTTTTGAAATGAATTGTTTTACAATAAAAATCACATTTTTATTGTATGCATAAATCGTTGAAATGTGAAGTGTTAAAAATAGCCACTTGTTCAAAATAAACATATATGAGTTGAAATATTCATTAATTAGCTAATGAAATGATTTACACCTATTTATGTAACATTAGAATGAATGGAGTTTTTAAACCAAATAGAAATCAAATATGAAGTTGAATAGAAAAGGATAAATGATAAGAACTGTATATATATGTATATGCATATTCATTGAACAGGTTGTAGCAAAGGGGCTAGAGAAGAGGAATAAAATTTTGTGCCCGACAAATAGGTACACATTTACTGATTTGTTTGGGTGATGATTTTGAGCCTGTTGGCTAGCCGCTTGGCTTTTTCTTTTTCTTTTTGAGATTAGAAGGACCGGGAACGCTATTTGCGATTTCCCGATGCTCCCGGTGCAGGGGAGGTTATGGCGAAATTTTTCCAAAATTTAAGGAGTTAGAAAATTTTTTGAAGTAAAAACGATATTGAAATCGTTGAATGAACTATATTTATATAAATATATAAATATAAATAAAATTAAAACGAAACGAAGCCGTGCAGTTCGTATTTTGAAACCGTGATTTCAAACTACTAGTACGGGAAATCCGACCATTGGATTTTCCCGAAACCTCAACCGTCGGGTTCGCCTTGGAATAATCTTTCCAACGGCCCCAACTTTGTAGAAATCCAACGGTTGGATTGTCTGGAATGTTTAATTCAAATCTGAAGAAAAACAGCGCCAGAAACGATTATATTTATTTATATATATAAATATAATTATATTTAATCGAATAACGACGCTGCAGTTCGTATTTTGAAATCGAAATTTCAAACGAGTGTACCGGGAGATCCGACCGTCGGATTTTCCCGAAACTGGAACCGTTGGATTCGTTTTGAAAAGACCTTTCTAATGATGTAAATTTTGCAAAGATCCAACGGTTAGATTTTCAGATATGTGTAAATCAAATCTGAAGAAAAACAGCGCCACGGCCGCTTTATGGCCCGAAGCGTCGTTTTGAATAAAATGGCTATTTTAAAATAAATAAAAATAGCGATAAATAGTTATAAAATATCATAAGCGATATGGAATGGAAATAAACTGAATTTGCTAGATTTATGTGGCTTTTGATGGTTGAATGTATTTGGTGTGAAAATTACATTAAAGAACACAATTGGTGTTGTCGAATAATTTAACCATTGAAATAAGTCGATTTGAAATTCTAAATATACGTGAATTATTTGAAAAGGCCGAGTTAATTCTCATTTCGAATAATCGACCGACGATTGAAATTCGAAGATGAAGACGATGGTCAAAGACCGGAGATCTTCACCTCGTTTGGATGGTAACCGAGGTCCTGATTGGGAGGCATCCCGAAATATGGATAATGAGTGGTGATCGTCCAGACGTACGTGGTGATCGAAGGGTTTGCGAGGTATTTAGTGCCTCCGGTTTCGTTCAGACCCAGAACGGACTTGTAAATGGACTGTGTGTCCGACATTGGAATTTGTTCTGTGTGATTGATAGCCATCAGTTGCACGGTATGAATTGCCTGTGTGGCATGCTAAGATGCAGTGATCAGGGCTTCTGTTGAAAAGCAAAGTCTTGTGGTGATGATCAAAGCATCGCCTGTGAGGCGTAGCTTTGTGTATAACGTGAATTCGCGAGCCTCACACCCCGGTATGAACCTAAAACGGGAGAAGGACCTCAGGGAGGGCATGCGTTTCTTCCTAGCTAGGGTGGTGTCAGTGACCTACCAGCCCTGACATTTATATACTTTTCACCTATGTGGTTGTTGCTGTTGCGAGGCGCCTCGGTTTGATCGGACGATCCGGGTCCGATGGAGTCACTCGTTGGCTCGTTTACGCCCCAAAGGGCGGGGAAACGTATTGTTCAGGCATAATAATCCACATCGGTGGACCGGCCCTGACGATCCAAGGGGCAGTTGCGGCTGTTCCTGAGGCTCGGGCTAGGCAGTCTCGAATTCGGTAAGGACTATCTTTTGCCTTGGTTCATGACGGAAATCCAATTTCCAAATACGTGATCGTGCGGTTTTGATTGTATATATATATGGTGACATGATATATGGTACCCATGCCGTCTATGATTGATAGTTATGATTTGAAATTGTTTTCAAAAACATATAAACACTAGCAATAATATCAATTGCCTTTGTTTTATTCGTATCAACCATATTTTGGCCATTATAAGGTAAAACTCTGTCCTCCGGTTTGCGTTGCATTGTGTGATGGGAACTGAGTCTTATAATGGCTTCATCTTTATAAAAAGCATAGCGATGTTTAAAAGAAAGATTTGTTGTAAAGCACTGGCAATCCAATGGAGTAAACCCGTTCCACGAAAGTGGCGTGGTCCTGTGATTAGCCAATTATATATGTGTTGAGTAGATTTCTCATACCAGTCCCATGACTGACTCGTAGTTTGTTTCACTCTCAAACTCGGGTGCCCCTTTTTCTACACGGGCAGCCTTGTATTCAGGTTTAGCTGGTTCTTTCTGGATAGCTGGAGCTGAAGATGGATTCTATCATTTATTTCCTTTTATGCTGTTCAGCTCCTATTGTACATATTTTGTTTATTTCCGCTGTAGACATTTATGTATAGCTGAACTGTATTTGTACTAAGTAAGATCCTGTATACTGTGTAACTCTGATGATTACTTTTATCCAGTATATTTTGTTGTTCATTCTGGTGTATTTATTTAATTCTGTTCTGCAATTATCTGTTTCTGTGTTATATTCCAAAGATAACCTTGTTTCCGTGAGAACGGGAAATCGGGTCGTCTCACTCCTGGAGGAGCGCCCACCACCGCTGGCCATCGCCAGCGCCCCTCGTCGACACCGCACCCTCCTCACCTTCCTCTCGCGCCTCCGACCTCTTCTCCCCCTTTTCCCCTTCGATCCACGCACAAACCCTAGCCGCGCACCGCCCGAACCCTCCTCCGCTGTTCAACCACCGCGCCACCCCACCGCTCCGACGAACGCCCTCCGCCAACCCCAGACCCCCTCTCTCGCCTCACCCTCGATACAGCGAAACCCCCCCCTCTGCCTTCGATTTTTTTTCTATAAGTGTTTTTTTTTTTTCAATTCTGATTTTTTTTATTTATTATTAAAAACTGATTTGTTAAAGAGTTTAAAAACTGATTTGTTAAAGAGTTTAAAAACTGATTTGTTAAAGAGTTTAAAAACTGATTTGTTAAAGAAGTTTAAAAAACTGATTTGTTAAAGAATTTAAAAACTGATTTTTTTAAAGATTTATAAACTGATTTTTAAAGGAGATTTAAAAACTGATTTTTGAAGGAAATAAAAACTTTGAAATAGAAAAAGGTTTAATCTTTTAAAAGAAAAAGATTTGAACTTGCAAAAATAAAGATTATATTTTTAAAAATAGAAAAGACGGGATTTTTGTTAAGTAGAAGAAGTAGGATATGATTCTTATATTTTTAAAGCAATAAAAATATAATTTTTACATCATGGGAATAACAAAAATATAATCTTTATAGGATAGGAACTATAAAAATATCATCTTTGTATATGTAGCAAAATAAAAATCTGATTTTTATTTTATATACGTTGAAATCAAGTGATGATTTTTATAAAGGCGAAATCTTTATTTTTATAAAGGCGAAAACTTTATTTTTATAAAGGCGAAAACTTTATTTTTATAAAGGCGAAAACTTTATTTTTGAAATGGAATTTTTATCTATATGACACCAAAGTAAAAATGTGATTTTTATTTTAAAGACATCGAAATATGAAAATGTGTGATTTTTATATATATAGTGACGACGGGCAACGAAGATGACGAAGATGGGATAACGAAGAAGATTTCTATTAATGAAGAGTCGTGGTATTGGATAGCTTTCGGTGAGAACTTCTCACTCTTCAATTTCTATTATAGTTATAAATATAAACTAGGATGCAGACGGTGTTTAGTAGCACCCGACACCCGTCATCCACAGACCATGGATGGCTTGTTTGTTAAATTGTTTGATTTCAAAAATTAATTAGATTATTTGATTGAAATTGAATTGTTTGGTGAGAATGAATGGATTTGATTGATGTGTGAATGGCGTGGGCCTTCACTAGACCGGGGATAAGGCTAGGCCTCGTCCCGTTTCTAGTATAGTGCCGTTATGCCGCCGAAATTTTCTAAAATATGTTAGAAAAATAAAAATATCATTTTTATTGAATAAATGAACTGAATAGAAATTCATATGATAAAATAAAATGTTTTATCGTTAAAAATATAATTTTTAACGTGAAGTGAATAAAATAAAATATTCATTTACAAACCAGACGGTTTGTTTATGTACACCGATTTGACTGACATTGATTGGGACGATAAATTTTACACATCGCCCAACTGCACGAATAAAATCTGTGTTTGATTGTTTGAAACCCCACACGGGTATTGGGATGAAATTTGAAGTTCACTCATCCTGATTGATTAGATATGTCAATCGATTGATTGACAGGCTGTTATAAGCGTTAGATATCTATATTTGATGCTTATACAGTGTAGTGCACTTTGGTTGATGGTTGATTATTTTTCAATGCTATTATATACATGTGATGTATGAAAATCCATATAATTAGCTTTATATGGTAATTGATTGGGCCTCATTCCAATTTAGAAAATAAAGAATATTATAGAATAAAGGTTCATGTGTTGACTGTACTCATCCGTTGAGATTAGTCATGTGTTGAACGAAATATTTTTTATAATAAAATTTACTTCTTTATCAATATAATATAAAGGTTCATGTGTTGACTGTACTCATCCGTTGAGATTAGTCATGTGTTGAACGAAATATTTTTATAATAAAATTTACTTCTTTATCAATATAATATAAAGGTTCATGTGTTGACTGTACTCATCCATTGAGATTAGTCATGTGTTGAACGAAATATTTTTATAATAAAATTTACTTCTTTATCAATATAAAATAAAGGTTCATGTGTTGACTGTACTCATCCGTTGAGATTAGTCATGTGTTGAACGAAATAATTTAACAAAAATAGTCACACGTGGACGGTACTCATTCATTGAGATTAGTCGTGTGTTGACAAATAGAAATATATGAAGCCGTGTTGATTAGATTGACGCCATTTTGACGTGAACGATATTTATATCAATTTTATTTCGAAATGAATTGAATATATAACGATTTCGAAATGAATTGAATATATAACGATTTCGATTTGAATTGAATATAAAACGATTTCGAAATGAATTGAATATAAAACGATTTCGAAATGAATTGAATATAAATCGATTTCGAAATGAATTGAATATAAAACGATTTCGAAATGAATTGAATATAAAACGATTTCAAAATGAATTGAATATAAATCGATTTCGAAATGAATTGAATATAAAACGATTTCGAAATGAATTGAATATAAATCGATTTCGAAATGAATTGAATATAAAACGATTTCGAAATGAATTGAATATAAAACAATTTCGAAATGAATTGAATATAAAACGATTTCGAAATGAATTGAATATATAACGATTTCGAAATGAATTGAATATAAAACGATTTCGAAATGAATTGAATATATAACGATTTCGATTTGAATTGAATATAAAACGATTTCGAATTGAATGGAATAGAAAACCAATTTGATTTCAAATTGAATATATAATGAACTTGATTCAAATAGAAAACGAAACGAATTTAATTTGAATAGAAAATGAATTTGAATCGAATAGAAAACCAATTTGAATTGAATTGAATTGAATTGAAAACGAATTCGAATTGAATTTAAATTGAATTGAAATTTGAATTGAATAGAAATGAACTTTAAAACGAATTTATAAAGAAGAATTCAATTTTGACTTGAATTGAAAGGGAAGTTGAATTTGCTTTTGAAACGAATTTAAAACTATTTATATAATTCGTTTTAAATAGGAATCGACGAAATATATATTATATATATAATATAATGGCCTGAATAGAACGCACCGCACCGCGGTAGTTCGTGAATTTCGACCATTTATTTCAAACGGACATTACGGGAGATCCGACCGTCGGATTCTCCTAAAACCGGAACCGTTGGGTTCGTATCAAAAAGATCTTTCTAAAGAATATTAGAAATTCAAAATCTAACGGTTGGATTTGGAGTTACGTCCAAATCAAATTCGAAAAAGGTCGCTATAAGTGCAGTTCGATGGCCATTGTTGGAAATCGATTGTACGGGCCATGATAAAATTATTAAAAATAGTAATAATTTGTGTAAAATCATAAGAAATGATTTGGGAAAAAAAATTGGGGTGAAAAACTCCATATTTAAAAAGATAAAAATAGGTTTTTATCGAAATGTACTAGTTTGAACTAAATTTAAAACCCAATTATTTTTAAATAAATGAATTAGATTTAAAAAGGGGTTTTAAATAATCGAATTTCTAATATATTTGATTAAATTTGAAATGGGTTTATCGTGAACAGTGTTTTAAATAACACTAGTTCTTTAACCCGATAACAAATAGAATGTGATTTGGGTTTGTCGTGAACTGTGTTTTAAATAACACCTAGTTCTTTAACCCAGTAAAAGGAGTTCTAACGAATCTGCAATTAGATTGAAGTGTGAACTTGTAATCTAAATTATCAAATTTAGAAATGAGCGAGAATGGAGTATCGTCAGTTTTGCTCCAAAGCGATAGTTAAATCTTTAATTAGATTTGAACGTGAAATGGTAATTAATTTTACCGATAACACCACGGTGTTAGATATGGAGTATTACCAGTTTTGCTTCATGGGATGAATAGGTTGGGATTGGGAAATAAAATAAATAATTACTTCGTTACGGTTCGCTAATCTCGACTAGTTGGAAAAACCATAATTTGGTTTTAAATGACATCCAAAGGAAGATTACAGGATAAGTTTTAAAGAATTTATCTTGGATAAAATTAATGGGAACCTTTCCCTAAGAATGTGGAATGGCTAATCGGGGTATTGATCTGTTGTTGGTTAAGAAGAATGGTTTCCTGGGTAAGAAGAATGGCTAAGAAGAATGGTTTCCTGGGTATTGATTTGTTGTTGGTTTCGGCCTTCGGGGTTAATGTTTGGGAAATTGTTCTCTTGCTAATTTGCGGTTAGTGACTAATGAATTGGAATGAGGCGTATGTTGTGTTTGTGCAACATTTGTTTTTAATATACGCGGGTTGTTCGGAAAGTCCGGGTTTACACCCATTCTGAATAACCGATTCGACGATATGTCGAAGATGAAGACAGTGGTCGAAGACCAGAAGTCTTCACATCGTTTGGATAATTACTGACGATCCTGATTGGGCTGTACACCCAAGAGGATGGAAATAGTTGGTGGTCGTCCAGACGTACTTGGAGATGGATGGATATGCGAGGAAAGTGCCTCTGGTTTCGTTCAGACCCAGAACAGACTTGTAAATGGATTGTGTGTCTGACACTGGATTTTATTCTGTGTTGATTGATTTCTATTAAATATACATCTGTTTGGCGGCGGAGAATTTATTCTTTTGCTTAACGCCCTTCTCTGAGACGTACGAGCTCAGAGGTTGTATATCGATGGACATCAGTCGCATGGCATGAATTGCCTGTGTGGCACACTAAGATGCAATGATCAAGGCTTTTGTTGAAAAGCAGAGTCTTGTGGTTGATGATCATAGCACGGCCTTTGTGGCGTAGCTTTGTGTATAACGTGAATTCGCGAGCCTCACACCTCGGTATGAGTCAAAAACGGGATACAGACTGCAGGGAGAGCACGACGTTTCTTTCTAGCTTTGGTGGTGTCAGTGACTTACCAGCCCTGACATTTATATACTTTTCACCTATGTGGTTGTTGGAATACGAGGCGCCTCAATTATAGGTCTGTAAGGACCGGGAAACGTGTGTTCAGGAATTGCCTAACGTAAGTGAGGACCGGCCCTGAAGATCCGGGGTTACCCAGTGTGCGTAATCCTGAGGCATTTGCTAGAGTGTCTCGAACGCGGAGAGGAGCTTGCCCCTTGCCTCGACTCATGCCGGAAATCCAATTTCCATTACGTGTAATTCGGTTTTAATTGTAGAACTAGTATGGCGACATGATATATGGTACCCATGCCGTCTATGATTTATATTTATGATTGAAATTGTTTTGACACTATACACTTATTATAGTATCAAATGATTTGTTTTAAACGTACCAAGCATGTTTGGCTATTATAAGGGAAAACCCTATCCTCCGGCTTGCGTTGCATTGTGTGATGGGACCTGGGTCTTATAATAGCTTCATTTTTCGAAAAAGCATTGCGTTGTTTATTCTATGCACTGGTATTCTTGGGAGGAAACCCGTTCCGTGTTATACGGCGTGGTCCCTTGAATTACTCTCTTTTTAAGTAAAGTTTTAAATAACTGTTTTAGTTCTCACACCAGTCACATGACTGACCTGGAGTTTATTGTTTTAACCTAAACTCTGGGTGCCCCTATTTTCCGCACGGGCAGCTAGTAGTTTTGGTTTTGCAGAATTATATTCACAGGATCCTGGTTTACAGCTGGAATGATATCCGGAAAGCTCTGTATCCGTATATCACCTTCAGTTGCGCTTTGTATTATTTTTCCGCTGCTATGTAATTTAAATCTCTGATATTTCTGTGTAATATTTATTCATTTATACTCTGTATATTCTTGTAATCTGATGCATTGTTGTAATATACAATGAAATGTTCTTCTGTTTGTGTTCTGATTTGTCATGTTCTCAACGTTCAGGGGTTTCGAACGGTCTAGATCGGTTTAACGACTGATTCAGATTGAGCGAAATTCCCGGCCGTCACATTTCTCCACTCAAAATCAATGACTTCTAGGCAAAAACAATCAAGACAGCAAGATTGTAAACCTCCTTCCGGTGATCAAATCCAACAATGGCTACAGAATGATATTGCCAAGGAAAGGTACAAATCCATGAAAAACTCAAAAAAATAAAATGAAGGAGATTTTGTCAAATTTGATTCTTTCCCTCATTTTCGTATTCTACAATATGCTAGACATTTCAATTTTGAATCTCTTGTTGAATATCAATGTGAAAATTTGTCGTTTTCTTATTAAACACTTCTTAACAAACTTAAATTTGGTCACCAAACTCCTAGAAATCGAACAGATTGTGTTTGTCATTAATTTATGGGAAATGAATCATTGTAGCAATCCAATGTTTTGGACAAATCTTATATTGTGCTTGGCAAGGTCTTGACATTAGTACTATTAAAGTTAATATGGAAGAAAGAGATGAAATATCCTATAAGTTTTTATCTGATTCATTGATTAATATGAAAGATCTTACATCCACTAGTCTTTGTACCCAAGCACGTCTCTTGAACCATATGTTAACCCAAAAAATTCAACCAAGGAAAGGAAGATATGATAAAGTATATAAATGTGACTTTCAAGCCTTATATGCCATTTATTCTAACAAATAAGTTAATTGGGCTAAGATCATACTCGATGAATGGGTGGGTATTACATACAAAAAAAATATAAAACAATTCATTATCGTGCGTACATAATGCAAAAACTTATTGAAAGTGGAGTTGAGGTAGCCAATACTACTTACTTAAGCATCAAAGAGATTGGTCCAAAACCTTAGGGATTATGGTTATTGATCCCAAACCATCAACGTTAGAACACATGTGTTTTCAAGCTTGGTAAGAAAATATTGCATCATAACCGGTAGCATCAACGGAAGAAACATCTCGCCATCATCATTGACTTGAATAAGAGGAAGAAGAGGAAGAAGGCATTCAAATCGTTACTCCTGATCTTCTGCCTAAACAAGCTTTGGTCATGCTCTCTCAGAATCAGTCTAAAATTCACAAAGATCTTAAAAAGATTGAGCATACAACTAATAAGAAATTCAACTCTCTAAAAGGCTTCCTCAACAAAATTTGGGATAAAATTTCTTGCACTAGAGATCAATCCTCTCAAGCCCATGAAACATCTCCATTTCAGTGGTCTTCAAGTTTCAATGATGAAGAAGCACCGAATTCAAGCTCCGGTAAAGATGATCCTAAAGGTGGTGATGCTAGTACTTCTCCAAGCTTGCCCGCTACCGAAAGTTGGTGAAAAATAATGATATGATTTTATTTTTCAACTTAACAAACTTCTATTATTTATGGTTTGTAATAATTTTTTGGTACTTTGGGTATGTATGCACAAAACTTTACTATGTGCCTTGCTACTATGTTCTCATCTGTGTGGCTGTTTGTAAATACCTGTGCTTGGTGTGTTTGTCATGTTTGTGGTGGATATTGTTGCGTATTGCATTTTTTTGTTTACATAAGTATCTCCTTTTTGTCAATGACAAGAGAAACATATAAATATATATATATATATATGCATATTGACAGGGGGAGTTACATATATAGTTGTCATTATCAAAAAGGGGGAGAATGTTGGGTCTCGCTTTATAGCTTTTTGATCATGACAACTATACATGTACAAATATTACTGTCGACTAACTTTGTTTTGCAGGAAGAAAATCTACAACAGATTCCAAAAGCTCAGTTGAAGATTATATATGTTTAGAGTATGTATGTGTATAGATATTGTTAAAATCTCCCTTGATGATACACACACACATGGATGTTTTAATTTATATGTTTTCTTGTAAAAAAATGCATAGGATGTAAGCACATAACAGGAAACAGATGTCTGAATTTTTCAATTCAAATGTTTATCTGCTGAAACAAAATAGATACTTAGCATAATATTCAGATGTTTGTTTTGATTATTTTAGACATTTGAATATGGTCTGAAATAGCCTATTTCCTTGCTGTATAAATACTTGTTTCAAAACAGACTTTTGAAATTTTAATGTAGACATCTGAAAATGAATAGATGCAAACTTTCAGGAAGAGACACAACTCTTAATTCATATCCAATCATCAAAAACCTTCATGAATGATTGCAACTATTTATATATTATAAATAGAGTTACAAACATTTAATTTCCTCAATGAATTATATACTAATTTTGTCTATCTAATCTATTGCAATCATATTTACAAGAGCACACTATTTTCATACTTTTGAGATTACAAATCTTTTAAATCTTCTATATTTTTTCACGAACTACACTATTATCATCAAGGAAAGATTATAGGAAGGATGTACATTAATTTGGCATATTAGTATTATTAAGAACACAAATAGTCAACAAAACTTTTATATTGTCGAAGTCCTCTTCATCAGTTGAGGCATGAAATCTCGTTCAGTTGTTCGGGTATTTGTAGACCTATTCCTTTGGGTTAAGTGAGGGTTGTTAGTGGTGAAATTCTAGAAGGGAGTCTGAGACTGAATGTAGAATAAGGGTTCGAACCAGTATAAAAATCTTGGTATCACTTTTATTTATTGCTGATATTCTGCTATCTACACATTACTCTGCTTATATTCCATATTATATGATCCAACTGTTGTGAATCTTCTTTCAGTTATAACCTAACCTTGTAAAGATTTGCACACGAGGACTAACTACCATACCCAGGGCAACATTCCCAAACGATAACGATTTCGCAATACTGAGATAGAACGCTTACGCATAAGTATTAAGCCATTAAACCACCATTCATTCAATTACTAAAAACTAAGCGGTGGGCCCTCAATTAATCATTAATCATATGGGGGTTAATTATTCTATATTGCCACTTAAGACTTTACTATCAGCGATGGATAAGGGTGGATCCTTTTGATCACTTAGAACCCATGGAGGACCCATCAGTCACTTAATACCTTACCTATTGGTTTACTCTACACTTATATAAATTAGAGGACACTAGCTATGAGTCCTACTAATTTAAGGATTCTATTATTCACCCATATAACCATACCCCACATAAGGCAAGGGATAGTAAGCAGTCACATATTACCTACAGGAAAGATAGACGACATATCACCATTTATGACCATCCCCCAACGGACCTCATGAACCTATCTAGCTGGACTTATTAGATACTGTCTTAGTCACTTAATACTTTCCATAGGTTATGCAGACCTATGGTACCTACATAGCACTAATGTAACACCTAATCCTAGAGCGGACCCTATCCCTAATCACTTAATACCCAGAGGAATCAGACTATCATGGAGATTACCAATCTCGTACTCAATTAGCCATTTAATACTTCTTGTTTATGGAGAAGTGAGCTACACAATCACTTAATACCCTTTTCGGGGTGGATCTAACTACTTAATATCTTCATTTCAAAGCAAGACTACGCTTTTAAATTATTTCCTTTTTAAGGTATCCTCTTTTGGGTAGGAGGCGGGTCCTACAACCACTTAATACCTCACACTTAAAGTAAATCTTGTTTTAGGAAACAATCTTTGCTACACAACTAACTAGCGTCACGGGTTCATATAGTTAATTATATCACACATCAATTGTATATGTATCCGACTACTGGAAACTGCAGACTTCAATCGAATAAGGCAACTGACATCGCATCATTAACTTACTAAGTCCAATTCCTATACTTAATTATATCAATTCTAGATTGAATAGAAATAAATAAGGAAAACCACAACTTCCTATTCTAGGATGTTTATTTGTTAATTTCCTTATTGGACTTAGTATTTAATACGTCAATCAATCCATTAATCTCCCTTTTATTCCTTTAATTATTACTAATTAGACTACCTACCCCTAATGGACATAACGGTCATATTTCTTAGGGCTTCAATTAACTTATTTAATGCCATTTATGACATTAACAGTCATATTTTCCTAAGGAATTTATTATCCTATTAAATGTCATTTATATAAGTCCCATTTTAATTCTAATCTAAATAATGTAATTCCTATTCCTCAGACAATTCAAATTGTAACCATTTAGACATGTTTATAATTCAATTCATTTCCCCCAGTCAAATATGATTACAATCTTTATTACTTTATCTATGATTATTTTATTCATTTATAACAAATCAATTATATTTATTGCTATAACTATCATAGTATTCATTTCCATTTAAAATGGGATATAATTCCATATATATTCCCATAAAATGGAAACTAATAAAACACACAACAAAAAACATTTATTATAATGTATTAACATTATTTACGTAGATTTGGACGGGTAAGATTTTTATATATATAATTATATTTTAAGCGCAGTTAACGTAATTGCTAAGTTTTATTTATTATTACTAACCACTTATGATGGTTTAAACTAATGAAAAAACAAATCTTTTTATGTTTAATATTGTTTGAGATTCAAGATCTTATAAAAAAGTTAATAACTGTAGTTATTGTAAAAATATTCTCATAAACGTTAAAAGAGGAATAAACATATTTCAAATTATAAGAAATATGTAATATGTATATTTTTAGAATAGCTGTTATAAATTACGTAAAAATATACATGAATCTACACATCCCTTCCTATTTGGTTTGTACATGTTTCTTGCTAGTTCTAAATAATGCCTTATTAGAAAGAAAAAAATGACATATTTACAATAACCAAGTAAAACCCAAGCAATACCAAACACAAACAGGCATGTTTTTTTAAATCATAAACTACGCAAATTCTTAATTAACACCCAAATCTAAGGATCTGGAACAAATACTACAATTCTAACAATGATTTTGGGACTGATTTCCAGATCTAAGGTTTTCACAATAACCACAACAAACCTAAGAACAATTGTAGGCATTTAAATTTCACTAACAAAAAAAGGCCTACAAATTCAATATTCAAACCACAACCATTTCAGATTTGATAAAGACAAACAAACAAAACTAATAACTTTCAGGCATATAATTACACAAACAAATTAAATAAGTTATTATAAATGGTGTATACAATTTTTCACTCACCTAAAAGCTATCCGAATCCGATCTAAACAAAATTTTTAGGCCTACAATTCACAAATCTTAAAGGTCTACAATTATTTCAAAAAGGGGATTCTTTTAGATTTGTAGATCTATAAGAAATTGGAAAGAGGAAGGTAATTTGAATGGAAGAATGCCAATTCGTAGTACCATCTCTTTTGCATAAGAATATGATTTCAGTCTTCTCCAATCTATGTTTATTTAATTTGTATATGTTTATATTAGTTTAGAAGAGATCGGAGAGAAGAGAAATTGGCAAAGCCTTGCTACTGCTTTCAGAATTGTATGCAAAAAAGTGGGTGTCTACCCTTTATTTATAGGCGTTAAAATAACCCTAAACCGTTAGATTTAATATTACAAAGATCCATCTGTTTATAGTATTCTTTTAATAAAAAGTGCCATAAAAAACTTGGTGTCACTGGCATTTTCTACCAAAATGGTCAACCCTTAGGTCATTCGCTTTGCATCGATTTAGCCTAGTGAGCACCGATTATAAATGTTATATATTAATTAAAGATTCTCTTGATTTATTTTCCGCTCGTTTTTGTATTTCGTTCATAACATTTTCAACGGACTCCGTTTGCGAAACTACAAATATGAAAGTTGATTAGAATTTCATAACAAACGCAACGACACAAGTTTCATAGTCAGATTCCATCATTTGCTGAAATTCTATTTTTGGGACATTACTAAAAAACTAATTTAATTATCGCCAAAATTCCGGGTTGCTACACTTGTCATTAGTTTCTGTATATGTTTTGAACAAAGAATGGTTATAGCAGACAAGCCATGTAGCGTCAGTATCTAGCCACCAACCCTTAAATCCTCCCAACATGGTGAATCTCACCAGTAATCATAGCCGTGAGAGACTCCTCAGTCAGAATAGTCAACGATGCAGAGCTAGTCCCATTTCGACAATAGTGTGCCATATGACCAATTTTTCAACAGTTATCACAAATAAACAACCGTCCAAAGTCACCCTTTTCTAGTGGTTTCTGTTGATCTCTTTGGTTTTCTTGTATATTACAGTTTTGATCTTATTGTTTTGATTCTTAACAATTTTGCGATTTGATTTTAGAACTCCTGCCTTCTTATTGTTGCTTGAAAAAGTAAGCACTTTTTCCTTCATATCATATTAACGAGATTCCTCCTTAATATAGAGGCGAGATAACATGCTTTGTAATGAAATTCCATTGTTTTATATCTAAGTGGACTCTTAAATTCCTTTCAGCTAGGCGGTAACTTTTCCATTAAGAATGCAACTTGAAATGTTTCGTCAAGAGTCATAAATTCACAGATAATCTCATAAGAAATTTTCTAGAGTTTATGAAATTGCATCTCTATTGACCTCTAATCTATCATATGATATTTTAGATAGCAATTAACTGCGTATTTTTTTTGTACTTGCCTCCTTTGCATCGTACTTTTTTTACAGCACTTCCTAAATTTCATTTTCCATCTTGTCTAAATTAGAGTAGTTGTATAAATCATTGTTGAGTCCGTTAAGAATGATTTTTTTGCATAGAAAATCTTGTTCCATCCAATTCTGCAGCCTTTTAATTTGTTTATCCATGCTCGCATGTGGTACGCACGAGCCTCGTTGTGTTTTTTTGGAACGTGCGGTTTGTCCATTGTTAGCTCAATAACCACCTTTTGCATAGTTAAAAAAACTTTATTCTATGACGACATCCTTTGAAATGCGGACTCTCAAATCTAGTGCAGCACAAACCATTAGATCCTCAAACATTAATGTTAAGTTAGCATCATCCAAAGTTAGAGCATGAGTCATTAATCAGGAATGTTCTTCAAATTGTTGAAAACAATGATCTTCAGCAGAGTTGGGTATGTTATCAGTCTCTTGAATGCGTTTCGGCATTGTCCTCATAGGCGAAAGAAATCTATAAAAACATTACCGCCTCTAAGATAAACAACCTCTCTTAAATTTGGTTTATGTATCCATCCTTTTGCACAAAAAATAGCTAATTGTGATGCACTCTTAAGTACATTGCTCTAATTTGGTACAAAGAAAACTACGAATAGAAGAAGAAGATGGGCTCGGGTCAAAGAAAAGCTCATCTTTCTGTTTCATCTACTAATGTTTAAATTAAATAGACAAAATCTAGATGAAATATCACAAGATATGTTGTTGTTTTAGTAGTAGTGTAACCCATAAAATCTGGATCTAATGAAAGAACGAATCCTTGTTGAATGTGCTAATAAAGACTCCTTAGACATCGCATATATCTCTTCATATTGCACTAGGCTGGGCTTGGCCCATGACGCAGACATTGTTTTATTTACTTTGTACAATAACAGGTTATATATATGTTAGCCTTCACTTCTATTATTCTACTCTTTTGCTTCTACTCTTTTACTATTATAATTTGTACAATTCATTTTAGACGAAATAATACAAATTGTTTTCTCTGCAAATTCTGATTTGCTATCAGAGCTCCAAGCCTAACGGCATTAGCAAGATCCTCCACTGCTGCATCAAAGATTACCTGCAATCGCAAGATCAAAGATCACCTGCACATGTTAGAAGGGTTGGCATAGCCATCTCTCCTTAGTTTTTGTTTCATTATCGGAGTAGATACCGTTCTCATGTGTAGATCCCTTCATATTAGCCATCCTTTTCTTTTAACTATCTCGCCAACCAGCGACATCAGAGAATCTTCATCATATATCACTAGTGGCTGCAGTTCACCCATCTGATCGTCATAGATCATCATCTGGGATCAGTTTCTGCTTGCAGAGATCACGGTAACCAATAAGATTGCCATCCAAGAATCATGAAATTCTGGTTGAAAAAATCATTAGCAACAGTAAAATTACCATCCAAGAAACATGATTTCTGAACTGGTGTTATTCAAGAATCGTTTACCAATTATTTTTCTGTTATCATGGCAGGATATAATGAAAGCACCAATTCAGCCGCCGCTAGCAGAGTATCATCTGAAACTTCTTCATCAACACCACCCTTTAACCTTGTAAAACCAAAATGCCATGTTATTAGTATTCCCCTCGATGAAGATAACTATATGTTATGGAGATATCAAGTGGAAACTGCATTAAGAGGATATGGATTGCAAGAATATGTATAGGGCACCAAATTTGTTCCACCTGCAACAATCAAAGACAAAGATGGAAATATTTAATCAATCAAGATTATATTATGCATCAGAAACAAGACAGCCTATTGGCATCTTGGTTAATTTCTTCTATAAGTGCAAATCTCCTATCACAGATTATTGGTAAGACAACATCTTATGAAATATGGAATGCCATAGAACAAATCTTTAATTCACAATCTGCAGCGAGAGTTATACACTACAGAAGTGAATTGCATAGTATGCATAAGAAAAACATGACTATAAGTGAGTATCTTACCAAGATTAAAAACTTGTGTGATTGACTGGCAGCTACTAGACATAAGATATCAGAAAGTGAGCATGTGTTATACATTATTGGGGGTTTAGATGAGGAATATGAATCTATTATCACGTTTATTGCATCATAAAAAGCTGTTCCAGATCTTGAGTATGTCCATTCGACACTATTGGCACCACGAGGGTAGGATTGAATAGAGGAGAGTGTCTCAGCTAGAATTTTCTGTTAACTATGCTTCTACATCAAGAAACAAGATGCAACAAAAAGAAAATCCTAATCAAAAGGATATTCAACCACAAAGGGGAACTGCTAATCAGAGAGGAAGAGGTAGAGGTAGAGGATGGAACAACAACATGCCTAAAGTTAGATTTGTGAAAAATTTGGACATATGGCAAATAAATGCTATTTCAGATTCAACACTGAGTTCAATACTGGCCAACAAAGTCAAATTAATCAAAGGGGTCCTAATGTGAATATGGCTCAAGTTAACCAAGCTACGAACAATTTTGGTGGCTCAAGAACTCAAGGATCCAACAATGATGACAATAGTAGAATTGACGACACAAGTTTGGATAATTGGTACCCAGACAGTAGTGCTACAAATCATGTAACAATTTACAAAATCTGAATCTTAGCAATAAAAGCCACATGGGTACGCATACTGTTTGTATGGGAAATGGTGAGATGAAAAGTATATCTCATGTTGGCTATGGGTAAATCAGAGGTAAAAGGCAACTCTATCTCAATAACTTACTAAGAGTACCCAGTATAACAAAAAATCTAATGAGTGTATCACAATTTTCTAATGACTACAAAGTATACTTTGAGTTTCACCCAAAGTACTGCCTTATTAGAGATATTCTGAATAAAGACATCTTATTATAGGGTAAACTGGACAAGGGTTTATACAAGTTCAGCAATGTGAAATATGGTTACAGAGTTAGTTCAGAAAATTACTGTAATAATGTTAAATTTTGCCATGTTGACAGTAATGCTAAATTTGTGTGTTGGCATAATAGATCAAGACATCCAAATTTGAAAATTGTAAAACAAGTGTTGAATGAAAATGATATTAGTTCTGAATGCATACCTGATTCATATATTTGCACACAATGTCAAATTGGCAAGAGTCACAAATTGCCTTTTAATGACTCCAACACTATATATACTGCACCTCTTGAATTGATTGTAGCAGACCTTTGGGGTCTAACACCCATGAATTCAGATCATGGACACATGTACTACCTTTCATTTGTAGATGCCTTTACAAGGTACACTTGGATTTTCTTTCTCAAAAACAGGCCAGGAACTTGTAAAGTAACCTTGCAATTTATTACATACATAGGAAAGCAAACTAACAACATGGTCAAAGTACTTCAAACTAATGGGGGTCTGAATTTAAGCCCTTAAAAACTTATTTAGAAAGCAAAGGCATCCAACATAGGACTACCTGTCCACACACTTCTGAGAAAACTGGTTTAGTCGAGAAAAAACGTAGACACATTGTAGAGACAGGGTTGACATTGATGTCACAAGCATCATTGCCAATAAAATTTCGGACAGAAGCATTTGCGACATCAGTGTACTTAATAAACAGATTACCCATTGTCATACTTAATGGAAAATGTCCCTATGAAATGCTACATAAAATTAAACCAAATTACTTAGAATTAAAGACTTTTGGGTGCTTATGTTTTCCACACCTTAGACCCTACAATAAGCATAAGTTAAGCCTAAGGTCCACGATAAGCACCTTTTTGGGCTATGGAAGAGATCAAAAAGGTTTTAAATTCTTAGATGGTAGTGGCAGGATTTATGTTTCTAGACATGTGAAGTTTAATGAAGCTATATTTGCTTTTGCAGACAACAACATCAAAACAACTAAAAGAATAACTATGACAGAGAAACTGATCATTTCACCACTAGAGTTAACCGAGTGGAACACCAGAAAACCTGATCAGAAAGGCAAGGATAGTACAGATGATGACTGCACTGTACCGAGTACCAGAACAAGTTTCAATTCATCAGATTCACTAAATAGTATGTTTCATGATGATGTTGCTACTCAAGGATATGTAGATATTGGTGAGTGTCAAAATGAAGGTGGTACAACATTTAGTGGCAGACAAACAAGGAGTGACAACAGTGAAAGGTCAAACAGTGCCAACTCAGACAATCCAGAAGATCATGCACAACAAACTGATGTGAACAGACATCACATGTTAACTAGAGATAAATGTGGGATATTTAAACCAAAGTTTTGCAATGTTAGTTTGAATGAAAGAGAGCCTATCAATTTCAAAGAAGCTATCAGCAATGAAAACTGGAAAATGGCTATGAAAGAGGAATATAATGCATTATTGAAGAATAAAACTTGGAGTTTAGTTGAAAGACCCATGCACAAGAACATGGATGCAAATGGACCTATAAGTTGAAAAGAAAGCCTAATGGTAGCATTGAAAAATACATAGCCAGACTCGTTACGAAAGGATATTCACAAGAGTTTGGATTTGATTTTATAGAGACTTTCTCTCAAGTGGTTAAGCCCACTACCATCAGAATTATGTTAACCATTGCCTTACATAATCAATGGAACATAAAGCAGCTTGATGTACACAATGCTTTCTTAAATGCAGACCTACATGAAGAAGTTTTTATGATGCAACCTGAAGGTTATGAGATTGAGAATAAAGAAAAACTTGTATGCAGACTACATAAGGCTATCTATGGCCTTAAACAGGCATCCAGAGTATGGTACGAAAAGCTCATAGACACATTTGCAAATTTAGGATTCACTACAGCCAAGTCAGACAATTCATTACACATTAGAAAAAGAGGTGATAACATGATATTCATACTGGTGTATGTTGATGATATTCTCATAACTGGAAATAATGACAAAGAGATCAGTAGTATTGTAAAACACATCAGTGACATCTTCTCCATAAAGGATATAGGGTACATAAACTACTTTCTAGACATTCAAATTCTACAAAAATCCAAGGATGAAATTCTACTATCTCAGAAGAAATACATTTCAGAGATCCTAGCTCGTGCTAAAATGGATATAGCGAATCCTCTACCTACTCCCATGACTACAAACTTAAGATTATCTAAACATAGAGATGAAGCTATTAGTGATGTAAGATTCTATAGAAGTATAGTCGGAGCATTGCAATATGTTACAGTCACGAGACCAGAAATTTGCTACAGTGTGAATAAGATGTAACAATTTATGCATAATCTCTTAGGTGAACATTGGTGTGCAGTCAAAAGAATACTTCGTTATTTAAAAGGCACTTTAGATCATGGTTTAAAGTTAATGAAGAGCAAAGAAATCAACCTGCAAGCTTACAATGATGCTGACTGGGCTTCAGATCCAGACGATCAACATCAGGCTATTGCATATACATGGGCTCGAATCCGATTTCCTGGTGCTCGAAAAAGCAAGCAACGATTTCATGCTCTAGCACTGAAGCTGAATATCGATCTGTGGCAAGCACGACAGCCGAAATCATATGGATCAATTCGTTGACCAGAGAGCTAGGGTTCCAATCCAACAAAAAGCCCACGATTTGGTGCGATAACATGAGCACTGTATCTCTTTCAACGAATCCTGTTCAACACGCATGCACGAAGCACATCGAGATTGATCTTTACTACGTGCATGAGCGAACACTTGCTGGAAAACTGGAGGTGAATCACGTCCCCGCTTACTATCAAAGAGCTGATGTATTGACAAAAGCCCTCTCGACCATGAATTTCCAGAGGATGAGAGAAGAATTGTGTGTTATCGATGGCGGCGGAGTAAAAGGGGAAGGTGGAAAACCCTAGCTGTAACCGAGGGAGGATAATAAAGACTTCAGTACATTATACATCGCACATATCTCTTCATATTGCACTGGGCTGGGCTTGACCCATGACGCAAACATTGTTTTATTTACTTTGTACAATAACAAACTATATATATGTTAGCCTTCACTTCTGTTATTCTATTCTTTTGCTATTACAATTTGTACATTTCATTTTAGATGAAATAATACAAATTGTTTTCTCTGCAAAATCTGATTTGTGCGTTTACAAAATGTTCTCTAATATAAGCAGGTCTGAACGCACTACCAAAAAAACATTAAACTAAAAACTGTAAAAATATCAGTTTTTAATTAAACAATTCGTTTTCTAAGTAAGTTCTAAAGACTGATTTAAACTGAAATTTTAGTCATTGATTCTCAAGTTCCAAAAATTGCCTTAAGAATTAATGATTAAAAATTTCGTTTCAAAAACTTTTAAAAACTGAAAACTTAAGACTGAAAATTTGTTAAGTTGATGTTATTGTTGTTGAAACTTACGGACAGAATATGTAGATTTGTACATGTTAAACATATACCCGCAGAGTATGTAAATGATCCATTATGCTGATATACTGCAAACGTGAAGTGAAACACAATTGAAAAAACAATGATACATGAAGGAAACAACATGCTAAATTCAAATGAGCAAGTACATTATTCTGAAACTATATAACACACCACTTAAAAATACAAATCTCTCTTTTAGATGCAATTTATGTGCAAACTACACTTTAATCGGTAATTTTGGAAGAAGTAGCACATGAGCTAGGAGGGTGCTTCTCAAGCATTAAACTCGTTTTCTTGTTCAAAATATTTAAGATTGATTGAGTTCCATCTAATTCTTGACCTTCCCGAACTTGGCATCTCATCTCTAATTCAACATGTTCAATTCCTGGCACGTGACTGTAAGTGGCTTACTTTCTTTTTCCCTGCAAAAGTAGTGGAATACATATAATACTTGTAACAGATGAGTATGAAAAAAATGAAGTGATAAAGCTAAATGGAAGATGAATTACTTAAGCCCGTGCACTTTCTTATATCCATAGTTTGCAACAAGTTTCGCTGCATTTGCACCTTCTTCTTGTAAAAAATTTGGTACATCTGCTCTTTTTTTCTTGGGATCTTTCTGTACTTTTTTCCGCTTGCTAACTGAAGAATTTCCATTGTCGTTCAAAAAAATGATTAAGATTTTGTAGGAACAGTGTAAGTGCTACACCGCGCAGCCTAGTCCAGATCAAGACAGGTGTGGTGATTAAGCTTGATCTCACTTCTCATAAAAAAAACATCATTGAATGCGTCCAAACGACCCCTGTAAGCATCAAATGTCATACTTGATTATCCTTTATGATTCTACAGTGTTGGACTAGAACCATGTACACTTATTTCATTTTTTAACAATTCATAAAACATTTCCAACAATTAATACTTTAGGTTTTTCAGAAAATAATCACTTGACCTAATATGTCAGACGCCCTATATACGTACATGCATTACATGAAATTTTATATAGCCAAATTCATTTATGTAAAGCAGTGTAATCATATATACTCCTGTACAGAACATAATGGCTGAATTCATTGGTGTACAAGAGATTTAAATTCCTGATTCTGACCTTGAACATTATATTTAAAAGATGTCATGAGAAACATACAATTCAATTGCTATTCAAAACCAAGCCTTCACTGAAATTATATAAGGTTTCATATTATAGCTAGGGCATGCTCAAGTCACGTTCACAAAGCAAAATATTACAATGCCCTTAGATCACAACTAATTTAAGATTTAGTCCAAAAGCGATGTAGGAGGAGGAGGAAGTGGTGGCAAATGGGAATTGTTTGGTCCTGATGGTTCATAGTCCATCAGCGAATACATATGAGGAGGACTCGGTGGATCATGCTTCCTGTTTGGCCCTCCCTCGTCATAGTCCATCACTGAAGACGTCTGCAGTGTGTTATGTTCCATGTTAAACCTTGAAAGAGACTTTGCTTACATGAAATTTTCAATAAAACGCCAAACCTGCTCGTAAAAAGGGTTTAAACTCCCAGAATCCTCGTCATCTTTGATTCTTCTTCCAAGTCCTGGGTTCAATACATGCGAAGCAATCGCTTATAAACAATCTCATACCATGTGTGTGTGTAATAATAAAGAAATTTATAACCTAATATTGTAATTACCTGGGCTTAGGGAGAGGCAGAGTAGGAATGAAAAAATGAAGAACATTTTTAGAAAAGGGAGGTTACTGTTTTTTGATACCATCTCAAAGTTTAGATTTGTCTGCTCAAATGTTTTCTTTCCATTTCTTATATAGTGCTAATTTTAATGAGTACTAGTATCTCAACCGGATTAATATTCAAATCTAGTATAACAACGCAAAATTAAAAAGCATTTAAAAGAAAATTTATTATCATTGATTTATTTCCTTATCTTCTGTATGGGTTTAATTAGCATGCATGAATTTCAATTTATTTTGTCATACTCTCCCAGTAACTACACATATCAAACCATTGCTCCATGTGTCTCATAGTTCAAATTTGTCAGCTAATTATTTTGTATAGCTAATTTATTACTGGCAAATGTGTGCTTTCATTGTTGGTTTTTTTTTTAAACATGGGTTTGTCTTGCATATATTTCAGATGTCAACCATTCATAATATAAAACCTTCCAAAAGCAATGTGTTTTTCATTGATTTTTTTCTTTATCTTAAACATCGGTTCAATTATTGTGCGTATGCTTCAATTTATGGTTTGCTAATTATTTAATGCAGTTAATATACATTGACTAGTTCTACTTAATTATACATACATCAACATATACCTGACCTGGACAAGAAAATATAACAGACAATATACATTGATAATTAGTTTATAGTCGTAATATTACGGCTCGTAACATTACAATGGTATTTTGTAGTAATTTCCCAACACACGGACACTGATTAAATCAGCGCATTATGTTTAGACGTTGATTTAATCGGTTGTTAAAGATAAAACGCTGATTTAATCGGCGTCTTACCCATAGATGTTGATTTAATCAACGCTTAGCTTTTGAACACTGATTAAACCAATGTCCATAGTAGCGTACATATAAATGGCGCCCTACGCGACCATCTCTGTTTACCCCACTCATTATTCACATTTTTTTTTATTCAGTATCGCATTGAAATGCCATCACGTGTAACCAAAGTCGCTAGACAATCAGTTAGACATTTGACAGATGAGACGGCTGGTCCTGTGCACGATTCTCCTACGTCCGTGACCACGATATTCGATTTACGGATTCTACATGAGTTATATGAGGATTCTCTAACTATATGTTCACATCTCTTGGGACCATTGAGGTATGATTTCAGACTATAATATAATTCGTAGTGTACAAGTTAATTATCACCACATTACATAGTCAAATTGTAGTTTTATTTTATAATATATTAAGGGCATTGTTATTGACACTCCAAATATTCTTAAGGGGGTCAAATTTTAAAAACACTCCAATCATGAAAATAATGTTATAGAGGGTCACATACTTAATTTTTTACGTTCTATTTTTACGCTCGTAGTAACATCTGGCAATAACATTAGTTACAATCCAAATCCCAATCAATTTCGAATGCAAAAAAAAAACAAATCCTTAAATTATTTCCAAACAAAAAAAGCGACCTTAATAAATGAGGTGTATCGATAAAATCGGCGGCGCGATAATATAAGAAAAAAATGTTCGATATATGTATATCGATTTCATATGAGTGATATATTTTCATCTGATCTGATGTATATGAACAAATGAGATTATTGATGGTTTCGCATAAAATCTGATGTAGTTCGACTAATATACCATATACAAATTTTTGACTAACAACTAAAAAAGAGATTATTATAAAGAGGGCAAATTTGATAAAATAAACTTCATTTGTTAAGGGGTGCACTTTGCATTGGTACTCCCCTTAACAAAAAAAATGAGAATAAAAAATTAACCCTTCCTTAACAATACTTGTAGTATCAATAACAACCCCCTATATTAATCATGAACAAATGTCTTTTTTACTAGTCTCGCTACCTCAGCTTTTGTGTATATTGCTCGAGATGTATTACACGTTTTTACAATGTAATGTCTCAGGTTTTACGGAATAGGCAATGGGATAGTCCACTCAGACGCTTCTTAGAGATTAGACAGCAGTCATTTGATCGGCCACTACTAGGTGCCTTAGTCGAGAGGTGGAAGCCCACCACATGTACGTTTTATTTTCCAGATTTTGAGCTTGGTATCACCCTACCCGATTTTTATATACTCACGGGGATTGAGTTAGGGGTGCATATAGAGTATCATATCCCTTTGACTCTAGCTTTGAGTCATCTGAGTTGTACACCTTGTATTCGACTTATTTCTCCACTGATCATATCTCATCTAGAACCGTTAATATGACATATTTATAGGAGTATATTTTAGTTCATATGGGTACCAAGGCAATGGTGGATGTTGTATTAGATGCTTTTCTTTTATATCTTTTTTGTTTTACATTCTTGATCTCAAACCAAAAGAGTACGATTCGACTTGGCCACCTAGCAATATTTGCCGATTTAGAGCATATGCATACGATGGATTGAAGTTCGACTATACTGGGTTGTCTATACACTACATTAGATGAAAGGTCAAGTAGGAACGAGTAATATAGAATTACATGTAATACACTAAGTGCGGAAGATATAGAAATCGATAAAAGCAGTAAATAAAGAGTAAAGACATAAGAGATTTTTATATTGGTTCAGAGCATCGTCCTATGTCCAGTTCCAAACTCCTTCCAGAATTTCAACTAATCAACAACCCTCACTTAACCTGGAGGAATAGGTATTACTACACCCGAACAGTAGAACATGATTACGCCTTAGCAACTGAAGTGACTTCACACGCCAGAGCAGTAGAAGAGGACTTTTACCAGTACAAAAGTTTGATTGATTCTTTATGTTCTTAATAACATGGATATGTCACTTTATAGTACACCTTCCTATAATCTTCTCCTTGATAATATATAGTGTTTGATGTATGAAGAATTAAGGAAGAAATAATATTCAATCATAGAATATTGAATGTAATTGAAAACTTAGAGAGAGAAAATATAAGATAGCTTAGAGATTCAGAATTAGAAAGATTGGATGATTGAAAACCATGATTCTGAAGTCTATTTATATAAAATAAAAGGTTGTTGTCATTCGTGTATCGATTTGATCAGAAGATATGGACTTAACTCTTTGATTAAAGAGCTATGTCTCTTTAAAAAGTCCACCCATTCAGTTCAGCCGGTTGAAAATAAATTTCAACTAGCTAAAAAATGGCTAGTTTTTTTGAATTGGTTGTGCACATGTATAAGACACAAAATTCAACCTTATGAATATTCATATCAGCTTATGAATATTTAGAAATCAATTGTCTAAATTGACATTTCAGCCTTCTATTTGCATATGTACCTTTGTGTATGTGCACAACCTAATTTTTACAAGTATAAACAACTTATGTTGTTATATATTTCAGGAGATAAGAACTATTACTCTAAAATATTGACTCGAATACAATATAAAGTATAACAATTAATAATGTCTTCAAATCTTTTTGTATTTGAACCATAATAATCAATATTTCTCCTGCTATAATTGTTAGTATATAGTATTGTCGACATATCGTTGTCATAATCAAAATAGCATAAAATAGAGGTTCTAACGATCTCCTTTTTTATGATGACGACTATATACGACAAGCATATATATATATATATATATATATATATATACATATATATATATATATATGAAATAAATTATAGTTAAATAATATTTCTATTTCTATATGCTCCTTTTGTGCTGCCGCTATCTCTATGCTATATTTTCTCCCCTTTTATCATCGATAAAAAGGAGTTAGATCTTATAAGTACATGAGCATATGAAATTGTATAAACTTATATGAAGTGTTACATGTACATTTTCACATACTTTTATGAACATGTAGTTCTTGACCTATAGTATGTGAACTATAATATTTGTTTAATATATAAATTGTAAGTATATGATTGTGCTTCCCCTGCATACACACACACACACACACATATATATATATATATATCATACTTGATCTATCAATATTAATATATGATCATGATGTTAAAAACATGATATTGAGACATGGTAGTATTTAAAACAATATGATTTTGAACAAATGATATGTATGTATGTATGTATGTATGTATATGTGTATGTGTGTGTGTGTGTGTGTGTCTATATATATATATATATATATATATATATATATATATATATATATATATGAACATGTTAATGAAAATAAGCAATATGGTATTGAAAGTCATTTCAAACCATAGACACAAGATGCATTTAAAAATGTTATTAAGAAAATCATGATATATGACATTATAGGTACACATGCATTGATCATGTATGAAAGTATTTTTATATAGGCACGTATGACTCAATAATTATTAATAATATATGGACTATTTAGATGTATAGACATTGAATATTACACAAGCATTTTAGATTAAAATATAGACTTTCTTCTCTCTAAATACTCCCCATATTGATATGACCTCCCCCGTTGATATGATTATATTCTCTCCCCCTCCCCCTTTTTCATCAATAAAAAGGAGATGAATATCAATAAGAGCAATATAAGGTTTTAACCTATGGAGAATAGATTTGGATTTTTTTAATAAAAATAAGAGAAAGAAAAAAAAGATTACCAAATTCTCCTGCTATACCAACATTTTTAGCTCAGTTTCCAAAGATATTAGAGATACCAAAATAATCTCTTCTTCATTTGTAGTGTACCTGCAAAAAAATGTGATACATACTTCGGTACCCACTTCTTACGTTAGGGCCCAAGGTTAGGTGGAAATAACCATACCGAAGAGGGGTTAATGGAAACTCTGAAAATAAAATTTTTGTTATTAATTACTGCATCAAAATAACCATTGATGTATCATTCTCTAATTTTCCAATTAATGGGAACCCAAATACTTAGATAATTTCTATTTGTATTTCCGTTAATAATTTTGTACTTCTAGATATATTATAAACATTTATACTCATAGAAATATTTGAATTACTATAAAATTTAGATCTAGAATTTGTTCTAAATTTAGTACTAGCACTAATATTTTTTTATAAAACTGCCTGATGAAATCGAAGGTAGCTAGGGAACTCCATTGTCTACCACCTGGGCTCCGCTTTTTAGCCAGTCAACAAGGGGCATCAATTATAAACCCCATTTATAGGTATAATAGGGATAACCTTTCCAAGCCTTACAAAGGAGAGCACAACACAGCTGGAAGGATTCGAACCCGCGACCTCCCGGAACTTCGTCCCATGATCGCTAAGCGACCCTTACCAACTGGACTATGCCCCGCGAACAAGCACTAATATTTTTATTATGCATAAAAGCGTATCTAGTGTTATTTCTATGATTAACTTTATTATATCCTAACCATTTATGTGTAAAGGTCAAGAAGTAGATAAAATCATATTTAAATCATTTTAACCTTTATTAAATTTTACGAATCTACTTATACATTTCTTAAATTTAGTGTTTAAATCACAACTGACATTTTCAAAAGACATTTTGTTTGTTCTCAAAATATCAATTTCCTTGTGTAATTCAGAATTCTCCCTTTTTAAATTAATGTTCTCATTTTTGAGACAGTTAAATCAAGATTCCGAATTATTTAAAGATGACTGTAATTAATTATTTTGGTTTTTCCAAATCACAAACTTCTTTAGAAAGATCTTCTTTTAAAAGCTCACATACTTTAATTAAATTTCTATCATTTAAAGAATTATTCTCTTTTTCAAGAGAAAAAAGATTATATTTAGACTTATTTTTTTTAAAAAAAATTAAGGATATACTTTTATTTTGCAAAAACCCATTTTCCTTTGAAAGGTTACTATTATTATCAATCAATTTATCATTCTCTTTTATAAGAAAATTATTCTGTAAAATAAGTTCTTTAAGAGAAGTTTCAAAAATCTTTGTTTGTTTCTAAAAAAATCATTTTATTCCTTCAATTTATCATATTTTAGTTCACAATTTTTTACTTTCTCTAAAGAAGCACAATTGATATTCTGTAATAATATGAAATCTTTAAGTAACATGCCATGTGATGCTAAAAGATAATTATAAATAGAACCACTACTAACCAATTCAGATCTGAGCATAGCCATGTTGCACTTGGACTGAGATTCTACATATTGTTGCTTGCTTTTCGGAATTTTCTCTTTCTCTATCTTTGAATTCTAAATGAGTCTTCTCTTTCTGGCCATTGTTCTAAGATGTTATGATCAATAGAACACCAAGCTCTGATACCAAATGAAAAGTCGAGTAGGATCGGGTAATATAGAATAATGTTTAATAAACTAAGTGCAAAAGATATAGTAATCAATATAAAAGAAGTAAATAAAAAGTAAAGACACCAGACTTTTTTATATTGGTTCGGAGCACCGTCCTACCTCCGGTCCCAGACTCCTTTTGGAATTTCAACTAATCAGCAACCCTCACATAACTTGGAAGAATAGGTACTACATTACCTGAGCAGTAGAACAGGGACCTGAGCATCATTATAAGATTTTGCCTCAGCAGCGGAAGAGGACTTCACATGTCTGTGCGGTAGAATATGATTTTTACCAATACAAAAGTTTGATTGAATCTTTGTGTTCTTAATAACACAGACATGTCACTTTATAATACACCCTTCTTATAATCTTCTCCTTGATAATATAG
This sequence comes from Allium sativum, assembly GCA_030737875.1. Taxonomy (NCBI): domain Eukaryota; kingdom Viridiplantae; phylum Streptophyta; class Magnoliopsida; order Asparagales; family Amaryllidaceae; genus Allium; species Allium sativum. The sequence goes on along the minus strand of JASFAX010000050.1, from coordinate 2,524,232 downwards.
CGTTTGATATATGAAGAATTAAAAAAGAAATAATCTTCAATCATAGAATATTGAATTTGAATGTAATTGAATACTTAGAGAGCCAAAATATAATATAGCTTAGAGCTTCAGAATCAGAAAGATCGAATGATTAAAAACGATAATTATGAAGTCTATTTATATAGAATAAGAGGTTGTTTTCATTCATGAATGGATTTGATCAAAATGGACATAACTCTTTGATTAAAGAGTTATGTCCTTTAAAAAGTGGCAAACTCTTCAGTTCAACCGATCGAAAATAAATTTCAGCTAGCTAAAAACATCTAATTTTTTGAAATAGTTGTGCATATGTACAAGGCAAAAACTCAAGCTACTAAATATTCATATCGGCTTATGAATATTTAGCAATCAACCGGCTAAATTGACAATTCAGCCGACTGTTTGCACATGTGTCTTTGTGCATGTGCATAGTCTGATTTTTACAAGTATAAACAGCTTATATTCCTATATGTTTCAGGAGAGATTTTAACAAGAATTGTAACTCTAAAATAATGAATTGAATATAACATAAAGTATAACAATTAATCATGTCTTTGAATCTTCAGGTTTTTGAACCATAATCTCCAGTATTTCTCCTGCAATAATAGTTAGTATACGATATTGTTGACATATAGTTGTTATAATCAAAATAGCAAAAAATAAAGGATCTACACTATGCTTCATTGATTTTAACGAGGTGGCTCAAATGTTTGGTTTTTGTACATGTTGCCATGCTGGTACTACGAGTAAGCATGAATCCATGCATTATTGAGGCGGCTAGTCATACAGTTGATTCATATTTTCCATGAATGCGACAATGGAAGAGTATCCAACTATTTATCCATGCTCTTACCGGTGTTAGGCATGACTTGATGGAGGCCCGATCTCAGATTGATTTGAGATTTAGAGCCAACATTTTATGAGCACCGTGGGCCTCTTATTGGATTGCTCTCACACGGACTAGCGAGCTCCATGATACACATCACCTCTCCATTGTGTATCATTTTTTCTCTTCGTCGTGTTGTTCTACACCCACCAGCTTACCTTCCTATTTAGTACTTAGGAGACCTGTGTTACTTCCAGTCCACGAGTGACCTATGTGTACACGGAGATCAACTTTCTAGTGATGATATGTTCGGAAGACATCGAACTATTGGTAGACGGTACATATAGGGCCTTAGACAGTTAGGCTAGGTAGACACATAGACATTTTTCATACTTAGAGCTAATTTTGATATAGTGATAGAGTTGCACCTCGATGCTACTTATTACCGGATTACGATAGGGGTGTGAACTCCGATCATATAGGTCCATGTGTGGCTACTCGTAGAGTTTATCCTTCGCTATTTACTTTTTATCCCACCCTATCACAGTACTTCGAGCATCCCAAGGATTTTTCTCTTGATGTCCCTTTCAGAGCATATTATCTGAGCGGTACTTTGATCACGCAACTTATAGTTTATCCACGTGATGAGGGTATTGCTCGAATCCCCACCCATGGACTTTACCGGTCTCATGAGGTAATTTAGCTAATTGTTAAACTAGCCTCTCGTAATTATTTAAGAAAGACACAGTGAAATAATATTTTGTATTAAAGTATTCACCTAGGTTGGACTAGTACAGACGACATATAGACAATATTCAACATATGGCACAACTTCTTTCTCAGGTCAGCTGCATCAGGCGGAGCGTTGTAGGACAGATTCATGTGATTCGGGGTTAGATGCAAGTTCAGATTGATGAGCTACATGCTCGGTTGGATGGGTTAGAATTTGGAGGTACTTGAGGTTCGATGGGTAGAGGTGTTTCAGGAGCTAGAGGTGGAAGTGGTTCATGCAGTGGAGATGATAAGGATGATGTTGATAAGAACGAAGACGACGACGATGATAACATGGACAAGGATGAGAGTGACGATGACGATAGTGCAGCTTTTGATTTATGATGACCTATTATTTTGTACATGATTTCATGATGTACATATGTATCTGTCATCTTGGATTAGTATATGCTACACATCGGTTTATACTGAGTGCATTATATGTTGTTTTATGTTGTTGATCATTCAATGTTACATGTCGCTACTTCATACTACATTACTGTGTTCTTGATCATGTCTTTTTTCCAACCAAACTGGTTAAAGCGTTAATTTAGTATGTGAAAGGATAAATCGAATTACATTTTTTACCTACGTACATATTAAAATGACAATAACCATATAGATACAACTGATAATAACCATAAAGATACAACTGATAGCAACCATTTTTGATCGGCATAACATGAAATACAAAAACTTCTAATTTAAATCATTACGAGGCGGTAACTTTCCTGCATAAGATCATTGACTTGATTGCATAGCTTCTTGATCTCTTCTTCCATTTCCAAAGCATGAGTAACTGCCCTAGAATGGAAACGATCATCTACCCACTATCCAAATTCACATCCATTTGGACATACTGGACAACAGTAATATCGGTGACAACGTCATTTCCATGTCAAATGACTAGAAGTGGTGTTTCAAAAACACAAAAACATACAATATTTTCATATTGTACCTCGTTGACTTCAACAACATTTTGGATAAGAGGAATCACACCATGTGACCTTTGGGTACATTGAGGAGGTTGTTGTTGTGGCTGATGGTCTATTTGCATTTCATGCATCCTTTCTTCAAGCTCTCTTTGTCGCAAATCCTCACAATGTCACTCTTCCATTTCAACGTACCATAAAGGCTATTCTTTAGGTGAAGATGGATTAGGATTTGATGGTCTGGACAGAATGCTGGTGTAATCGTATAAGGATGGATATTCAATTGGCATTTTTATGAGTTGAATTAAATTTATAGATCACTTTATCTCATAGTCACTGGTATTTATAATGACAAAATAATGAATGCTCAATGGTTCATTTGGAAAGTGAGTGAATGCTGACAATTGCTAAGAAAATGTGCAACATAGCTACAGTCACTAAATGAGACCATACACTATAGCCACTTTCTTCACATAAGTGGCCAAATTCTTTGTTTAACTTCCCAGTTTTTGGTTAATTCTGGAATACAATTTATTATGTAATATTTTAAGGAATTAAATAAATTTACAATAATAAATTAAGGAATTCCAAGAATATATTAATTTTAATGTTTTAAAATTATCTAACAAATATATGTATATAAAACATGTAGTTGATGTTTTATGATTTTATTGTATTTTTAAATTTTGTTTTAAACTCATGTGATTATAAGATTACTTAAGCAAAATAGTGATCACTTCACATAAATAAATTTGGGCTTTTTTTTGAAAGTGAAAGTAAGGAATTCCTTGTGTAATTTTTTTTACTTCATATGGAAGGGAATACAAGTATATATTCATCAATGCAAGATTGTGGTTAAAATTTGATAATATTGGTAAGATAAAATTCATTTAAATTAGAATAATTATCATGAGTGTATATTCTATTGTTTAATGTTTTAACACGTCGGTCTATATTCAAACTTGCCTTTAAACTCAATAATAAAGTTACCTAAATAATTAATATATATATATATATATATATACATAAAGTAAAAAAGCAGTGTTGCTTTATATATGGGAGACATGCATTTATATGATAGGAAAGGGAGATCATAGTCATTAAAAGGGATTGATAGGCATTTGATGCTAAGTTAAATTTGCATACATATAAAGTACGTACATATACACTTTTTGGAGCTAAAACATAGATAGGGTGACGTTTGCTTGGATGCTTACTTGTACATATATAAATACATATATCTGTAGAATTGGTACAATAAAGAACATAGCATGTTGTAGCTCAGAAACAAAGCTTGATAGCATGAAATTAAATGAAACCAAAATTGTGCAGCATATAGCATCCTTCACATCAATTTGAATTAGCCTAAAGTATTGACTACACAGCCTAGTTCTAAAGCCTACACAACTCATTTCAATCTGTGACCATGCTGTAGCTATATTAATAGCCTGGAGTGGCTTAGGAACTAAGAATACATATAAATACCATTTGCACATGGACTGTGCACAAATCAACTATTAACTCACATATGCACATGATTGTACATATGGTTACAGTAAGGGTGTATTACTTACAGCATCTCCAATAAGGTTACGGGTCATAACATTACGACCTGTAACATTCAGGGAGATATCTCAGATATCTCCCAACAGTCGCACGTCGATTTTATTGCCGTGCCCTGATTTTAACATGGCGCGCCGATAAAATCGGCGTCCGACCTCATGAGCTGATTAAATCGGCTCGTAGATGTTATTATTTTGAAACATGCATACTTTTAAGGTTGATACACAATGTTTGAACACACGAAAACAAGTTGTTATGATCAAAATGATTCAACTAATATTTTGCATAACGATAACACTAACAATAAAGCATATAGATACAGCCGGTCATTAAAGGTACAACAACTAATGATAGTAGATGCCAACTAAAACACGAAAGCAAGCGTAGATGTTATGCGTTCAATCTCAAGGGAGTCTCATAATGTTCAATCGCAACTATTCAATATCATTTTGGAGATGTCTAATCTCTCATTCAAGTTCGTTTACATATGTTATTCCCCTTGGGCATAATGGTTCGTCTATCCATTCCATGTAATTGCATCTGTTTGGATAGAATGTACATTTTTGCATGCATCGACCTATATTGTTGCCCTCTGCTCAAACCATAACATCAACCGCATAACCGCAGTAGCAACGTACTGGATAAGAATCAACTCCCTGTTCATATGGTGGTATTCGATAGAACTCTACTTCTTGTTGTGGTTGAGCGACCGCCTGTTCATACGATAGTTGAACATATGGTACTTGAGCTTCATGTGGAAGATTTACGTTCCCCTGTTCATCTGATGGTTCATCCTGGGGTCTTATTTGGTATAGAAACTGGAATTTGTCTTTGAGCTGCTGAAGTCTCATCTGTTCGTACGCTTGTTCATCAAAGTCAATATCTGATGGCCAAGAAGGCATTTTGAATGAGTGATAAAAGGAGAAGGTAGTACAAGAATGGAAAAAAATTTGTTTGAGTGAGGAATGTTGTGAGTAATTTGATAGAAATATATAGCTGCGTAGTATAAATCAATAAAAGAAACAATGATGTGATGTAACTGGTCACTGTTACGACTGTGCTTTACGTGCTGCCCAACACTGTTACGCATGATGTAAAAGTGTAGGGAATCTGCTTTTCGTACTGCCATGACGTGAACGGTCACTGTTTATACTTTTGCTTTACGTGATGCGATTTTCAAAGCATTTGTCAGCAATAATGCTCAAATGGATTAGTATGACCCTCTTTTCTAACTCCTTTATTTATTGAAATGTTTAATTTACACGGGGACGACCTAGTTTTTAACTCATTTGCATTCATAAATATAAGTAATAGCTACTAACCTGTGTACAAACTTCGTTCAATATAACAAAATAGAAGATACATGATACAGTGCATGTTCGACCCACCATACAACTACGATAAAGCACGACTTAACGTGGATTACAATACATATAATTAAGATGTAGTACCATATAACTAAGATCCTAGTTTCGCGCCGAACCATTGAACCCATACAACATTTCATCCTTTGCTACAACAATGACCCTTTCCAAGCGATTTACCTTCGCTTGCATCTTTAGAGCGAACGTGACACCCCTCTCCGTTAGCGGTGGGTCGATCCATGAGAAAATATTACAACGTTCCAACACCTATCGGTTTAGTGCAGTAATGTACACTTTGCACCTATAAAAGTGACGACCTGCGTTGCTCTAGCTTTTAGAAACAACCACTTTACATTCCACTCCACAATAGCAAAGTACTAAACGACCCGTCATGCTAGAGCTTGACCTATCTGGGTTCTCCGAGCAATTACTTCCCTTATTCGAGCATTGTGGGTTTTTTAAAGAGGCCCAATACGTTGGATGGCAACATTCGGTTGCGTGGCACTGAAGAGCTCAGACTCCACTTCTCCGGCTTCCACTTGATCATCCAATTGTGTTTCGGGCACAAACTCGACTGGTTGCTTATTTCTTTCATACTGATCGTAAATTTCAACCATGATTTCATCATCGTATTCCCAAGCAGACATGTTGAACTACTTGAAAAGTGGTAGTTAGATAAAATAAATAATTTGACAAGCCTATTAAAGGTAGAGAGCTGAGATTTAGCAACGGTCGACAAGTCGCCTGATTTCTTGCTTTGCTTTATTAAAGCAGCAGTCAAGTCATCTTTAATCAGTACAAGTTGTCAAGTCATGTTGTTTCTATTTGTTAGACAACCTATAGCACGTTACACGAGTGTTGCAGAGTGTAGTAACATCAACCGATCTAAGGTAGAGCCATAGCAACTCAACTGTTGAGGACAGAGGGTAATCCTGGCATATGTCTCTATCCTACTTCTCAACTGATGATGACAGAGCTTTACCAAAAAGCAACCCCCTTGTTTAAATAGTTTAGACTTCGTCCCCAACCATATCTAAAGTTTGTGCATTCTAGATTAACCTTGACATTAAGGTGAGAAAATAATAATCTTGTCATATTTTTTCCCCTTGTTTAAGTACTTCTTTGTGTACGTAATACGTTTCTTGTTTCTGTGTAGCTTAAATGAACAATTGGGAAATAAGTGATGAACTTGTAGATAAAATGTTTGATGAGTATGAAAGGAACAAGGAGGAGGAGAAAGAGGGTAGATTCGTTCCATATACACAAGTAGAAGAGGCAAAAGAACCAGTTTAAAATGAAATTGTTCGTGGTACTCAGCAAACAGTTGAACTTCAAAAACCAAAAGCATGTCCACGCAAAAACATAAGGAGGCAAGGTTAGCAGTAATCGTCACAACCAAAGTAATGCTGGTTCAATGGTACTATAATAGAATTATCTCCTAAGGACTTACTTATACTCATGAAATCCTATATCGAAGTTGATAAAAGAGATTTGTTGCTAATGCAAAATGGAGGAGGGCTAACCCATGAAGAATTTTGGTCCATGATAACAAGATTACATAACCCATGAAGAATTTTGGTCCATGATAATAAGATTACATAATAATCATTGTAACGGCACCAGTACACGAACTTCTGGTGAAATTCATATGGCTCATCGGCGTTTCGTTAAAATTTGTGAACGATACCAAAAGATTATACAAATAGTTGAAGATGAAGACATATTTAAAACAACTCGGATAAATTTTGATTCTCGTTACCTTGCAGAGTACGACACTGATTATGTTGGGTATGAAGCCCACAAACTGCGTTATAGTTGGCTAACCCGATATGGTGCTGAATAGGCTAATGGTTTTGCTTAGTGCTTGTTGAATATTTTAGTTTTCTACGTAAAAAATTTGAGATTTCGTCTAATTTGATACTTTATTTAAGTTATAAAACTATCAGCTTAGGAAAATAATAGCGATATAAAAAAAGCACACATTCCATTAATAAGAAAATCGTTACTACAGCGGGGAATATAAGATTACAACAACAACATAATACAAGCAATTAGTAATACAAATAGTGGTGAACAATCAACTTATAAGTGAGGAAACCATGACGTTATAATATAGTGTTTCATCCCCATCCAAAATTCTTGCTGCAATTGAGGCATTCCACTCAGATCTTCCCCTCTCATGCCGCTTGGATTCACTATATTTATTTCGTACACTTGTGACTCATAAAACTGGGTTTGACGACTTATTTTGCCAAAACGGCCATGAATCGCCTATAACGTCCGTTCACATTCCGGATGCTTCTCAACGAATGCGGTCTTAATTTTTTTCCAAAACGTGGCTGATTGGTCGTTCCTCGTTGCCGGATCTTGTGAGAAATGACAATTGATGCTGCATAGATTGATGTCCTCTTGGTTTTTCCACGGCATGATTCCTTGTCTGCTTGACTGAGTTCCTATAAAATTGCTCGTGTTGCCTTGGGAAAACTGGCTTCCTTCCAATGTCGGATGTGAGAAATCTCCAAATAATGATGCCATTACAGAGTTAGAGTTTGTTTAGATTATAGAGATAGAAGAGAATTATGAATAGATTGGGATGTAAATTGGTAGAATGGAACCATTTTATAATAGAAAATATAGTCGTTTGAAAATTTATGACCGTTTTATAGCCTTTGGTGGAATATGGCCGTTTGAAAATTTAGGATAGTTTGTGTTGAGGAGCCGATTTTTCAGCTCCTAACGTGGCAAGCTAAATTTTCCGGCATGCGCCAAAAAAATCGGCTCGCCACATTAGGAGCCCAAAAAAATCGGCGCGCCGGGCCAATTCCTGATTTGGGATTGGCCCCGTAATATTTACTTTAATATTACGCTGCGTAATGTCTGTTGGGACCAAATTTCACCTCTTATTACGAATTATGGATACGAATATGCATCTGTTGGAGATGCTCTTAGCGACCAAGTTTGGGCTTTTATATTAAATGAGTACGTGGATATATGTACCTAATAGGTTTTAGACATGCTTACTGTAATGACCTGCATTCTACACATCAGAGAATCGTAGATTGTTTCTTTCATTTTCATACGAGGTCGTATAGTCGTGAAATTTTGGAGAACAACTATTGGGGTCATTTCCCATATTCACGATTTTTTCCCTTTTTAAATGACCGTTTTGCCCTTGGAAAATTTTGTTTTGCGTATAACTTTTGATTGGTATGGAGTTTTGACCTAAAACTACTTCCATTGGATTCGAATGATGGTTTACCTTTCCCTAGAGTGGTCACATGTGTTAAACGGACTTACCGTTTGGGAGATATGGCTGAAATAAGGTTTGGAATAAAAAACCGCTTAACCAGGCCTAATTAGAGTGATTAACAGCTAGGCCCATAACCCATTTCAAGATTAGGGTTATGAGAAGGCTGAGAGAGTTAGGGAATTCAGTTTTTATTCAGTTTTATAGCTGCCACTTACATGTCTTCAATCCTAACAATGGCTTCCACCATCTAAATTCATCCCAAATCGCTTTCTAATCACTTATTAGCCAAATCTACGTCAAATCAAGGAAGATTAGTGTCAAATCAGAGTTGGAGCTGCTATGTTGCATTGGAAAACACCCCAAAACAGTAGATTTTGCGATCTAAAGTTTTATTTGTAGCAAAGGTGAGTGATTTGCATTGTTTTTTTTTACTAATTACGGGTAATTAAGGGTGATTGGTGATAATTAGCGAAACTATGCATGTAAAAATTCTAGAAGAATATGTAAAAATTCTTAAATATTATTTTAGGGCTCTGATAGAAATTTGGGTTAATTTGGATTTGTTTTGCTAATTGTATGCTTAAATCATGATTAAGAGGAAAAATCATAGATTTGGGTATGTTTGATCCAAAATAACTCATATGATTCATGTTTGGATGTTTATGGTTGACTCTATTTGTTGTTATTACTGTTTGGAATGTTAAGTAATCTCGTAGGAAAGTTAGAATGGTTGAAAACGCCGTCGTATGGCGAAAATGGACAATATATGCTCGCTGGAAAATGTGCAGGGTTTCGTATCGGATCAGATCATACGGCTCGGATCGGATCGAAGAACCAGTAAGGAGATTCGAGTTGGATCGGGACTTGGCATAAGAAGAGTCTTGGCAAGAAGGAAGACCATTTGCATAGAGTTGCAGTTGGGATCGGAACGGCAGGAGGGCGTGGGATCGGGTTTATATGGGCCGAACCGAAGGTAAATGGATGGAGCACGAACTAAAAGGTGGGGCCTAGATACTATATTCCGAACCGAACCTGAAACAATATACGAACCGAACCGATTGTGATAAGACGGAGCTTGAAGGACTCGAACTATGAAGTATTCGAACCAAACCGAATTGCTTCACCCGAACCGAACCGAGTTGTTTCACCTGAACCGAACCGAGTTAGAGCCTCCACTACTATTACGCGACGACTCTTTTAAAGATCAACACCAATTCGACCAAAACCCGAGATGCAAAGGAAGTCCAAGTGAGAAGTTAGAACTCAAGTTCCAGATGGGAACCAACGAGTTAACTTCATGAGTTGGACTTTGCTGCGGGACGTGTGCAAAGGGGCATATATGTCTATAGCTTTGACTCACCACTAAGAGACGGATATTGGCTATGGATCAATGCAGTGGAGTCGTCATAACTCCATGAGGCAAAGTGATCATAGCAGGGCTATGAGCCAGTGCAGTGGGGTTGTCATGACTCCATGGGGGCAGAGTGGACATAGCAAAGTATTAGTGGTTACGGATTAGTGCAGTGGAGCCGTCATGACTCCATGGGGCAGAGTGATCGTAACAAAGAATTGGATGATCAAAGTGGTGGATATTGTATGCTTTACACACTGAGTGAGAGATGTGAGGATGATTGCTATGTTTGATGTTTGCTATCACCATGACATGCATACCCCCTCCCCATTATTTTCACACCATGTGTTAGTGTCACCTTAGAGTATTGTACATCCTGTTGTGCTAACTCTTTTGTTGCAGGTCCAGGTCCAGGTTGAGGTATGGTTATGTATACCCGTTATTGTTCTGCTTTTGCTGCTTATCGCTCATACCAGACTTTTGTCTGACCCAGAGTTTTATGTCTCTTGTTATTACTATGGGTGCTCCTAAACGAGAAGACTAGAGACAGGTTAGCTATTTATGCACGAGTAGCTGTCTAGAGACGAGAAGGAGGCTTACACGTATTGTTCCCATATATTCTCCTTGTGTTGTTGCTGGTTACTACTTTGGGCATTAGTAGTGTACCTTCCTATTTTGCTCTGGAGACAGTTTTAAAAGTTATAATAATGGTGGTTTAGATCATAAGCTGTATTTTGAATCTTTCCGCTGCTATGATGGTTTAGTTTTCATCTTATGCACTGTCTTGCCTGTTTTATATCAAGTTATGTTATTATTATATTTTGTTCTATGCGCTGTGAGATATACTACAGGTTCTTTGATGACTCATCGTCTTCTTTCTTTTCCTTTGACGACCGTCCCGTACTGGTTGGACATCGGCACAACGCGTTTTCATTGTAAATGTCGGCTGGTGCGGGGCGGGCCGTCACACTTGGTATCAGAACTCTAGGTTGCGTAGTTGACCTAGGGAAAGACACCAGGGAGAGATAGTATACGTATATGAGAGCGCGTATTTGTTATATTTTGGGTTTCCAAAAGTTATATATATATATATATATACTATTAGTATATCTAAGAATGAAGTCGCACGGCACTGTCACCATTATTGAGATGGTTAATCGTTTTCTCTTTACAGATTTGATGATGAGCCGAAATATGAGGGGTACTGGTAAAGGAGCCAATAATAGGAATATCCCTGAGATGAGGACGATGTTCACTGACTTCATGAGAGAGATGCTTAGGGATGTTCAGAGGGCAGTTCCTAATGCTCCTAATGGTGGTGGTGGGGCAGCCGTGCAGGCGCCTAGGGCCGATTTCGCCAAGCTTTGCAAGGATTACACTAGTCTTGGTGGAAAGTCGTTCCACGGAATGGAATCGACCACAGAATTTTAGGATTGGCTTGATAGCTGTGAGTGCATCTTAGAGTATTTAGGTATCGAATATGCGATGAAGAGAAAGCTAGCATTCCGTCAGCTGCAAGGATGGGCTATAAATTGGTGGAATGCTATTAAACCAGCTACTCCTGAGGATCAAGTTACTTGGAATCAGTTTAAGACCCGCTTTAGTGATAAGTTTATCCCAGCTGCCTAGAAGTCAGAATTGTTTAGTAAATTCTTCGAGCTTAAACAGAATGGTAGGGCAGTCTTAGAATATATTTCTGAGTTTGATACTTTATCGAAGTATGGATTGTCTCTTATCGATACTCCTGAGAAGAAGAATGAGAAGTTCATAACTGGTTTAGATCAGTACTTGGGGGAAAGTCTTATAACCCACATTGATGAGATGTTTGAATCCATTATTGGAAAAGCATTGAGACCGGAGAGCCTTTATTCTAAACCCAAGACTGAAGTCACTGTTGTATCTACAGAGGGATCAATGCCGCAAGCAAGCGGCGGAGGCAAGAATAATTCTCAGAATAAAAGAAAGTAGAGTCATACCAAGGATGGTCAGAAAAAGAAAGATAAGAAAGATTTTGAGTGCTTTAGCTGTGGCAAGGAGGGCCACTATGCCAAAGAATGTCAAGCAAAGCCAGCGGACATGAATTGCTTCAACTGCGATCAAGTGGGATATCATAAGGATAAATGTCCACATCCTCCCAAAGAGAAGCAGATTGTGAAAACTTATGCTACAATACTGTTCCTTCTTCGTTGAATGCCCCAACTGCGGCGGCGAAAGGAAAGAATGTCGGCTTTCAAGGTATGCTTTATGTTTATGATGTTCATGTTCGAGTATTGTTTGATACCGGGGCTTCCCATTCCTTCATATCTAGTGACTTGGTAGATAGGTTGGGATTGGAACCCGAGATAGTCGATAGACCTTTAGTTGTGACGAACTCGATTGGTGGTTCGACTAGCCTTAGTATGATTTGTCGTAATGTGGTCTTATCGAGTCATGGATGTATGTTTGCTTGTGATTGCTTTGTTTTGGGCTTTATTGGGTTTGGCATTACTTTGGGAGTCGATTGGCTCCAAAGGTTTGGGGGGTGGTAGACTGTGAGGGATTTTCGGTGACTATTATGGCAGATGATGGGCATAGGGTAGTGTTTGGTGGCCTACCTAGTGATGAGGTGATGGCTGGTTATCTAAATTCCCTCGACATCCCGCAGGACGAGTTATCAGAGGTTCCCATTGTTGGCCAGTATCCGTATATCTTCGAGGAAGTGACCAGACTTCCACCACACCGAGAGATTGAGTTCCGTATTGATTTAGTGAGAGATGCCAGACCTATAGTGATGACACTTCGTTGTATGGCACCAAGGGAGCAGCAGATCTCGGGATGCAAGTAAGCAATCTTTTGAAGAAGGGATTTATTAGAAGAAGTGTCTCTGAGTGGGGAGCACCAGTTGTTTTTTCTATGAAGGCAGATGGTTCCCTTCGATTGTGTGTGGACTACCGCGAGTTGAATAAAGTGACAAGGAAGAATGACTATCCTCTTCCATGCATAGACGATTTTTTTGATCAACTGGAAGGAGCAAGAGTGTTCTCCAAGTTGGACCTCGCGAAAGGATCTCATCAGCTCCGAGTAGCAACTGAGAGTATTCCTAAAACGACATTTCGGATGTCATCTGGATTCTATGAGTGGCTGGTCATGTCATTCGGGTTGACCAATCCACCAGCATATTTTGTGGATCTTATGAATAGAGTATTCAGGGATCAATTGAATAAGTTTGTTCTTGTGTTCGTAGACGATATCTTGGTTTACTCGAGGACAGAGGAAGAACACAAGGAACATTTGAGGACAGTGATGGAAGTGTTGTGAAAACACTAATTGAATGCGAAGTTTTCTAAGTGTCACTTCTGGAGGAGGGAAGTGAGATTCTTAGGCCATGTTGTTTCAGAGAATGGGATTGCCGTAGACCCTACGAAGGTGGATATGGTACAAGATTGGTCTACTCCTAAGGGTGCGACAGATGTGAGAAGTTTCTTGGGGTTAGCTGATTATCGTAAGTTTATCCAAGACTTCTCTAAGATAGCGGCACCGTTAACTCAGTTGACCAAGAAGAATCAAGCTTTCATCTGGGAGGGAAGGTGTGAAAATGCATTCAAGAGTCTAAAGGAAAAGTTGATGTGTGCGCCAGTGTTAGTCATTCCTAAAGGAAATGAAGAGATGACAGTATACACGGATGCATGTGGTACCAGACTAGGTGCTGTATTGATGCAAGAAGGTAGGGTTGTAGCTTATGCTAGTCGGCAACTGAAACCGCATGAGAAAATATATCCTACCCATGATTTAGAGTTGGCAGCTATCATGTTCGCATTGAAGATGTGGTGACACTATCTCTTGGGATAAAGATTCGAGTTGTTTACCGATCATAAGTCGTTAAAGTATCTCTTCTCTTAGAAGGATATAAACATCCGTTAGCAGAGATGGTTAGAATTCTTGGCTTCCTATGATTTCAATATCATATATACACTCAGAAAGGGCAATGCAGTAGCAGATGCATTGAGTAGGAGACATGCCAATTTAGGGGCTATGTTTCTTGAATGGAAGCAACTAGAGTATATCACAGGATATGATTTCAGACCTAAGTGTGAATTAGATCCAGTAATGTTAGCAAGTTTGACGATCAGACCCACTTTGATTGAGCGGATTGGTTCCAGTCAGAAGGACGATCCAAACTTATTGGAAATCATCTCCAAGTTAGAGATGGGTATCGATGAGGAGATGAACAAGTATGGGCTTGGTCGAGAAGGATGGCTTAGAAAGAATGCGAGACTAGATGTACCCAATGTCAATGGATTGAGAGACGAAGTGCTTAGAAAATGTCATCACTCAAAACTGACTATACATCCCGGTGGTAACAAAATGTATCGAGACATGAAGCAGACCTACTATTGGGAAGGGATGAAGAGAGACTTTGGAAAGTTTATATCCAAATGCATGAATTGCCAGCTAGTTAAAGCTGAGCAAAAGAAGGCTAGTGGTTTGTTACAACCACTGGAAATTCCCGAATGGAAATGGGAACAAGTCTCAATGGATTTCATTGATGGTTTGCCGAGGACTAGATCGGGCCATGATAGCATTTGGGTGATTGGGGATCGATTGACCAAGAGTGCAAGGTTTATACCCGTCAAGTCGAATAGAACAGCAGCTAAGTTAGCAGAACTGTATATGAAGTGGGTAGTGAGATTTCATGGAGTACCCAAAGGCATTGTGAGCGACCGAGATCCGTTGTTTACTAATGGGTTTTGGAAGAGCTTACAAGAGGCTTAGGGTTAGAATTACATCTCAGTACCGCGTACCATCCTCAAACTGACGGTCAGACAGAGAGGTGAATCATATATTGGAGGATCTCTTGAGAGCTTGTATATTGGATTTTGGTGGATCATGGGATGACCTTTTGCATCTAGTGGAATTCGCATATAAAAATAGTTGTCAATCCAGTATTGGTATGGCTCCATAATGGAAGACCATGCAACTCACCATCACGTCGGTTAGAAATTGGTGAGAAATTTGTGCTTGGACTGGATGTGATAAGAGAAAATTCAGATAAGATCAAGGTTATCCAACCGCAAATGAAGGCTGCCCAAGATAGGCAGAAGAGTTATGCTGATAAGAGACGAAGGGAATTGAAATTCTCTGTTGGCGACTTGGTGTTTGTCAAGATTTCTCCGTTAAAGATCGTGATTCGATTTGCTATGAGAGGCAAGTTAGCACCAAGATTTGTTGGTCCATTCCCAGTTGTCGAGAAAGTTGGAAATTTGGCATATAAAGTTGGATTGCCTGACAAGATGGCAGGAGTTCATAACGTATTTCATGTTTCCCAGTTAAGGAAGTTCGTACATGACTTTGATATGACTATTTCACCGGATCAGTTGGATGGCATAGAAATAGAACCCGAGGCGGTTGGGAACCGCAGGCCGATCCGTATTGTCGAATACAATACAAAGCAACTTCGAAGGAAGATGGTGCAACTAGTCAAGGTCCAGTAGGGTGATAACGAGAATGACTGTACATGGGAAACAGAGGAGAGCATAAGGAAGTTGTATCCAGAACTCTTTACCATGTAAGATTTTAATGACCATTTAGTTATCCCCTTGTTAGTAAACCGCATGCTAGGATAGGCTTGTTATGTTGCTATCTATGTTTGGTTGTTTGTAAATGGTTGATAGGCATGCGGGGCCGATTGTTATTTTCTTAGTTAAGGAATTTCGAGGGACAAATTTCTTGAGGGAGGGAGAGTGTAACGACCCACATTCTATGCATCAGAGGATTGTAGAATATTTATTTCATTTTCATACGAGGTGGTATAGTCGTGTAACTTTGGGGAACGACTATTGGGGACATTTCCCATACTCACGATTTTTGCCGATTTTAAAATGACCATTTTGCCCCTAGGGAATCTTGTTTCTCCTATAACTTTTGATTGGTATGGAGTTTTGACCTAAAACCACTTCCATTGGATTCGAATGATGGTTTACCTTTCCGTTGAGTGGTCGCATGTGTCAAACGGACTTACCGTTTGGGAGATATGGCTGGAATAAGATTTGGAAGGTGAAAAACAGCTCAGCCGGGCCTAATTAGAGTGATTAGCAGCTAGGCCCATAAACCATTTCGGGATTAGGGTTATGAGAGGGCTGATAGGGTTAGGGAATTCAATTTTTATTCATTTTTACAGCCGCCACTTACTTGTCTTCAACCCTAACAATGGCTTCCACCTTCTAAATTCATCCCAAATCGCTTTCAAATAACTTATTAGCCAAATCTACGTCAAATCAAGGAAGATTAGTGTCAAAAGAGTTGGAGCAGCTGTGTTGCATTAGATAACACCCCAAAACAGCAGAGCTTCAAATCTAAAGTTTTATTTGTGGCTAAGGTGAGTGATTTGCATTGTTTTTCACTAATTACGGCTAATTAGGGGTGATTAGTGATAATTAGCAAAATTATGCATGTTAAAATTCTGGGAAAATATGTAAAAATTCTTAAATATTATTGTAGGGCTCTGATAGATATTTGGGTTAATTTGGATATGTTTTGCTAATTGTATGCTTAAATCATGATTAAGGGGATTAGGGGGAAAAACCATAGATTTGGGTATGTTTGATCCAAAATAACTCATATGATTGATGTTTGGATACTTATGGTTGATTCTGTTTGTTGTTATTACTGTTTGGAATGTTAAGTAATCTTGTAGGAAAGTTAGAATGGTTGAAAATGCCATCATATGGCGAAAATGGACGATATATGCTTGTTGGAAAATGTGCAGGGTTTCGGATCGAATCGAATCATAGGGCTCGGATCGGGTCGGAGAACCGAGTAAAGAGATTTGTACCGGATCGGGACTTGGCATAAGAAGAGGCTTGGCAATAAGGAAGGCCATTTGCATAGAGTTGGAATTGGGATCGGAACTGTAGGAGGGCATGGGATCGGGTTTATATGGACCGAACCGAAGTCAAAGGGATGGAGCACGAACCGAAGGAGGGGCCTGGATACTATATTCCGAACCGAACCTGAAGCAATATATAAACCGAACCGAATGTGATAAGACGGAGCTTGAAGGACTCGAACTATGAAGTACCCGAACCGAACCGAGTTGCTTCACCCGAACCGAACCCAGTTGCTTCACCTGAATCGAACCGAGTTAGAGCCTCCACTACTATTATGCGATGACTCTTTTGAAGACCAACTCCAATTCGACCAAAACCCAAGATGCAAAGGAAGTCCAAGTGAGAAGTTAGAACTCAGGATCCAGATGGGAACCAACGAGTTAACTTCATGAGTTGGACTTTGCCGCGGGACGTGCGCAAAGGGGTCATCGATGTCTATAGCTTTGACTCACCACTGAGAGACGGATATTGGCTATGGATCAGTGTAGTGGAGTTGTCATAACTCCATGAGGCAGAGTGATCGTAGCAGGGCTATGAGCCAGTGTAGTGGGGTTGTCATAACTCCATGGGTCAGAGTGGACATAGCAAAGTATTAGTGGTTACAGATCATTGCAGTGGAGCCGTCATGACTACATGGGCTAGAGTGATTGTAAAAAAGAATTGGGTGATCAAAGTGGTGGATATCATATGCTTTATGCACTGAGTGAGAGATATGAGGATGATTGCTATGTTTTATGTTTGTTATCACCATGACATGCACACCCCCTCCCCATTATTTTCACACCATGTGTTAGTGTCACCTTAGAGTATTGTACATCCTGTTGTGCTAACTCTTTGGTTGCAGGTCCAGGTATGGTTATGTATACCTGTTATTGTTCTGTTTTTGCTACTTATCACTCATACCAGACTTTTGTCTGACCCAGAGTTTTATGTCTCTTCTTAATACTCTGGGTGCTCCTAAACGAGTATACTACAGACAGGTTAACTGGTTATTGTAATGTCCCGTATTTTCTGACCATTTATTGGAATTTTTTATTTAAGAAGGAATTTTTATATGTTTTGATATCGTTAACTAAAATTTTTGAATATCGAGTTAGAAATCGGTCTTGGTCTTATTTGAAATTTTACGATGTTCCATTTGAATATACCCGATTTTTATTTACTTCAATTGTTTGAATTTTAATTATATTATATTATATAGATATTTTATAAGATTTAAAATGGTCATAATAAACAAGTCAACTAAGCTGCTAGAAGAAACCACAACGAAAATTTAAAAATGCAAACTAACTAGAAATAAAATATGAAACCCAACACACATTTCGGTCGATGCAAAATAAAACAAAATGTACATTCAATACTAAAAGCAATCGAGTTGACTATTAAAGACGTTTGTCTATTGCAAGGAACAAAAATAAAATGAAATGAAGCTAAAAACAAATGGAAGTCGATCTATAAACATAGAAAATCTGAACAAAAATGTTTATTCATGAGTTGGATACATTGTATATAATTTATGTCCTCCAAAGATTTGTATACAGAAGTATATAGAGGGTTCCGTACGAGAAAGGATAACGGAATGTAAGAAAAAGGGTCGAAAATTTATAAGTGGACGACCCAAGTAATAGAGGAGAGAAAATGTCCAAGACCTACTATATAAATGGTATTTCCTAAGTAAGGGAAATAAAAGAGTTTTAATGAAAGTCTGAAATGGTATTTTCAAGATAAAAGGAAATTTGAAACGCTAAGTTTTGAAAATGGTTTATAATAAGATAGTTGGTTATTATACCAAGGTGATAAAATAAATAAGAATTTCATAACGTTGTTAATTTGAAAAAGAGGAGTCATTTTCCAATATGGTAAATGAGGAATAAATTAGTAAAAGGGTTTTGAAACGATAAGGAAATAAAGGATTTTGATATGATATGAAGGTGAAATAACTTTGAAAGTTGGAAATTGTATATATCAAATGAGTTATATTTGAAATGATGAAATATTTAAAGAGTTTAAGATCAAATATCGTTAATCATTTTAAAAAGGCCCTGTAGTGTTAGTACTGAACTAGCAAACTCATGTTGTTCACAAAGTTATTTATTTGATAGTTAAAACACCGACTATCAAAGTTGACCCATACGATCGTTGGTACGGAAAGACCGGGATCGAATTTATATTCGAAAACCATTCCGACCAGCGTATATGTGAAAGAAGATCATTGAAGATAAGGCAGTTGAGGACCGTTGATTTTCGTGAGAGGAAGGACTACTGATTGGATCTCTCTGGTTTAGCGGCCGGAGATATTCCAACAGTGATTCTGTCATGATTGGAATCTACGGGTTGCAAGGACTTCTCGCTACTGATCTGTAGGGTGATTCCTAGGATGCAGTAGGAGAGTGCCTTCGGTTCATCCTGTTCCTGGATGACTTGTATGGACGAGTGTCTGACAGAGTATTTCCAAAGGAATTGCATGTGTTGATTTCTCCAAACGTACCATAGTTGATGGCGGAGAAATGGTTATTCTCTAGCTAGATAAACTAGAGTATTTTCGTGGACGTCAATCAGTGTGATATCTGGTGGATCTGACGATGTGGCATTCAAAGTGAATGTTGGCCAGGTGCTGTAAAAGAAATTCTGACCTCAAGCCTCATCAACCGGAAGATGACAAAAAATCGGGCAGGCAACATGGCAATATGGGTCGCTCCCATTAGGGTGTATGATCACCTATCTAGAGGAATTCCATTTGTTTTTCTTAAATCTATATTCGATGCTGTCCCTTTTCGGGAGGCGGTTGCTGATCCCAACCGTCGGTGATATACATTCGATACACTCAAGCGAAATGAGTGGTCGGTCATGTATGGTCCGGGTTGCAAGACGTTCTTGTTGAACCCAGTGTATTCATCTCTAGAGATACACGATCGGCAGGTGGTCCCATACCTTGTCAGAGTTGGAATCCAATCTCCAATAAGCACTTGCGGTTTTGATTTATATACTATATATGTGGAGCGTGAGATGCAAGCGTTCCACTAGATTGATATTTACTTGTATTTAGACATTATTATAATATCAGAAAAGATATTGTTTTCAAAACTGTTTTTGGGTTATCGTAAGGTAAAAACCGTCCGTGTTTATGTGTGGATTCAGTCTTACGATTATCCTTTTCTTCTGAAATGATTTTAAACTTTAAAATCATGATTGGATGATTTACCCTTAATACTGTGCGAGTTTATCTCACTCTGGTTCACCAGACTGACCCGGTGTTTTGTAAATACTCGGGTTAGCCCGGAGTGTACATGTTTAGTTTCAGAAGCTGTGAAGAGACGAGCTGGAAAAGTTCAAGACGTATGACATTATTCCGCTGTGTTATATATATGGGCAGATTATTATAACTGTCCAGTGATTTTGATGTACTCTGATGATGTAAGTTTATTTAAAGCTTTCAATAAAGATTTACTTCTGTATTATATTTTGTTCCGCTGCGATGTGAGACTCTGTGTTGTGTTCTTCTTCTTCTTCTTCTATTCTTATATTTCTTTCTTATCTCACCCTCTAACTTCTTTCATTTACAATCCGGTGTTCTCGGTGTTTGAAAGGTCGGCATGAGATACAGTACAGGTATTTATGTCGATTTTCGGAGCCGAAAACCGCTGGGTCGTTACAGTGGTATCAGAGCTAAAGGTTAAGTAATTACCTTGGCTCTGTGGCGTGACTCAGTAGAGATGGGGTTAGCAATACCCTAGATTGAGTTTGAGTGTGTGTATGTGTGTGTGTATATATATATATATATGAGGGCATATTTGTAAACTATATACAAATGTTTTGTATTGTGTTGTGGGTCAGTTCAAGTGTTGAAAAGCATTGAACTGGAGAGTGATACAATATTGTTTTGAAAAGAGGGTAAATGAAATAATTTTACCTAAAATATATTTTTGTATAGAAAAGAAATAATTTTCTCAAATTATTTAGATGTGGTGTGTTGACTAATTTGAATGGGATTCAGGATTTTGTTAAAATTTTGAATTGGAACTTAACCGGGTTAAGTGAAATCGAATTAAATAATTAATTGGAATTAAATTAAGGAATAATGTAGTAATTAAATAAAGTTGATTGGAATTTGGAAATGTAATGAATAATAATCAAATAGAAACAAATCGAATATAAATCAGTTGGGATTCAAATATGTTGAATAGTAATATTGAATGTGGATTAGGTTGATTTGGTTAGGTGGTCGTGCCTTGGTTGTTGATTGATGGTTGTTTGCTTGTTAGATTGAATGAGTATAATTCATGGTTTAATGTAGAGTTAAATAAATTGAAAACCTAGAAAAAAATTGAAGTGTTATTTAAATATATTAGAAGTTACTGGGATTACAACATTTTTCTAACCTTAGCAATTTCGAGGACGAAATTATTCTAAGGGGGGAAGAATGTAATGTCCCGTATTTTCTGACCATTTATTGGAATTATTTATTTAAAAAGGAATTTTTATATGTTTTGATATCGTTAACTCAAATTTTTGAATATCGAGTTAGAAATCGGTCTTGGTCTTATTTGAAATTTTACGATGTTCCATTTGAATATACTCGATTTTTATTTTTATTTACTTCAATTCTTTGAATTTTAATTATATTATATTATATATTGATATTTTATAAGATTTAAAATGGTCGTAATAAACAAGTTAACTAAGCTGCAAGAAGAAACCATAACGAAAATTTAAAAATGCAAACTAACTAGAAATAAAATATGAAACCCGACACACATTTCGGTCGATACAAAATAAAATAAAATGTACATTCAATACTAAAAGCAATCGAGTTGACTATTAAAGATGTTTTTCAATTGCAAGGAACAAAAATAAAATGAAATGAAGCTAAAAACAAATGGAAGTCGATCTATAAACCATGGAAAATCTGAACAAAAATGTTTATTCATGAGTTGGACACATTGTATATAATTTATGTCCATCCAAAGATTTGTATACAGAAGTATATAATAGCATGTACAGCTACGCTAAAGATATACAAGGAAATTTCCCAAGCCATATTGATTAGCAAGAAGAAAAGAGAAAAGAAAATAAAAGTGAATTTATGACATTGTACAAACAACTCATGTATATATAGAAAGTTTCATTGTACAATCGATATTTCCATACATATAAAAATGAAAGAGAATCTACAGAAATAAATGTCCAGTTCTCGAGTTAAATAAACAACTCCTAACCGAATCTATACATGTGCAAAATCCATTTTGAACAAACAAAGGATGTTGCAATTCAATACGACAACTCAGAACAGAAAGAGAAAAAGGAAAAAAAAGTGAATTTATGACATCAAATCTTCCTTGGTTGGGCGCAACCATCACCACTGTCATCAGCGATCCGTCCTGTAAAGAAAGAGAAAAGCAAGAGCTATGAGTAACTAGAAATAGGTATAGATATGTGTATAGTTGAAAGATTTCCAATGAAAAACAAATACCACATGGAAACAGTGAAAACAGTACACTGACACTTTAAAAGAAAACTAAACTTGAATATATTTTGCAGCAAAACCATAATGCCGAATGGCCCATACAGGTGCATCATCAATTCACAAGTAAGAGAAACAGGAAAATAATATACCATTCAATCTTTTGAATCAAAGAAAATAGAGATAGTGAATCATCAGTGAAATAACTGATAAGAAACATTGATTCAACAACTCGGGAAACAATAGGGTACCCAGTATGAACAGCTAGGTATGTTCATGTATATAAAAATACCAATTTGTATGCCAAATCTCAGACAAGGTGCTACCTACTTTTAAAAATCAAATACAGGAATCTACAAGAAATGGATTCACCAGTTTCAGAATGAAGTGACAATTCATAGCTTCAATAAATCTAAGCCTAAATAGTTCAGGATTGAAACAGATATATATCTATGTATATATCAATGAACAGATATGGAAATAAAATCTTTAGACTAAATCAGAAATAGCTAAGACCAATGCAAATCAGAAATAAGTACAGCTAATACATGTGCATCACCAAATCCTAGATAAGTAAAACAGGGAAGAATTATGTCATCAAATCTTTTGAATCGCAAGATCTTTAGCTGTACAAACTCATTTTTTTCCATATCAAATCTATTAAATTTCTTTTTATTTAAGTATAGAAGGCCATGATTTTTTTCTGAAATCAAAACAGTAGGAACCCAAGATTTTCAGACAAAATCCATCAGTTCAAAACCTGAAAACCGAAGTAAATAACTACATGTACATAGACAAGCTGAATGGACAACTCGAACAGGCAAAAATACAATATGAACAATACATATAGGGTTACAGTCAACTATAGGAACAGCTCATCCATGTGCGTTTCTAAGCACAGACAATACATGAAATCCATCACTGTTAAGAACATCACACGCAAACCATCAAACAGATCGTAGCAGAACCGAGACACCTAGGGTTTAGACACGACTAATTCTAGACTAGGATGTAACAACTCAAAATCACTGTAAGCAATTCTAGTATAAATAAGGGGTCGCGCATCACAAAACCAACCATGAACAAAGTAAACAAAGAAAGAAATCAAAACAGAATTAAATTTAGGGAAAAAGTACTTAGCTTTTAGGGGATTGGGAGTGGCTGCATGATTGCTGGAAGAGGCCTCGGCCTGGCGGAATCGAGTGGAAGGAAGGCGCGGCGAAGCTGATGATCTCGGTGGCGGTAGGGTTTTCGTTTCTGTGTTTTGATGGCGGCTTAGAGTGTGAGATAAAATGGATCCGATGATTGAATGAGCAAGGGTTTCGGTGGTTAAGTGGTGAAGGGACAGGCTTGAACTAATGATGTGCTGGACGGGTTTTAACAAAGTAAGGCCCATTCCTTTTAATTTATTTGAAAGTTTAACTTATTTAAATATTTATAAAAACTTCGAATATTAATTATAAATGCGTACGAAATCAGATTCAGACGAAACGAAAATCACCGTGACCCTGAAGACGAGTACGACACGATGGATGAGGACTGAGCAGGGCAGGCAACAGCTGGATTTTTCTAATGAATTAAACGCAGTTTAATTCGACTGAAATGGGCCGATTTATTGACGGATCAAAACCGAGGTGAGTTAAACTCACTCAGATCTATCCACTTATATTTTATATAAGTTGGTTTTATCGTGTGTTATGGCTGTTCATGATTGATTGTGATTGTTGCTTATATATGCGTATATATATATATGTACATAAATGGATTTAATTCATGAAATAAAGCATTGTTTAAAATTCAATGATAAACTGAACCATTATCTTGACCACTGGTTCAAAGTATTGGCCATATTTATAAAGTAAACCCAATCGACTGGATCGTGTGAATTGCTGGGGTAGTGTGAGATAATTTGATTGACATTGAATCATCAGTCTGGATTGTTATGAGGCCATTATCCATTTGAATGAAATTGGTTTGTTTGGATTGTAGGATATTGTTTTGAAATTCACTATTTGTTGGTTGAAACAACCGTGCACCAATGGTGGAGTAATTGACGGTACAGGGCCAATGTCGATATACCGTCAAGTAAAATCGATGAGTTAGAGTTATAAAAACTTGTTTTATAACTGAAAATGGATTTTTGAATCTATTATTTTGAAATTTGAATTTGAAAATAAAAAAATATTTATTATTTATTTATCGAACTTATAAATTGGGTTTATAAAGGAAAATCTGAGATTTATCAGATTTGTAAGCGAGCAAGTAGAAATTAACTTGATGATACGAATTTGAATAGTCGTTTGGGTGATAATTTAAAAGAGATTTTTCTAAAGTTAATTATATCGTTAATTAATTATTTGGAGTTTGGTTAATATGATAATCATGATTTGATTGACAAAAATCCGAGCAACAAATATGTTATTTAAAGAAGAAAAAAGGAGATGGAATATTTAAATTCGTTATCAAGGGATTTAGAAATATTATTGAGAATAAGAATTCCCAAGGAAAGAAGTGTATAGGGTAAAATTTATGGTTAATTGAGGTATGTCTGAAATTAGGAAAAATGTCGAGTTTTGAATTACAACTAATGTTTACTTAAAGGTAGGAACGTTGTTGATCAAGGTCTGAGAGGTAATGAAATACCCCAACTTGAACGACTTCGGGATTATCCGAGGGTGACATTAGTTCGTAATGAGAAGGTGAAGATAATCTAGTTCCGTACGAGAAAGGATAACGGAATGTAAGAAAAAGGGTCGAGAATTTATAAGTGGACGACCCAAGTAATAGAGGAGAGAAAATGTCCAAGACCTACTATATAAATGGTATTTCCTGAGTAAGGGAAATAAAAGAGTTTTAATGAAAGTCTGAAATGGTATTTTCAAGATAAAAGGAAATTTGAAACGCTAAGTTTTGAAAATGGTTATAATAGTATAGTTGGTTATTATACCAAGGTGATAAAATAAAGAAGAATTTCATAACGTTGTTCATTTGAAAAAGAGGAGTCATTTTCCAATATGGTAAATGAGGAATAAAATAGTAAAAGGGTTTTGAAACGATAAGGAAATAAAGGATTTTGATATGATATGAAGGTGAAATAACTTTGAAAGTTGGAAATTGTATATATCAAATGAGTTATATTTGAAATAATGAAATATTTAAAGAGTTTAAGATCAAATATCGTTAATCATTTTAAAAAGGCCCTGTAGTGTTAGTACTGAACTAGAAAACTCATGTTGTTCACACAGTTATTTATTTGATAGTTAAAACACCAACTATCAAAGTTGACCCATACGATCATTGGTACGGAAAGACCGGGATCGAATTTTTATTCGAAAACCATTCCGACCAGCGTATACATGAAAGAAGATCATTGAAGATAAGGCAGTTGAGGACCGTTGATTTTCGTGAGAGGAAGGACTACTGATTGGATCTCTCTGGTTTAGCGGCCGGAGATATTCCAACAGTGATTTTGTCGTGATTGGAATCTACGGGTTGCAAGGACTTCTCGCTACTGATCTGTAGGGTGATTCCTAGGATGTAGTAGGAAAGTGCCTTCGGTTCATCCTGTTCCTGGATGACTTGTATGGACGAGTGTCTGACAGAGTATTTCCAAAGGAATTACATGTGTTGATTTCTCCAAACGTACCATAGTTGATGGCGGAGAAATGGTTATTCTCTAGCTTGATAAACTAGAGTATTTTTGTGGACGTCAATCAGTGTGATATCTGGCGGATCTGATGACGTGGCATTCAAAGTGAATGTTGGCCAGGTGTTGTAAAAGAAATTCTAACCTCAAGCCTCATCAACCGGAAGATGACAAAAAATCGGGCAGGCAGCATGGCTATGTGGGTCGCTCCCATTAGGGTGTATGATCACCTATTTAGAGGAATTCCATTTGTTTTTCTTAAATCTATATTCGATGCTGTCCCTTTTCGGGAGGCGGTTGCTGATCCCAACCGTCAGTGATATACATTCGATACACTTAAGCGAAATGAGTGGTCGGTCACGTGTGGGCCGGGTTGTAAGACGTTCTTGTTGAACCCAGTGTATTCGTCTCTAGAGATACACGATCGGCAGGTGGTCCCATACCTTGTCAGAGTTGGAATCCAATCTCCAATAAACACTTGCGGTTTTAATTTATATACTATATATGTGGAGCGTGAGATGCAAGCGTTCCACTAGATTGATATTTACTTGTATTTAGACATTATTATAATATCAGAAAAGATATTGTTTTCAAAACTGTTTTTGGGTTATCGTAAGGTAAAAACCATCCGTGCTTATGTGTGGATTCGGTCTTACGATTATCCTTTTCTTCTGAAATGATTTTAAACTTTAAAATCATGATTGGATGATTTACCCTTAATACTGTGCGAGTTTATCTCACTCTGGTTCACCAGACTGACCCGGTGTTTTGTAAATACTCGAGTTAGCCCAGAGTGTACAGGTTCAGGTTCTGAAGCTGTGAAGAGACGGGCTGGAAAAGTTCAAGACGTATGACATTATTCCGCTGTGTTATATATATGGGCAGATTATTATAACTGTCCAGTGATGTTGATGTACTCTGATGATGTAAGTTTATTTAAAGCTTTCAATAAAGATTTACTTCTATATTATATTTTGTTCCGCTGCGATGTGAGTTTCTGTGTTGTGTTCTTCTTCTTCTTCTTCTTCTATTCTTATATTTCTTTCTTTCTTATCTCACCCTCTAATTTCTTTCATTTACAATCCGGTGTTCTCGGTGTTTGAAAGGTCGGCATGAGATACAGTACATGTATTTATGTCGATTTTCGGAGTCGAAAACCGCTGGGTCGTTACAGTTATGCACGAGTAGCTATCCAGAAACGAGCAGGAGGCTTAACGTATTGTTCCCATATATTCTCCCTATGTTGTTGCTGGTCACTACTTTAGGCATTAGTAGTGTACCTTCCTATTTTTCTTTAGAGATAGTTTTAAAAGTTGTAATAATGATTTGATCGTAAACTGTATTTTGAATCTTTCCGCTACTACGATGGTTTAGTTTTCAGCTTATGCATTGTCTCGCCTGTTTTATATCAAGTTATGTTATTATTATATTTTTTACATGCGCTGTGAGATATACTACAGGTTCTTTGATGACTCATCGTCTTCTTTCTTTTCCTTTGACGACCGTCCCGTGCTGGTTGGATATCGGCACAACGCGTTTTCATTGGAAATGTCGGCTGGTGTGGGGCAGGCCGTCACACTTACAAACATCAGAAACAAATCAAAATAGGAAAAGCCTTAACTCCCCTTCTTTTCAATCAAAGTATTGTAGCCTAGAACATTCATTCATAGTCTATTTCTACCCTACAAAACTTCAAGTGTAAGGCTTGTTTGCACTATAAATACACCTAGTCCACTTTATACATTCATTCATGTATTCGAACCAAAATTAAAATAAAAAATGGGAACAAAAATGGAAGGAAACCAAGGCAAAGCATGTAAGGAAAACCTGGACTGAAAGCATGGAAAAAACAAGGGACCATTTCATTGAGTAAACTTCCCATTTTTTTCTGATTTTTTTTATATATATGGTGATGCTAACATATATAGATGTATATACTTGCGTATATGTTGTGATTAGTCATTTTACCTTCATATGAAACTTGAAATTAATATATGGAAACACAAGACCAAAAACTAGTGATTAAATCCATATAAACCCGTAGCCTAAGAGTAGAAACAGAGGACCCGATAAGTGAGTGAACATCTCCACAAATAGTTTAAGTTCAAACTGATGTGTTAATTATATGGATGTTTGATTTATGATGGGTTGAGTACTCTTTGCACATGTCTGAAGTATTAACATTAGTGGATAAGCATAATTGAAAATGAGAAACAATAACCTAAAGCCAATGTCTATACCCTGTAAACTAAAGAACAAGGGACATGCTAGGTAAGAAAACATTCCATTTTGTTATGTATATAGATGATGCATACATACATAAACGCATATATATACTGGTGATTGGGTTGTGTAGGCTGTGTATGTTCTTGATTTGTGCCAGTGTATGTATCTATGTATGAAATGTTATTTGTGTGCATGGAGCCGTTGTGTGCGTGTATGAGGGGCGGGTATGAAGTTATTGTGTGTTTGAATGATTTGATTGTGCTATGTTGTAATAACCCGAAAATTCGAGCCAATTTAAATTTTTTTATTTTGGCAATTTTAGTTAATTTTGAATATTTAAAATGAATTATTTTAAATAATGATGACGAGAAATTTATTTTGAAAAGAATTAGAAAGTATATATTAATTTAAATCGTCGTTAGAATATAAATATTTTATTTCAATTATAAAAGGAATTGAAAATGGCGCTGTAGTTCGAAAATTCGATTTCAAAGTTAAAATGAATGTACAGGATTCAAAGTAAACCGGATTTTAGTGAAACCATAAATATTAGAATCTATTTGAAGATATCTTTCCAACGAATCCGAAAAATCAAAATTTCATAATGGGAATAAAAAGTTATGTCCAGTTGAAAATTCAGAATAGTCGTTATGGAATTTTGGCCCTTAAAAATGGAAATTTTGCAAACGACCTTCATTTTCGACGAAACCACTTTTGTTGGATCCGGGACATCAAATTATTCCTAAATTCATAATTTTTCGAATCAATATGTGAGCGTGGCAAAAGAAAACGTGTTTTAACAGTTTTAGTCAATTTCGATCGACTAGAAAACGACTATTTTTCAAACGGTCTCAAAATTAGACAAAATTAGTTTTGTTAGGACCTTATCGTCAATACGAAGCTAGAAATAATTTTTGTGGAATTTTCAGAGTCCGTATGTGACCTCGGTAAATTGAAATGTACGTTTAAATTCAGTATACTGATTTATATTTTATTTTAAACGGAAACTGATCGTAACAGTCGAATTGGCTTACGAAACACATCCCATTGTGTTCGGAATGGGGGTATTTAGCTAGCCGCGACAGTCATTGGGTCTCGTTTGGGATTGGAATGCAGATTCTAACATTTAGGAATAAAATAATATTAAATAATTATATAAATAAATTGGAGGAAACCTAATTTCTATATCATACTTCAGCCGCCCCCTTTTTAAACAAAACCCGTCATTACCAGACCCCGCCCCGATTCCATCGTCATCGCGCCCACAACGACCGCCGTCCCACCATGCGCCACCACCTCGAAGGACCGCCAGGCACCTCCCCCCCTTCTCTGATCAGAGAACCCCCAAAAACCTTCCCCCCTCCTTTAAAACCCACGACGCAAGCAACCATGCCCACCTCCAGACCAAGGGTGCCGCTACTGCACCACTCGCCACCTGATCCAGCACCGGAGCACCCCACGCAGCCCTCTGACCGCCACCCACAGCCACCGTGGACTCCCCCGACCAAAACCGTGAGTTTTTCTATTTTTATTATTATTTCTTTTCCTTTAAACATTGTTTATTTTCAGTTATAATTTTTATAAATATAGAAAGTTTGATTTTTAATTATATAAGAGTTTGAATTTTTATAAATATAAAAGTGGGATTTTTATGCAAGGAAAGTTTTGATTGTTTCATGAAGATAAAAGACAAGATTATTATAATGTTTCATGAAGATAAAGATATGATTTTTTACTATGAAAAGAAATTATTTTTTTAATGATAAAGATTATATTTTTCAAACTGAAAAGATAGGATTTTTAAACACAGTATAAAGATTTGATTTTTAACAGTATAAAAATATGATTTTTTAATATGTATAGCAATATAAAAACACGATTTTTATATATGTATGATAATAAAAACATGATTTTTATATTAGTAGAGTATTAAAAATATAATTTTTATATATGTAGAGATATAAAAATGTAATTTTTATATGTGTAGCGAAGTAAAATTATGATCTTTATGTATATAATAAGCATATAAAAATATGATTTTGGTAGAAAAGGTTTAGAATAAAAATGTGATATTTATAACATAAACATCAACATAAAAATATGATTTTTATGTATGAAGTAATAGCATAAAAATGTGATTTTTAATAATAAACTGCGT
Source organism: Allium sativum (assembly GCA_030737875.1). Taxonomy (NCBI): domain Eukaryota; kingdom Viridiplantae; phylum Streptophyta; class Magnoliopsida; order Asparagales; family Amaryllidaceae; genus Allium; species Allium sativum. Next base: position 2,493,800 of record JASFAX010000050.1, on the reverse strand, counting down.
GATACAGATTGCGATGGTGTTGTCGGAAAACAAATCTGAATTCAAACCGTTCAGAAATAAAGAATGGAGGAGTGGAACCCTCGGTGAGAACTTCTCACTTTTAATTTATTTTCTAATTGAAATATATACTAGGATGCAGATGGTGCTTAGCAGCACCCGACAACCGTTGTCCACAGACCATGGACGACTTGTTTGTTTGTGGTGTGAATATTGATTGTGTGATGTGGAATGGAATAAATTATTTTATGGTTAAAAATATAATTTTTAACGCGTATATAAAATAAATATTTATAAACAAATCGGACGATTTGTTTATGTATACACATTTAACTAATATGGATTGGGACGATAAATTTTACACATCGCCCAACTGCACAAATAAAACCTATGTTTGATTGTTTGAAGACCCCGTACGAGTGTTGGGATGAAATTGGACATAAACTAGTCCCAATAATTAGTTGTATGTCGATTGATTGATTGACAGGCTGTTATAAGCATTAAATATTTATATTTGATGCTTATGCAGTGTAGAATGTACTTTGGGTGATGGTTGACTGTGTTTGATTGTTATTATGTGCATGTGTGTATGAAATCCATATAAATCACATTGTACGGTAATTGACTGTGTCTGATTCCAGTTTAGAAATAATGAATATTTTAAAATAACGAATATTTTAAAATAACGAATATTTTCAAACAATATTCAGAAAAGAATCAGAATAGGATTTTGATGTCCGATTTGGGATGAGCACAAATATATTTAAATATATATATCCGTGTTGATTAGATTGACGCCATTTTGATGTGAACGATATTTATATCGATTTTATTCATTTATATAATGAATATCGAAAAGGAAGCGATTTCAAAGTATAGTGTTTTGAAAATATTATCATTTGTATGTAGAAGATACAGAATATTCAATTTTGATTTGACATTGAATAGGAAGTTGAAATCATTTTGAAAACGAATTTAAAACGATTTATAAAATACGTTTTAAAAGGAAATCGACAAAATATATATTATATACATTATATATATATATGATATAATGGCCTGAATAGAACGCGCTGCGCAGCCGTATTTCGCGAATTTCTACCATTGACTTCGAACGGATATTACGGGAGACCCGACCGTCGGACTCTCAACCGGAACCGTTGGGTTCATATCGAAAAGAGCTTTCTAACAAATATTAGAGATTTGAAATCTAACGGTTGGAATTGGAATTAGGTCCAAATCAAATTTGGAAAAGGTCGCTGTAAGTGCAGTTCGATGGACGTTTATGGAAATCGACTGTACAGGCCTTGATAAAATTATTAAAAGTAGTAATAATTTGTGTAAAATCATAAGAAATGATTTGGAAAGAATTGGGATGAAAAATTCCATAATTGAAAAGATAAAAATAGATTTTTATCGAAATGAACTAGTTTTGAACTAGAATTATAATCCATTTATTTTTGAAATAAATAAATTGGATTTGAAAGGGTTTTAAAAGTAACCAGAATTTCCAATAATTGAATTGGAATGGATTTGAATTGAAATTGTCTTTGGAATATTTCGATGTTGGATTTCGTAATTATACAGATATTGTAACGGAAATTTGAAAGATATATTTATAACGTTATTTCCAATACGATATTTGTTGGTCGTAGAATTTGATATTGAATATAAGCCGATATATTTTCTATTCAGAGCCTTGTATTTAATATCAAATGGGATTTGGGTTTGTCGTGAATGGTGTCTTCATTAACACTGTTCCTAAACCCAGCTGAGAAAAAGATTAAATCTTTTTATTTAGATTTAATGAAGTATACCAATTAAATTGTATTTAATTGGAACAGAATTTGAATTGATTTTGGGTTTATCATGAACGGTGCTTTAAATAACACTTGTTTCTTCAACTAGATGATTAATGGAATGTGAATTGGGTTTATCGAGAACTGTGTTTTAACGACATTCGTTTTTTAACCCGATTTACAGTGAAATGTGATTTGGAATTTATAAATCTTTTGTTAAGATTTAAAGGAGATTTTCCAAAGTAAAGTTTTCCAATTTAATAAAATAAACTGGAATGGAATGGAATTCGATTTGGTAATAATCGAAGTGAATTTCTATGGAGGAAGACTGCTAATATATCTGGAATTTAAAAGGCGTTGCCATTATTCCATTTATATTATTAGTCGGATATGGAAGTTTATATCGATTATATATATATCGATTTGTTTTCCATGAAGATTCCATCTTTAATGGAATGTGATTTTGGGTTGTCGTGAATGGTATCTCCAATAATACTGTTCTTAGACCCAACGGAGTTAAGAAAATCAAGAACTAACTGGAGATTAGTTAAGTTGAATGGTTTCTTGGGTATTGATCTGATGTTGGTTTCGGCCTTCGGGGTTAATACTTAGGGAATTGTTCACTTACTAATTTATGGTTAAAGGCTGATGGAATGGAATGTGATTTCGGGTTTATCGTGAACTGTGTTTTAAATGACATTGGTTCTTTAACCCAGTTAAAGGCAGGATATGGTTTCCCAAGTTAAACAATCATTAATATTGATTTTTGAGAAGATTAAAACCAAGTGGGGTTTTAATGAATCTTTAATTAGATTGAAATGATCGAGAATGGAGTATCACCAGTTTTGCTCCAGGCGATGGTTAAATCTTTAATTAGATTTGAACGTGAAATGGTAATTGAATTTAACAATAACAACTTGGTGTTATATATGAAGTATGACCAATTTTACTTCATGGGATGAATAAGTTGGGGTTGGGAAATTTAACAAGTGATTACTTCGGTAAGGTTCGCTAATCCCGACTAGTCTGGATAAACCATAATTTGGTTTGAATTGATATTCAAAAGAAGATTAAAGAATAAATTTAAAGAATTTATCTTTGATAAAATTAATAGGAATCTTTCCCAAAGTATAAAAATATTTGAATAAAAGAACATTCTGAATTGGAATGAGGCGTATATTGTGTCTGTGTAACATTTGTTTATTGTATACGCGAGTTATTCAGAAAGACCGGGTTCATCTCATTTTGAATAACTGATTCGACGATGTGTCGAGGATGAAGACGGTGGTAGAAGACCGGAGGTCTTCACATCGTTTAGATAGTTACTGATGATCTTGGTTGGGATGTACACCCAAGAGGAGGGAATCAGTTGGTGATCGTCCAGACGTACATGGAGATCGATGGATATGCGAGGTACAAGGTGCCTCTGGTTTCGTTCAGACCCAGAACGGACTTGTAAATGGACTGTGTGTATGACATTGGATATCACTCTATGTGATTGATGGATATCGGTTGCATAGAGTGGTTTGCCTGTGTGGCATGCTAAGATGCAAATGATCATGGCTTCTGTTGAAAAACAGAGTCTTGTGGTTGATGATCAAAGCACGGCCTTTGTGGCATAACTTTGTGTAGCGTTAATTCGCGAGCCTCACACCCCGGTGTGAACCAGAAACGGGAGGCGACATCAGGGAGGACATGCGTTTCCTTCTAGCTAGGGTGGTGTCAATGACCTACCAGCCCTGACATTTATATTATTTTCACCTGTGTGGTTTTTGGATTGCGAGGCGCCACGGATATATCGATGACTATGTGGACTCGATGGAGTCATAGGACTCATTTATGCACCAAAGGGTGGGGAAACGCATTGTTCAGGCATAATAATCCACCCCATGTGGATTGTCCCTGACGATCCAAGGCTTGCCTGCGCGCTTACCTGAGGGGCACGCTAGAGCGTCTCGAAGCGATGAGGATGATCCCTTCCCTCGGTTCTTTGATGGAAATCCAACTTCCGATACATGACTTTGCGGTTTTGATTGTAAGCCTATATATGATGACATAGTGGTATGGGGCACTTATGCCGTCTATGTTTGATACTTATGATTGAAGTTGTTTTATACACCATGCACTTATAATAGTATCAAATGATTTGTTTTTAATGTACCAAGCATGTTTGGCTATTATAAGGGAAAACCCTATCCCCCAGCTTGCGTTGCATTATGTGATAGGACCTGGGTCTTATAATAGCTTCATTTTTCCAAAAAGCATTGCGCTGTTTTGTTATATGCACTGGTATTCTTGGGAGGAAACTCGTTCCGTGTTATACGGCGTGGTCCCTTGATATATCTGATTTAAGGTAAAGTTTTAAATAATTGTTTTATTTCTCACACTAGTCACATGACTGACCTGGAGTTTATTGTTTTAACCTAAACTCTGGGTGAGCCTATTTTTCCACGGGCAGCTAGTAGTTTTGGTTTTGCAGATTTATATTCACAGGATCCTGATTTACAGCTGGAATTATACTCGGAAAGCTTTGTATCCGCATATTCCTTTCAGTTGTGTTTTTGTATTATTTTTCCGCTACTGTGTATTTAAATGTAATTTGATTCTCTGATATTTATTGAATGTGTATTATTTGTTCATACTCTGTATATTCTTGTATTCTGACGGAATTGTTGTAATTAACGATGACATGTTCTTCTGTTTGTGTTCCGATGTGGCTTGTCCTCAATTCAATCAGTTCTTTCCTTCACTGGGAAGTTCAAGTCGTGACATATGTTATCAACATGTGTAGTTGTTTGTTTGTGCAAGTTGCATGTATATTCAGCATATGGTATGTGTACGGGGATGCAAGGAATTAGATACAGGATTGCAAGTTCTTCTTTTATGCTGCATGGGTGAAAGCATCAGCTTTGTATACAGGCATGCGAGGACTTTGCAATATAAATATGAACCTTAGATACATCTTTCTCATTAAAAATTAATCGACTAAACTAAGAAAAACAGAGGGAAGGAAATAAAGGTAAGTGCAGTAGAGAAATAGAATGGGGAAGCAACAAAAGAAAGAAAAAGCTGGATGAGGCACTTTCTTTTTGCCTATTCTTGTGTAGGAATGGTGGGCTTAGTGAGAACATGAAAATCGGCTTTAGCCCTGGGTTTTTTCCCAATAAAATAAAATAAAATAAAAATAAAGGGGTAAAGTATGCAGTAGGAAAAGAATGAAGTTGGGCAAAAAAATTGGAATGGGGAGTAGGAGCCGAAGAAAATGGGGAAGCAGATGTGAAGAAAGGATAGGCGGTAGAAGAAACAAGAAGGAGATAAAGGAGGTCATGGGCTTGGGAAATATGGTGGGCTTTGGGGCCTGAAAAGAAAAATTATAAACGAAATGGGCTGGCTTGGATGGATGTAGAGAGAGATGAGGGAAACAAAGAAAGAAATAGGGGAGAAAAGAATAGGAAGTAAAGAAATGTGGGGAAGGTAAGAAATTAAAGAAGGGAAAGAGTACAAAAGGAGGAGTTGGGCTAAAAGGAAACAAAAAGGGAAGAAGTGTTGTATGGATGACGGAATCTGAAAGTGGCAGATGATAGTTGATCAGATAGTAATCTTTGTAAAAGAAGTTGTACTTCATCAGAATTTAGCTAAGTTAATTTATTTTAAATAAATAATAGAGTTAAATGTATTTCTTTTTGAATATATTAAAATGAATAAAATACAGATTCACTTAGATCTAAAATCGAGATAATCAGTTCAAGTCGTATTAGTTGAACTGTAATCAACGTTAGGTTGTGATTAATGAATGATGGTTGATCGTCAATATTATTGTGTGTAATGAACTCAATTGTTTGAGTACGCATCGAAATATTATTTTAAACTAATTAAGGTCAACAAATATATTTTAAATCAAGAAATGATTTAAAGGTTGAAATAACGACGATAAAACTAAGTGTTGAAATTCATGTGAACGCGAATTTACATAATAACTAGATGAACAGAATTTTGTATTGATTAATGAATTTAAGTTGATGTGATGTAACGAGTTCAAAAGGAATAATATTCACAAACCAAGGTGAATAACGTTAGAATTGAATATTTTGCAGATGAAAATTCTTGTAAAGAGAAATTGGTTGATCGATAATTATCATATTATTCTAGAGATCAGAAAATAAACGAAATAGTGATGAATGAGGAGGAGATATTGTATTGGAAATCAATTAACTTTAATTCAAGGAAAGTATCATTTATTTTCCGCTTTAATAAATATTTACATTAATTATATATTGAATTACTTATACATCTAAAGAAATAAAATAAAAGTTATATTTGTTTAAGTCGTATGTATTGAAAAATGGGTTATAACGATACTGTTACGATCAATGAAAATAAATAGTATTCTAAACAGAATTAAATCCTAAATATATGTGATTTGGAAATGATTATTTTCCAAGATCAACCAATTTATGAACGACGATTATTTGAATTATAAAATTGTGATAGACAAAATATGCTGTGATAATTGATTTGATTGATTGTAATGTTGTGACATGACCCAATTCACTTGTTTAGTTTAAATTTACTCATTTAGATAATATCAAACTACCATTGAAATCTAGAATTTTATAAATAAGTCCTGATAATTAACCAATAAATATTGAAATGTATTTGAATGTGATAACCTAATTTCTTTAAGTATCACTTGTCCCTAAAAGATGTTAATGTTCATCGATTCAAAGAGATCGGGATTGGTTTTCTAAATGAAATCAAAATACCACTTTGTTTCGACCTAGGCCTTGATTAATTTAAATTCAAATTGAAGACCATTGAAGACAAATTCTATGCAAGGGTTGTTTTACCGATCCTAGGCAGAAATTGCCTAAGATGGATTTACAGGACAGTGCCTTCGGTTTGTCCAGTCCTAGGACAACTTGTATGGATGAAGGTTTGACAGAGTATACCTAACAGATCATACGATTGATCTTTTCAAACTATGTTTGGTGGCGGAGGAATTCGTTTCTCTTTGCTTTATACCCAAGGTATTGGGGAAATCGGTTGGTGATATTGATGGGCTCGATGATGTGGCATTCAAAGTGGATGAAGACGTGATATATCTAAAGGTAATTTTTGACCTCTTGCCTCACAACCGGGAAATGACAAAAATCGTGCAGACAACATGGCTAAGTGGGTCGCTCCCAATTAGGGTGTATTGTCACAATATAGAGAAATTCCTATTTGTTCTTCTTTCATTTGTGTACCTCCCACGAACGGTTATGTTGGTACCAACCGTAAAGTGACAATATATTCGACACACTTAAGAGAAATGAGTGGTCGTCCATGTATGACTGGGTTGCAAGATTTTCTTGTTGAACTCGGTGTATTCCACTCTAGATATACACTATCGAAAGGCGGTTCCATACCTTGACATAGTTGGAAATCCATTATCTCTAAGTGCCTTGCTGTTTTATTTGTATAATATGTATGTAGAGCATGAGATGCAAGCATTCCTCTAGATTCAAATTTATTTTTGAAACCCTAGGCAATATTATAATATCGGAATAGTATGATTTCAAAAAAAATTGGGTTATCGTAAGGTAAAAATCATCCATGTTTATGTGTGGATCGGTCTTGCGATTATCTTTTCTTTCAAAAATATTTTTAAAAGTTAAGCCAAGTACTTGGGATTCTCATAACGGAAAAGCCCATTTCGTTTTTACGGCGTGGTCTTATGAGATATCCTTTATAAATCAAGTTGTTTTAAAATCATTTACTCACACCGTCTCATGGTTGACCCAGAGTTTATTTTTCTATGTTTTCCCTAAACTCTTGGGTGCCCAAATTTGTATTGGTAGTCAAGTAGTTCAAGATTTTATAGATTTATCTGGAAGAGCTTAGAGCAGGAGGCTTTAATATAAGATATCTAGAATTTATTTCCACTTTGTTCTATAAATGATGTACTCTGATGATGAATGTAAGTTCAAATACAGTTTTGTAATTCCAAAAGTTACTTTATATTATATATTGTATTCATACCATTGTGAGATCGTATCTGTTCTGATTCTGTTATGTTGTGTTCTTCTTTTCTTCTATTCTAACTTTTCAATCTTATATCTTCTCATCTTCAAAGTTCTATCTTAGACATCTGGGTTTTTGTGTTCTTTGGGTTGGACTTGTGTTGTATTTGGTCGACTCAAAGGGTACCCAAATTCAGGCTGTCCCACTTTGTCCTAAAGTTGAATGCCATTGGATGATATATCCTCTTTCTTTACATAATGCGGCTACAGTCTCTGTCTTGACACTGAATGCGACCAGACACTATACCCACTTTGTTTACATAATGTGGCTAGCACTAAATGTGACTAACAACACCATGCCTTGTAGTTGAGACTTTTTAAACATGGTATTCCTACTTCTTATAAATGTTCATTTTCTTCTCTAAATTTAAACATAACCAACTGAATAAAAATGTTCACCATTAATTTGTCTTCTGTGGAGTTATTTGTTCTCGTGAAAGCATATCTTATGTTGCATACAGGAGGGTCTAAGCCATGAAATGTTATAGAACATGATGAAATAAGGTTATAATAACCATCTTGACTGCCATGTTAGGCAGTCATATTTAGAAATCCATAAAGCATATGGTTGTTTTGCGGAAGCTTGTAATCAATAATATCATGAGATTATCAAGATTATTGAAAAAGAAGACGTATTTCAAGCAAATTGATTTGTGTTACCTATCAGAATACGAAATGGAATTTGTTGGTCATAAAGCATATGATCTTCACTATAGTTGGCTTACGCGATATGGCTTTGAGTAAGCATTACTACAACTGTAGGCATATTGTGTTTATGAAACACTTTTATGTTTATCAATTTCCGTTAGTCTCTGGTTTATGCAGAATGTTTTTACATTGTATAGCAGTTGTTATATGAAAGTATTTTAAAGTAAATTTGAATTATCAAACATGGACTCTTGTTTAATTCAATAGAGGATGACCCAAATTGTTTAACTCATTCTGAATCCATTATGAATGATATAACATAGAATCTCGATTGATACCTTTTGCTGTCAACATTAACAAGTTTTACATCATCGAGGGACAATATATCGTGGTTCGAGTGAGTGACATTGGTAGGACTTTATAGCTAGTCTAATGTTTAACTTTGAATAATGATGAAAGTTCAAGCTCTATAATTTAAAATATTTGATTTAGTCAAGTATTTAGGTATGGTTAACAAACTAACTAACCACAATTGGTTTGAAAAATTTAATTTAGACGTATCTAAAAATGTACGAGACCTATCAAGAATTGTGACACTCATTTGAAAGCTATATTTGATTAAGTCTGAAGATTCTTGTTTGGAAGGATTCCGACACACTTTTGAATTTATACATTAATCTGAATTTATATATTAATTTGAACTTCGTTTCGAAAAATTATGAACTATCACTACGTGATGAGTTCAATTTAATTAAATTTAGTTTATTCATGAAAAAATAATTAAAAGAGGACAACCCAAACTGTTTAAATCATTCAAAAGCCATTATAAATTCATAGTGTTTCGATTGAGTACCTAGTGTTATCAACATCAACGAGTTTCACATCATTAGGAGACAATATATCGTGGCTATAGTGAATGACATTAACAAGACACTGTAGCCGGTTTTATGTTTAGCTTTGAATATTAATGAAACTTCAAACTCCACAACTTAAAATATTCGATTTAGTAAATTACTTAGGTATGGTTAACAAATTAACTAATCGATTTTTTTTGTAAATTTAATTTAGATATACCTCAAAATATACAAGACTGACTCAAAAATTGTGATATTCATTTGAAAATTAAATTCGAATAAGTCCAGAAGATTCTTATATGGAAGGATTTCGGTATATTTTTGATTTTATATATTAATTTAAACTTTGTTTCAAAGAATTATGAACTACCACTACACAACGAGCTTAATTTAATTAAATTTAGTTTACTCATTAAAAATTAATAAAAAAAGATAGCCTAAATTTTTTGACTCATTTGGAAGCCATTGACAAGATAATGCATTATAATGAATGACATTGACAAGACACTGTAGATGATTTGACTTCATCTACACAATTAATGATGTGCTTTGTGATAACAAAGTGCCATGTGATAATGTGGTGAGTTGTCTCAATCATTCAGAAGCCGTGTTATGTATGTTCTTGTCTCTTATGCAAATGTTTCCAACCTATAACATGTGCCATGTGATAACGTGGTGAGCTATCTAAATCATTTAGAAGCCATGTAATAACTTGCTATGTGCCATGCACGAATGTTTTCAAACTATTTCTAATAAACTAGTAACCTTACAAAGAATACTTTATATCAAAATAACACGAAACACAAAATGAGTTCATCATGGTTTCTTGAATGCACGAAAGCTTTTAAAGTGATTCTGAGGAAGAAGCTATCATTCTGGAAGAAGCCGAAGAACTATAACAAGTAATCGACATATGTCATGAAGCTTACAATTCATCATCCAGATAGTGCAGAGGATTGGTATATTGTCGTAAATTTATACATTGTAACCAATCTTCATACCGTTAATCTCTTATATAAGATTACTTTAATGTCAACTGCACTTATGGACCACATATGTTTTGAATAAGATACTGAATTAGAAGAGAACTATTTCTGATAATTATGGAAGGTATTTGTAATGACCCGTATTTTCAATGATATATAATTAATTAATTTAATTATTTAATGATTCAAGGAATTAAAATGGTTGTTTAATTAAATTATATTGAATATTTAATTAATATAAATAATAGACTAATATATTTAATTTTGAAACAGATGAAAATAGTGAATTGACGATATAGTGTGAACTGGACAATTAAAATATATATATTCAGTTTGAAATTGAATTATATTAACAAATATATTTAAATAACGACAGTTTGAACGTATGAATTACAATATAATTGTAATCGAGCTCGAAATGGCGCTGCAGTTCACTATTTGGCGATTTGAACTTCAACTGAATATATAGGGTCCGTTTTAAATCGGATTTCCGTGAAACAAGAAACGTTCAGAGTTGGTGAAGTATATTTTTCTAATGGAAGAGAAAAATCAGGATTTCATTGTGTAGATTTTGATTTATGTCCAAATCAAATTTTTGAAAAGTCTCTATGGAATTCTTTTATAATTTATAACGATTTATAAAAGGATTTAAACATAAATCGAATATCAATATAACTCTGATGATGAAATATCAATTTGTAAATCCATATATATTTATTATGGAGCTGTATGATATCGTATGTGAATATAAACGATAATATTAAATTATTATTATTTAATTTAATTGTTTTTAAATATATTTAATATTTAAATTGGTTATTTTAGAGCTTTAAAAATAGCCAGTTTTGCAAACGACCTCTGTTTTCGACGAAACTAATTTTGTTGGATTCGCAATATTAAATTATTGCTAGATTTCAATTTCCGTGATTTTTGAAGTCAGTAAGTGGCTGTACGAGATTTTAATGTGAAAAACAGTCAGTATTTTGATAGTTAAAAATACACTGTGTGAGCAAACGGAGTCGGAATTTGACGAAACCAGTTTCGTTGGGTCCGTAATGTCAAATCATAGCTGCATGTCCATTTTCATCAAAATTGAATATCGTATGTGACTGTATGGAATTTTAAATGATAATACAAGTTGCAGTACAATAAAAATTAATATAATAATGAATATAAAATTATTTTATCTCTCCTATAAATAACCTTACTCCTTTTCTGAACCTAAACAAATTTCTACGGTGGTCAAACATTGTGCCATATGTTTTTCTCTTCGGAAAAGGAATTCAATCCTCTAAAAAATTCCAAAACAATTCGAAGAAAATTCTATAAATTCCAAAACTTGTATGGTGGAGACTATGAGTTGAGAGCTTCATTTCCATATAATTTTTGTACAGTGCGATAGTGGTTTTCCTGAGATCGTTTTGCGTAGTTGAAATTAGGGTTGGCTATCATTTCATCTGGGTGGCAACGGAGGATAGGAGGAGGAGATAGGTGAACTCGAGAAGGCGAGGTGCACGCGTAGACCTAGTTTAATGGGGTGCGGTGCTTTGTGGTTGGGTGCGTGCTCCTTGAAGCAAGCATGTAAAGCATCATGTCGGTCGTCGATATATGATGCGAGTGGAGTAAGGTTAGTATGGCGGAGAAGATCATTTGAAAAGAGGGATTTTGTTGTTGTTCGATTTTGAAATCGTGGAGGGAGATGGAAGTACGGTTTGAATGAGTTTCCAAAATGGCCATAGGAGAAACAGGCGTGGAACTGGTATTTGGGGAAGAAGGATTGGTGTGGGTGCGTTGGGTTTACAAGCGGATGGGCTTGGGAAAATGGTAAGGCCCATGAGGAAATAAAAATCCAAGTTTTTTTTCAACTTAAATTGTATTCAAACTTTAAAAATGTGTAACTTCATCATACGATATCAAAATCAGACGAATCAAGATCCACAGGATCGTATGGACGGACACTACACAATGGAGCTGACTGGGAGTGAATTGGAGTCCATTACAATTTATAGTAAAATAAATTGTCCGGCTGAATCAAGAGATGGTTATCGTTATTAACGATGATCGTCCAATGTGAGTAAAACTCACCAACTCTATAAGTTCATATTCTTATAACGTATATTTAGAACTGATAAATGATGATTGATTGCTGTGTATTGACTGTTTAGTTGAACTGCTAAGTAATTGGTTGAAATTATAGATCTGGTTATATATATAAATAAATAAATAAATATATATATATATATATAAGTTGATTCTGTTTAGCAAAATATTTCATAGTGAAATGAAATTGATGTTAATTGTATTGTGTAACATCTGTGGATGCAGGAAATAGGTCGGAGGAATCCAACTGGATTCCTCAGCATTTATTTTACTGTTTTTCATATATTGTAATATATGATGTGATATATAATCTGTGTTGATTACGTGTGTTGAATGATATCGATCATTGTTATTTGGGTATTTTAAATACCGTAAGAAATACTATAATGTAGAAAAGAGGATTTTCAAAGTGTATTTTGAAAATAAAGTATTTATATAAAGTCAATGGATTTTATATATAAAAGGAAATATTTATTTATGAAATAAATAGAGTTATAAAAGGAAATATTTATTTAGAAAATAAATAGAATTATAAAAGGAAATATTTATTTAGAAAATAAATAAAGTTATAAAAGGAAATATTATATGAAATAAATATAAACAAATTGTAAAGGAGATCTGTAAAACAAATAGAAAAGGAATTATTTGTAAAACAAATAGAAAAGGAGATATTCGTAAAACAAATAGAAAAGGAGATACTTTTAAAACAAATAGAAAAGGAAATATATGTAAAACAAATAGAAAAGGAAATATTTGTAATCGAATAGAGTTAGTTGAATAAAGTTATCAAATATAATTTATTCGAATAAGAGTTAGTTGATTAGAGTAAATCGATTAGAGTAAATCAATTAGAGTAAATCGATTAGAGTTAATCGAGTTAGAATTAATCGATTAGAGTTAATTGAGTTAGAATTAATCGATTAGAGTTAATCGAATTAGAGTTAATCGAATTAGAGTTAATCGAGTTAGAATTAATCGATTAGAGTTAATCGAATTAAAGTTAATCGAGTTAGAATTAATCGATTAGAGTTAATCGAGTTAGAGTTAATCGAGTTAGAGTTAATCGAGTTAGAGTTAATCGAGTTAGAGTTAATCAAGTTAGAATTAATCGATTGGAGTTAATCAAGTTAGAGTTAATCGATTAGAGTTAATCGAGTTAGAGTTAATCGATTAGAGTTAATCGAGTTAGAGTTAATTGAAAGGAGTTATTCGAATAGAGTTAATTGAATAGAGTTTTTCGAATAAGAGTTTGTCGAATAAAGGTTATTCGAAGAGAGTTAATTGAAGTAGAGTTAGTCGAATATTAGTTATTCGAAGAGAGTTAAATTAATTAGAATTAGTCGGATTAGAGTTATTCGAATATAGTTTATTCAAAGAAAGAGTTAATGAATAAGGTTATTCGAAGAAGAGAGATTATCGAACATTAGTTATTCGAAAGGGATTATCGAATATTAGTTATTCGAAAGGAGTTATCGAATATAGTTTATTCGAATAGAGTTAAAGGAGTTAATCGAATATAGTTTATTCGAATAGAGTTAAAAGGAGTTATCGAATATTAGTTATTCGAATAGAGTTAAAAGGAGTTATCGAATATTAGTTATTCGAATAGGGTTAAAAGGAGTTAATTGATTTGAGTTAATCGAATAGAGTTAATTGAATATAGTTATTCAAAAGGAGTTAATCGAATAAAGTTATTCGTAAGGAGATAATCGAATTTAGTTTATTTGAAAAGGAGTTATCGAATAGAGATTATTCAAAAGAGTGTTATACATTGAAATTCGATCATATCGAATTCGGGAAAGTACTATTCACTTTCCGTTTTAATCAAGATTTATTTATTTATTAATAAATTAGTTATTTGTTTATTTATCCAAATTAATAAATAAAAGTTATATTGAAGTTATATTGAAGTTATTATATTTCAGAAGCATGGTATTTTAACACTGTTGTTAAAATCAAATGATTTCTATAAAAGGAGTGGATTCGTAAAAAGAATCCAAGAGTTTCGTAAGGAAGTTTGTTAAATATTTAGAAGGTGAACTTCGTCTATTTCGAAGTTAGAAATGTTGTTCAGTTAAGGTCTGAGAGGTAGTTATACCCCAACTTGATTGGCTTCGTTTTAACCTAAGGAATGGTTAAAGTTCGATATTGAAGATTGGTTAAGTGAATTTAGTTAATGTGTGAAATGTTTTGAGTTGGCATAGCGATGTTTTATTTAAACATCTGTTTAAATCCAAATGTAGGAGTTTTGGAAATGTTTTCCAAACAAGAATTAGAAATTTTTTCTAATATAGAAAATAAGAAATGGAAATGTTTTCCAATGTAAATAACGTATATTTTCTAAATTTAGAAAATAAGGAAATGTTGAATATATGGAAACAGGAGATGAAAAATGAACTAAAGAGATAAATGTTAAATGATGATTGATCGATATAATTTCCATCTAGAAATAATATCGTTGTTTGCACACATGTTTTCTTTGATAGTTAACTCACCGACTATTGAAGTTTTTGACCATTTTTCGTTGTCAACACGGAGAGACTAGGATCAGATTCATTATTTGAAAACCACTCCGTATGGGCATTAGCGTTGCGATCAAATATGATGATGATAATTGAAGACGGAGTTATGCAAGGGCTGTCCTGTTTACAGAATAGTGCCTTCGGTTTGTCCAGTCCCAGGACGACCTGTATGGAAGAATGTCTGACAGAGTATATTTAATAGATCCTGTAAGTTGATCTCTTCAAACATATGTACGTTTGGTGGCGGAGAAATTCTTTTCTCTTAGCTGTATACCCGTTGTATTTTTGGGGAAATCAAATTGTGATTTTGCGGGTATGACGATGTGACATTCAAAGTGAATAATTGTGTGATCTGTCAGCGATAAGAGTGGCCTCTAGCCTCACAAGCAGGAAATGACAAAATTCGGGCAGGCAACATGGCTAAGTGGTTGGCTGCCAATTAGGGTGTATTATCACCTATCTAGAGATATTCATTTCATTCTATAATCTATTGTCGATGTTGTCCCATTCGGGAAACGGTTGC
The DNA here is from genome assembly GCA_030737875.1 of Allium sativum. Lineage (NCBI taxonomy): Eukaryota > Viridiplantae > Streptophyta > Magnoliopsida > Asparagales > Amaryllidaceae > Allium > Allium sativum. The sequence continues at coordinate 2,478,309 of JASFAX010000050.1, read as the reverse complement.
TGATCCCAATCGTTGGTGATATGCATTTGATACACTCAAGCGAAATGAGTGGTCGGTCATTTGTGGCCGGGTTGCAAGATGTTCTTGTTGAACCCAGTGTATTCCTTTATAGAGGTACACTATCGGAAGGTGGTTTCATACCTTGTCATAGTTGGTAATCCATTTTCAAATAAGTGATCGCAGTTTTGATTGTATACATATATGTAGAACGTGAGATGAAAGCGTTCTGCAGGATGATTATTATATTGTGGTTGATAGACACTATTATAATATCAAAAGAGTTTTGATATAAAAGATCATTGTTTCTTTCAAAATGTTTTGAAAGTTAAATCAAATTGGTTTGGATTCTCATAAGGGAAAAACCCATTCCGTTATACGGCGTGGTCTTATAAGATATCGTTATTTTCCCAAACTATTTTAAATTGTTTATTCATACCAGTCCCATGACTGACCTGAAGTTTGTTTTGTTTTCCCTAAACTCTTGGGTGCTCAAATTTGTACGAGCAGTCAAGTAGTCAGGATTTACAGATGCACTAGAAGGAGCTGGAGTAGGAGGCTTCAGCAACATTTATATAGCTATTGTTATTTTCGCTGTGATGTAAATGTTATACTCTGATAATGTTATTGTATACATATACTGATTTTATTTCAAAGATATGTATCTATTATATATTGTTCGTTCCACTGTGAGATTCGTGTTTACTCTGATGTTGTATGTTCTTCTTCTTCTTCTTCTATTCTAAGTTTCTATCTTATCTATTCTCACCCTCTAATTTCTTTCATAGACTATCCAGTGTTTCCGATGCTTGAATAGTCGACACAGTGTTGTATGCCGATATCCAGGATCGCAAATTCCCCGGGTCGTTACAGTATTCAAAACAATATGTAACAACCCAGATTTTTGACCGTTCGAATCGACAATAAACCACACATGTCGACCCAAACAAATCGCCAACCCAGATAGTTATTGGGAAAAAGAAGAAAAAAAAAGACAGAAGAGAAAAACAATCACAGAACCTCACAGCGGAAGGACAACATATAATAAACAAATAATAATTTAAAACATTTAACATATACATTTGAGTTACAACATTCAAATCAATCAGAGTTATACACTTACATACAGTAATGCAGCGGAAATAGAATGTAGTGGATACATATATATCAAACTCCGTCTTCGATCTCCAAGGCACAAAAATCTTCATTAACTGCAACATCTGCTGACCCGAGCGTATTGCATAAAAAAAAAGAAAACACAACAAACACTCGGATCAGCACTAAATCATCTCATATTAGTCAAATAAAAATACAGAATAATATCGGTGTCATGGTGCAGTAACTCAAGAGATGTTACGGGATTTTCCATCTCTCAAGGATCCATTAAACTGATACGTACATAGTATAATACGTTATTACAATAGTGTTTATTCAGTAAAGTATAATTATCGAAAATAGCGTAAGCGGGATTACCATGTTACCCTTACGCAGTTTATACCATTACCGTACAGTTTGCATATAACACACCAGTACGTCGGTGGATAGGGATGCGCCGTGATACGACAACGTTAAATCAAAATCGTAGGGGCTCGATCAGGATAATATGACAAGGCACTGAGGAATACCCCGGTAGGATTCTACCGAATTCGCGGGCCCCAAGCCGGTGGTAACGCATAGCCGCAACTACCGCCCACCTCGAACGACATTCCCATATTCAAAGGTGCACCCAAATCGATCATAATAGTAATAGAGATGGTTTCGAAGGAGTGCGTTCGATCAGAGATGCGATCTCATTAACCTGGGTATGGCTCCTGTTTTAGTCATTTCAATTATGACCCGAAGGTCAAGGCTAATCCATCATCGTTCTCTTTCTTCAAATCCAGTAATCGCCTCCATACCATCCGACTTCGGTTCTGGAACTTCCACCGCGTACACAGTTGTCAAGGTGGTATCGACACTGACAGAGAGTATGCCTTATGTCGACTCCGGTCTCCTTGACAACCAAACGTTTACATTTTTCACATCGGTCGGTGCTTTTACATTTCACACCAGTTCGTATTCATATCAAAATATTGGGTTTTGATTCGAGGTCATTTTATATTCAAAAGAATATAATTTTCATATCAAAATAATTTCGATCATTCCCAAAACCGATTATATTCCAATCAGGATTTATTTCCATATCATTATATTATATTCATATATAATATTTCAAATCGATATATCTATATATTCATACAGAATATACTTTATCCCCAAACGATTTCAATTATTTCAAATCAAATTACATTTGAACTCATTCATATCCAATAAGGTATATATTTCAAGATTTATTCATTTCAAATTATTAGAATCCCATTCATATTCACGTAGAATAAACTCCACCCTTTTCGTATAAAATTGATTTAAAATCAATTCATATTCAAAAAGAATATAACAGTCTCTCGACTCCATTTGAACCAACGATCTAAACCCAACCACTTTCCATTTCGGAAGGAGAATTAAAATTTATATAAAATTTATAAAGATAAATACTTAAAATAACCATATATAAAACTTACTGATATAAATTATTAGAGTAAACTAAGGAAATTCAATTTGCTACATATATATATATAAACAAGGTTTACTAAATGACTTCTAAATAATAATGTAGAAACTTTACTTGAAATAAGGTAGATATATAGTTTAAAATAAAATACAATAAAATAAAATAAAATAAAAATAGAATTTAAATTTTAAATTATTTCTCCTTCCTAATTTCAGCACTCGAATCAAATCCCAACTCAAATGGAGTTACCCATTTCAAAGTCTCGTTTCAAACCCTTCAACCATTTTTCTTTTCATTTCGAGAATTCAAACCCTACTCGTATATAGTTTTTAAACAATTCGAATATCCCCGATTTTCTTTTATTCCAAAATTTTAATTCAAAAGAATTATTTTCATTCGAGTTCAACTGTTGGAATAAATCCCAAAGTATATTTAAATCCGAAATTCAAATTCCAAATTAATTTGGAAAATTTTTCTTAATCATTTCAATTGTCATCGAGAATTCATATTTCAAAGAAAATAATAATTTATCGAAAATCGATACATTCCTTTAATGAAATTTCACATCGAGTATGTTTCAAATAATTTTAAAATTATTTAACCGACCGATGTCCGTATATAATTTGCTATCCTATGGCCAAGTGATTTAACTTTAATTTCTCGGTATTCAGGGATGGATCTATCATTTCAATCCAAATCAGGGTCACAGGTATGTATCATTTCAACCTGTGTTCTTAATTCATTTTATCGATAAATCCGGGTTCATTAGATGCCCGCAACATCAAGGGTAAAATGGGATTCATTGTCAATAACATACATCAACATGAACTGAATAAATGAACAATTCAGATAATATTCATCAAACAGTCAAATCGACCAAGGCATCCACCACGTCATTTCATTCGAACAGTAAACTGAATCATATATGGATTTGACAGTGTCGGGGTTCCAAAATTTGAAATTTAAATTAAATTTAAATAACACATTATCGATTATCATTGCATGTAACACACTAGCACGTCAATTTCAAGCAATCATTCACCAAACCAATCACAACCATACATCCAATTCATTTCATACATTAATTCGATAAATATGGGATTAATTCAGTATTTCGTGAGTGGAGAAACACTCACCTTTGGGTTTCAATTTGAATCGACGTCCAGAGAAGGCCCAAAATTTGACAGTCTCGAAATGCAGTGAAATTAGTGTCAAAACGTCCGCAACTCCGCCACGATCCCAACGCAACAAACCGCGTCCAAATTCGAGTCAAAACGAAGAAGTTATGAGCGTTTTATCAATTGAATTCAAAACATATATAGAATAAATAATTAAAGTCCCACCCAACCATACCTTGCCACGTCAGCAGGGCCCGCCACGTCATCCCTCTTCTTCCCGCTCAACCCATACGCGCGTGAACAGTACTCCACGCTGAAAAACCCATTTTGAACGTGAAAGCTCCCAACTTTGACCGCCTTTTTCTCGCGCCTCAGGCCACCATCGTCGGCGAGACCACCACCAACGTGAAGGCCACCCCGCGCCGCACCCGTCAGTACCAGCCACGCCATCTCCGGTCAATCGTGGAGCCGCCACCATCGAACCCTAGATCCGGCCATTCGGGCCTTCAACCACCAAATCCCGTCGCTACCCTCAACAATAGGACCTCTAACCACTTCCATTCAACTCCCGTCGACGAGAGGAACAATACCCACCAATCAATTTCTCCGATAAAGTCCAAAATCGAAAAACCCCAAAATCTTGTGCTTAGGGTTCGAAAACTGCACCTTTGACCGTGATTTCCGGCCACGTCCTTCACTGCATGTCAGATCTGAGACCACCCGCGAGTTCGTATCGTCGAGCTCTTCGATTTGATATATAATACTCTAGGGTTTGGAGACTTTTGATTTTTGAGCTATAATTTGATTTTTTAGATCTAGGGTTTTGGTGTTTTCAGCCATGGAAGAGCAAAATGAATTGTGGAAATGGAGAATGGGCTGATGTGGGTGTTAGTGGCTAAATATATATATAAATATATGGTCCAAACTGATTAACACATACACCTTTTTATCGCATATCAGATTTTAACATACATTTCACATTACCGGGCCCACATACTGACCCCGAAAAATCCGGAAAAATTATTCCTGTCTTTGTTTTGACGATACGGTCTCAACAAAACTGATTTCGTCGAATTCTGAGGCCGTTTGAAAAATGGCCTTTTTCGGGTCGATCCAATTTAACTGTCAACTGGTAAAACGCGTTTCCTCTTGCCACGCTCACATATTAATTCGAAAAATTCTGAAAATTGAAACCTAGCAATAATTCGACATTCCGGATCCAACAGAAGTGGTTTCGTCGAAAACAGAGGTCGTTTGAAAAATGGCTATTTTACAGGCCCTTATATTTTCTGCAGCGACTATTCTGAATATTCATTTGACCATATCTTTTGATTCCCGTTACAGAATTTCGATTTTGCAGATTCGTTGGAAAGATATTATCAAACAGATTCAAATATTTCTTATTTCGCTAAAATCCGATTTGTTTTGAATCCTGAGCAGTCAGTTGAACTTTGAATTTAAATTTTCGAACTGCAGGGCCATATAAATAATTATATAAATTCCATAGCGACCTTTTGAAATTTTGATTTACTCATAAGTCGCAATTTAAATTTACTCATTCGTTGGGAAGATATCGTCAAACAGAGTTATATTTCTCTGGGTCGTCCCCATTCTGATTTAAAACGAATTCTATACATTCAACTGAAATTTAAAATCGAATTTTCAAATTGCCGCGCCATTTCAGGCTCGTTATATAATTAAAATAAATTTATTCGTTTTTAACTTTAATAAAATAAATTTCCCGTCGTTATTAATTAAAATAAATTACTTTAAATATTCAAATTCTATAAATTGACCAAAATGGCATTTTCAAATTGGTTCGAAATTTCAGGTCGTTACATTCTCCCCCACTTAAAATCTTTTCGTCCTCGAAAAGAGAACGAACCGATATTAAGTGCATATTAATTTCAAAACCATATTTAAAATAATATTTTCCAAAACAAGTATGGTTGTAAAACTCGTAAATTTTCTAACTCCCGAAATCACGGAAAAATTTCGGCAGCATCTCCTCTGTACAGAGGGGTCCGGGAAAATCCCGAAACATATATCAATTCAAAATATACATCCCATTCAAGTTACATGAAATATTATTCCATTAACATGCTTATTTACTCAACTCACCCTCTCATGATTGGAATTAAGTAAATGTTCACCCTCGAAATTTTTCAAAAATTAGTTCTCAAATCATTTTATTCAATTTCCTGAGTTAAACTCCATTTGACTCGATTTTTTTTTTACTAAATTTAGGTTATACACCATTCGACAATACGATTTACATTCCATTTCACTGTTCATACTTAGGTTCATATTCGATGTACCGTCCAAATGAGTTTTAACCCATCTAGAGTTTTACACTTTCATCCCAATTCTTCCCACATCACTTATTATGATTTTACACAAATTATTAATATATTTTTTTTAAAAAAAAATTTATTATCGATATTTCAGTCGGTTTCCAATAACGGCCACCGAACTGCGGCCATAGCGACATTTTCCAAATTTGTTTTGGACATATTTCCAAATCTAACCGTTAGATTTCAAATCTCTCATATTCATTAGAAAGCTCTTTTCGGTACGAACCCAACGGTTCTGGTTTTAGGAGAATCCGATGGTCGGATCTCCCACTACGTCCATTCAAAGTCAATGATCGAAATCCGCGAACTGTCGCTGCGCGGCGCGTTCTATTTAAATCATTTATATTTTTATATATTCTTTCCCGGCAAATCTTCGTTCCCTTGTTTTGTTCATTCTATTCATTCCTTAACCATTTTAACATTCATTTGTTTTTATTTCCATCTTAAATCAAATTTTATTCCCATAACTTAATTCATTTATTCTACTCTCAAATCATTATCACTAGTTAAAACAACTCAAGGTGCTTGATTCCAGGTTTATAATCCAAGTTTAAAATTACATATATATATATATGGTTATACTATTTTAGAAACCATATCATATGGATTTTAAATCCAAACCTTAAATTTACGAAGACATAAAATCTCAATTCTTGTTAAACCTTAAACTCAAATTAAATATCTTATACTTTTTATACAAACTTATATTATAGGGGTTTAAATCCAAATCCTTTCAAGCTAGATATGAAAATACTAGTGGTCTCTCCCCCACTTAAACTCTTCAGAATAACCATCGATAATGCGTGCACTCATTACCGAAGCCATTCCTAAGGTCTAAGTAGAGGTTTCACACTTATTCGTTGAAAACCATTTGAAAACCATTTCCAAACTATTTTTATCATACGACATTATTTCGAACTTTGGCAACTATCTTCAAAAACACCCAGGATCAAATTCCAAGTTTGCTTCTATTTTAACCTCAAACCTTTCTCACCCAATTATATTCAACAGATTTCATTTCCAAATACTTCTAAATTCTCTTAATTTTCCGTATTAGTTTTTTTTTTTTTTTTTTTTTTTTTTTTTTTGCGATTTAAATCAACCACAATAGGTAATAACTTTACATTATCACCCACTAAATCAAGTACATACATATTTGAACCATAATATATATTCGATATATTTAAAAATATAATTGAAAACCATATTATGTCAAATCATTCTGTTCGATTATTTAGAAATTCCTATCGATCGTATGGCGTCCCATATATCGACCAGAATCCATAAACATTCAACAGAACAAGCCAACACAATAAAAACCATTTTTATATCAAAAATACAAGTACGCTCTCTCATATATCACTCAAACTCATTCTAGGGTGTTTCTAACCCCATCTCTAATGAGTTAATTCCCAACAGAGCCAAGGTTATCGATAACCATCGCTCTGATACCAAATGTAACAACCCAGATTTTTGACCGTTCGAATCGACAATAAACCACACATGTCGACCCAAACAAATCGCCAACCCAGATAGTTATTGGGAAAAAGAAGAAAAAAAAAAGACAGAAGAGAAAAACAATCACAGAACCTCACAGCGGAAGGACAACATATAATAAACAAATAATAATTTAAAACATTTAACATATACATTTGAGTTACAACATTCAAATCAATCAGAGTTATACACTTACATACAGTAATGCAGCGGAAATAGAATGTAGTGGATACATATATATCAAACTCCGTCTTCGATCTCCAAGGCACAAAAATCTTCATTAACTGCAACATCTGCTGACCCGAGCGTATTGCATAAAAAAAAAAAAAAAACACAACAAACACTCGGATCAGCACTAAATCATCTCATATTAGTCAAATAAAAATACAGAATAATATCGGTGTCATGGTGCAGTAACTCAAGAGATGTTACGGGATTTTCCATCTCTCAAGGATCCATTAAACTGATACGTACATAGTATAATACGTTATTACAATAGTGTTTATTCAGTAAAGTATAATTATCGAAAATAGCGTAAGCGGGATTACCATGTTACCCTTACGCAGTTTATACCATTGCCGTACAGTTTGCATATAACACACCAGTACGTCGGTGGATAGGGATGCGCCATGATACGACAACGTTAAATCAAAATCGTAGGGGCTCGATCAGGATAATATGACAAGGCACTGAGGAATACCCCGGTAGGATTCTACCGAATTCACGGGCCCCAGGCCGGTGGTAACGCATAGCCGCAACTACCGCCCACCTCGAACGACATTCCCATATTCAAAGGTGCACCCAAATCGATCATAATAGTAATAGAGATGGTTTCGAAGGAGTGCGTTCGATCAGAGATGCGATCTCATTAACCTGGGTATGGCTCCTGTTTTAGTCATTTCAATTATGACCCGAAGGTCAAGGCTAATCCATCATCGTTCTCTTTCTTCAAATCCAGTAATCGCCTCCATACCATCCGACTTCGGTTCTGGAACTTCCACCGCGTACACAGTTGTCAAGGTGGTATCGACACTGACAGAGAGTATGCCTTATGTCGACTCCGGTCTCCTTGACAACCAAACGTTTACATTTTTCACATCGGTCGGTGCTTTTACATTTCACACCAGTTCGTATTCATATCAAAATATTGGGTTTTGATTCGAGGTCATTTTATATTCAAAAGAATATAATTTTCATATCAAAATAATTTCGATCATTCCCAAAACCGATTATATTCCAATCAGGATTTATTTCCATATCATTATATTATATTCATATATAATATTTCAAATCGATATATCTATATATTCATACAGAATATACTTTATCCCCAAACGATTTCAATTATTTCAAATCAAATTACATTTGAACTCATTCATATCCAATAAGGTATATATTTCAAGATTTATTCATTTCAAATTATTAGAATCCCATTCATATTCACGTAGAATAAACTCCACCCTTTTCGTATAAAATTGATTTAAAATCAATTCATATTCAAAAAGAATATAACAGTCTCTCGACTCCATTTGAACCAACGATCTAAACCCAACCACTTTCCATTTCGGAAGGAGAATTAAAATTTATATAAAATTTATAAAGATAAATACTTAAAATAACCATATATAAAACTTACTGATATAAATTATTAGAGTAAACTAAGGAAATTCAATTTGCTACATATATATATATATAAACAAGGTTTACTAAATGACTTCTAAATAATAATGTATAAACTTTACTTGAAATAAGGTAGATATATAGTTTAAAATAAAATACAATAAAATAAAATAAAATAAAAATAGAATTTAAATTTTAAATTATTTCTCCTTCCTAATTTCAGCACTCGAATCAAATCCCAACTCAAATGGAGTTACCCATTTCAAAGTCTCGTTTCAAACCCTTCAACCATTTTTCTTTTCATTTCGAGAATTCAAACCCTACTCGTATATAGTTTTTAAACAATTCGAATATCCCCAATTTTCTTTTATTCCAAAATTTTAATTCAAAAGAATTATTTTCATTCGAGTTCAACTGTTGGAATAAATCCCAAAGTATATTTAAATCCGAAATTCAAATTCCAAATTAATTTGGAAAATTTTTCTTAATCATTTCAATTGTCATCGAGAATTCATATTTCAAAGAAAATAATAATTTATCGAAAATCGATACATTCCTTTAATGAAATTTCACATCGAGTATGTTTCAAATAATTTTAAAATTATTTAACCGACCGATGTCCGTATATAATTTGCTATCCTATGGCCAAGTGATTTAACTTTAATTTCTCGGTATTCAGGGATGGATCTATCATTTCAATCCAAATCAGGGTCACAGGTATGTATCATTTCAACCTGTGTTCTTAATTCATTTTATCGATAAATCCGGGTTCATTAGATGCCCGCAACATCAAGGGTAAAATGGGATTCATTGTCAATAACATACATCAACATGAACTGAATAAATGAACAATTCAGATAATATTCATCAAACAGTCAAATCGACCAAGGCATCCACCACGTCATTTCATTCGAACAGTAAACTGAATCATATATGGATTTGACAGTGTCGGGGTTCCAAAATTTGAAATTTAAATTAAATTTAAATAACACATTATCGATTATCATTGCATGTAACACACTAGCACGTCAATTTCAAGCAATCATTCACCAAACCAATCACAACCATACATCCAATTCATTTCATACATTAATTCGATAAATATGGGATTAATTCAGTATTTCGTGAGTGGAGAAACACTCACCTTTGGGTTTCAATTTGAATCGACGTCCAGAGAAGGCCCAAAATTTGACAGTCTCAAAATGCAGTGAAATTAGTGTCAAAACGTCCGCAACTCCGCCACGATCCCAACGCAACAAACCGCGTCCAAATTCGAGTCAAAACGAAGAAGTTATGAGCGTTTTATCAATTGAATTCAAAACATATATAGAATAAATAATTAAAGTCCCACCCAACCATACCTTGCCACGTCAGCAGGGCCCGCCACGTCATCCCTCTTCTTCCCGCTCAACCCATACGCGCGTGAACAGTACTCCACGCTGAAAAACCCATTTTGAACGTGAAAGCTCCCAACTTTGACCGCCTTTTTCTCGCGCCTCAGGCCACCATCGTCGGCGAGACCACCACCAACGTGAAGGCCACCCCGCGCCGCACCCGTCAGTACCAGCCACGCCATCTCCGGTCAATCGTGGAGCCGCCACCATCGAACCCTAGATCCGGCCATTCGGGCCTTCAACCACCAAATCCCGTCGCTACCCTCAACAATAGGACCTCTAACCACTTCCATTCAACTCCCGTCGACGAGAGGAACAATACCCACCAATCAATTTCTCCGATAAAGTCCAAAATCGAAAAACCCCAAAATCTTGTGCTTAGGGTTCGAAAACTGCACCTTTGACCGTGATTTCCGGCCACGTCCTTCACTGCATGTCAGATCTGAGACCACCCGCGAGTTCGTATCGTCGAGCTCTTCGATTTGATATATAATACTCTAGGGTTTGGAGACTTTTGATTTTTGAGCTATAATTTGATTTTTTAGATCTAGGGTTTTGGTGTTTTCAGCCATGGAAGAGCAAAATGAATTGTGGAAATGGAGAATGGGCTGATGTGGGTGTTAGTGGCTAAATATATATATAAATATATGGTCCAAACTGATTAACACATACACCTTTTTATCGCATATCAGATTTTAACATACATTTCACATTACCGGGCCCACATACTGACCCCGAAAAATCCGGAAAAATTATTCCTGTCTTTGTTTTGACGATACGGTCTCAACAAAACTGATTTCGTCGAATTCTGAGGCCGTTTGTAAAATGGCCTTTTTCGGGTCGATCCAATTTAACTGTCAACTGGTAAAACGCGTTTCCTCTTGCCACGCTCACATATTAATTCGAAAAATTCTGAAAATTGAAACCTAGCAATAATTCGACATTCCGGATCCAACAGAAGTGGTTTCGTCGAAAACAGAGGTCGTTTGAAAAATGGCTATTTTACAGGCCCTTATATTTTCTGCAGCGACTATTCTGAATATTCATTTGACCATATCTTTTGATTCCCGTTACGGAATTTCGATTTTGCAGATTCGTTGGAAAGATATTATCAAACAGATTCAAATATTTCTTATTTCGCTAAAATCCGATTTGTTTTGAATCCTGAGCAGTCAGTTGAACTTTGAATTTAAATTTTCGAACTGCAGGGCCATATAAATAATTATATAAATTCCATAGCGACCTTTTGAAATTTTGATTTACTCATAAGTCGCAATTTAAATTTACTCATTCGTTGGGAAGATATCGTCAAACAGAGTTATATTTCTCTGGGTTGTCCCCATTCTGATTTAAAACGAATTCTATACATTCAACTGAAATTTAAAATCGAATTTTCAAACTGCCGCGCCATTTCAGGCTCGTTATATAATTAAAATAAATTTATTCGTTTTTAACTTTAATAAAATAAATTTCCCGTCGTTATTAATTAAAATAAATTACTTTAAATATTCAAATTCTATAAATTGACCAAAATGGCATTTTCAAATTGGTTCGAAATTTCAGGTCGTTACACAATAGAAAATACTTTGAATACAAATAAAATTCTTGATGCCCCAAGGGCTTACCGATGAACAGAAAATGACTACCACAATGAGCATGCTAACCTATGGCACGCCTTCAGGCGCATTGGATGATGCATACCAATTGAAAAATGTGTGGCGCACGAAACTCTTGAAAATTCTATTAATCTATCGTAGATTTCTATGGGATGGATTACTTAAGGTCCCTGAGCGAAGCGGTTTTTGTGCTCATCAGGAAAATGCACGAAAACAATGGATGGCTAGGCATGTAGAGAAGTCTAACTTTATGCTTTGGGAATTGAACAATTACCCTAAGGTATATCAAGGTTCTTACAACAGCAAGGAAAGACAACCGATCGTCTCTTTGGAAGCCGTAACTTCGTACGATTTATGGATTTGGCATGCTTTTTTGGAATGCCTGGTTCTAATAACAACTTAATTGTTATTGAAAGATCTCATCTTTTTAACGATCTAGCTCAAGATCAGGTACCTCCAATAACATTTACTCTTGAGCAGGATACTTTCAATCATGGCTATTACCTAGGTGATGGCATTTATCTATAATGGAGCACCATTGTTAAATCCCATAACACCGAAACAAGTTAAATTTGTTGCGATGCAGGAGGCACAAAGAAAAGATATAGAAAGATCTTTTGGCGTTCTATAATCTAGATTTGCAAGTCGTTTGTGGTGTAGGAAAAAATATCTAGGATCATGTTTACTTACATTGTTCTACACAACATGATCAATGAAGACAAAAGAGATATGGATGAAAGACAACGACACTATGAATATGAAGGTGCTTCGCAACCATTAGATGTATTTCCGATAACAATCATACAAAAAAAGAGATCTTAATAAATCATATGGATCACCAGCTTTCATTCGAAGATGCACAACTACACGATAGGATACATGAAGATCTTATGAACCATATATGGAACCACTACGGTGGCTCTTAATTACAATGGATGTATGTTTATTTACGCTTGTATGAACTTGTGTTAAGTTTGTGATGTAGTACTTTATTAAGAGAAAACCCATTTTTCTCCAACTTGTTATTTTTATTCATAAGCAACTAGTATTATTGAACTTGAAATTAACATCCTATAGCATAACCGGGAAAATAATTCAAACATACATTACGATAATTAAGCGGTTACTACAACGGAAATAAAATAGTTACTACAACGGAAATAATAAACTAGATTTGAGGAAACTTTGCCATCAGAAATTGCTTTTTGATCCACATCCATTATTTGTTTCTTCGGTCTTTGTTGTTCCATAGCCTTTCTTTCTTGTTCAATGGCCTGTCTTTGCTGATCAATAGCCAATTTTCCCGCTTCAATTAGCAATTTTTGCTACTCAATATTAGCAAACCTACTCATTACTTCTATTTTCTTCTGGCGGTTTTATCTTGATGTCTACGTTCTTGGATTTCATGTGCAGCGTTGAGTTTTGCATCCACAACAACATCGACCTTTTGCTTCCTTTTTGCATCTTTGACGCTCACCGGTATATCATCTTTTTCTTGTCTTTAATTAAGCTCATCAATTTGGTTTTCCCTCTTGAATTGAGAATCACTTCCCAACGACTCTCCCAGCCTAGATGAATAAGTTGATTTCGAAAACTTTATTCCTTCCCTTTGAGGAAGTTTGAACATCATGTAGGCTCTTAGCAGTACCAGAGTTCCACTTTAATTGACTAGTAACCAACCCATAATAGTTCGAGAACTTATAATAATGTGGTCTATTAGCCTCATTTTCCCTTGGGAATAGTTCCTTGAACTCCTCGGTTGTCAATCATTTCTAGCAAAAAGATTACTTGATTCATAAATAACTATACATAATTAAATCATTAACAAACATATTAAAAAAACATACCAAATGATCCTCGCCTCCCATTCCACTAGGTATAGGTTTCTTTATTTTATAAACTTGCGATTCGTAAAACGTCGTTTGTTGATTTATTTTACCGAATCAACCCTAGATAGCTTACAACGTTCATGATTTCAGAATCCATATGGTTGAAGCTATTCTTTATTTGTTTCCCAAAATTTATCATCAAATTGATCGTTTCCTATAACAAAATCATGTGAAAAGTGACAGTTGATGTTGCATAGAACATAGTCCTCCTCGCTTGTCCAAGGAACGATTGATTGTTTGCTCAGGGAAGAGCCTTAGTGGTTCTCGGTGTCATCTTCGTAAACATGGCTTCCAAGCATCGTCGGATGTGCAAATTCTCTAAAAGATAAAGACATTATTCATTTTTTGTTGCTTTAGTAGTAGATAGGAAAAAAGAGAAGTTTTATTGTGATTTTGCATATGTAGAAGTTGGTAATTTACGGTCAGAAAAATAGCCGTTATAGCAAGAATATTACCGTTTTATAGTCATTGGAGGATAATATGACCAAAGTGAATATGACCATTTTATAATCGTTGGAAGGTGGGAGATGACCGTTTTCCAGCCGCTGAAGTTGTAAAAGGGAGAAGTGGTTAAGGACGTTGATTAAGTTAGTGACCGCTTTATAGATGCTAATTAAATCAACTCTCTCTAAAAGGTACTGATTTAATCATTGTCCTGTTAAGTCCACTGCTCTAAGTGTAGATTATGCGTTCAAGCTAACTCAGAGTAGTGAATTGTCCTTTCAATTTTCCCTTGAATATATATGGGAAAATTTCTTGTGGGGGGGGGGGGGCTCAGGTTCCTCAATTCAGGATTCTTGATCTAAATTGCTCTTTGTTGGAGATGCTCTTCAAACACCACATAGTTTTATATCGATACCTACATTTTCATCTTCGTCATGTTCAATGCTTCAAAATGTAAACTTACATAAAAGGAACTAAAAATTTATTTCACTTAATTACTTTTAAATCTAATAAAATGAACTTCGTTCTTTTAATGTTGCTATATTTTATCTTAAACAAATTTCTACTGTGATAAGTACAACTCTAACTTTGGAAAAGAGAGTCAAGTATTTTAAATTGATATAGTTAGTTAGGTAACAAAATTTAGAATTGAGCAAACACTTGGTTTGATTTGAAACCAATCAAAATGTAACAAAAAGAGTGTAATTTAGTAATATATTTTGTTAAGAGAACAATGAGGCATCTTAAGTGATTTTTGTTTTATAAATAAAGTAATAGCAGCTGCTTTAATTTAAGATCAGAATGGATCTCATTCTATCATAATGATAATAACTTAATATATACATTATGTCTTCATCATTATTTATTTTTTACTCTTATGTAATAATAAAAGATAACGGTGGGTAGAACTAATTTTCATAAAGCTAGCTAAACATATACATGATGTATAAAAAGATGGGCTTAAAATTACCTTTCAAAAATTAGTGGTATATTAACCCTTAAGAAATTATGGGTACAATGTTGCATTGTGTGAGACTTAGTTCAGAGGATGAACTTTCAATATATTTTTTAGAATCAAGGACACATTCTTCAAAATGTTGTCATGCGGACAACTTCTTCTCTTCTACATATCTCATATTGCCATAGCCCAGGCCACCACATCCAATGTCATTACTTCCTATACCATTACCAAATCCCTTTACCATTAAACTTGCATTCTAATAGTACCACTGATGTCACATTTAATAGGCGTTACCTCCTTAAAACTTAACAATAGTAAGCAAACTTCTGGAATTACTCGCCACATACCATATCGCTATATCCTCTGTCACACAATGGCATTATACCTTACATCACCAAATCGTTCATCAATTACTATTAAAATAGCAGCAGGTCAAAAATTGATAGTGTACAACATCATTAGATGAAAAATTGGCATAAAAGAAAACTATTAGGTATAAAATGCTAATAAATTGTATCGTTTAAAAATGAAATGCCATCACAAGTTATGACATAATATTCGTATCACAAAAGTAACTATGCCATAAGCAATTGAGTCAGGGTGTCGTGGCAAGAAGATCATCATTATACACGCCGTCGTCATAGTCCTCCTTTTTCGGCTAGAGGGAAGTTTCACCTCGGCTAGGTAAACGGTGAGCCATCACCTCGCCAGGAAAGACTAACTATCACATGATAAAATTAATTAAAAGTGTTTTGTTCCTTTTTTAGTAATTACAAACTGATACTACAACGTAGTATTATCATTCTCATCAAATTTTATAACGTTTCAGATTTAACCATTGATAATTAATTAACTTAACTATTTGAATATTGATTCAAAGATTTAAATAACTTGAATTCAAGTATTTTGAATATCTAATTAATATATATATATAGTGGAATAATAGATTTAATTCAGAAATAAGTTGAATTTACAATTTTATGTGTAATGGGTAACATAAGACATTTGATTGAATTTAGATTCGAATTATAATAACGAATTTATTAATTAAACGATGTTTTTTTTTGAGCAAAAGATGTGTGATCATCCAACAGGAAGAGAGCACACATATATATATAAGAAGATGTAATACAAGATATCCAATACAGACCCTTAACAATAAAACTCACATAGTAATGTAGGGGATAATAGATTTATGAGTTCCGGCAAGGCCACCACCCATCATACTTCATTATCGAATTCCGGCAAGGCCACCACCCGATAAGAAGTATATCTATTCCCTTACATTTAATAAACTATGTGCAAAACAAGAGGTAGAGTAAAACACTAAAAAATACTACACCCCTTCACCACATCAACTAATATAACATAAACAAGCATAACTAAGTCGATCCATCCAAAAACAGCTACTCCAATAACTCCACCGTTACATCTACCACCTGTAACCTGAAAAACTGGAACAAACTTATCAGTAACTATCACATATATATGATTATATGTCTATATATATATTTATATATATCTATATATATAAATATATGTATATATATATATATATTTATTTATATATACATATAGACATCTAACCATATATACATGTATAAGAGAAATAAATGAGAATAACCAAACAAGAGGAAGATAACCACCAAAAACATAAATCAGCATCCCAAACGAGGTCTATTATATCTAAAATAGCTATTAAAACGAATGAATAAACTCAGGTTAGATCTTACCTTTAACAAAAAACGTCCAAATTGCAATTTACCAAATAGTTTAAAGTGCGAATTGAACATCCAAGTCAAACAGAAATTTACTATGTTAATGATTAAATTATCCTTAGATACAGAGGTTGAATGGAAGATTCTCTGGTTCCTCTCAACCCAAATGAACCAACAAATGAATACTACTAAAGAATCTAATATATATTTCTTTCTGGAATTGTAACGTAATCTATAATAATTCCAATAATCCAAACAATCATTAAGGGAATTAAAACTATCAAAAGTAAAAATCCTAATAACCATATTAAAAATAGAACAGGTAAAGTCGCAGGAAAAAAATAAATGATCTACGTCCTCCTCCCCTGAATTACAAAAACAACATTTTATATCTAATATAACATTTTTCCTTTTTAATGACTCGATCGTATTAATCTTCTTGTGTACGATCAACCACATTAGAAACTTTGATTTTGGAGAAGAGTTTGTTTTCCATATGAATTTAAAGGGATATACTGATATACCAGAGAAATTAATAAATCCATACATAGATTTAACTGTGTAAACTAAACTTTTATCCATGCCCCAGCTAATAGAATCGCTATTTATGTCCACATTGTATAGTGCTAATTTGGCTTTAAGTAAGGCCAATTGCCTTAATAAATCTTCCTCCAAAATATTATCAAAGGAGAATTGCCATGGAGGATCCAATTCAGCTACGTAAACATCCTTAATTAAAGCATTCTTAAATCTACTAATATTAAAGAGCTTACTAAATTCAATTTTCAGTGGCACTCTTGATATCCAAGCATCATGCCAAAAATAAGTAAGGTTTCCTGAATGAACTAATACTTTGCATCCTATATTAAAAAAATCAAAACAATTCAAAATGGATTTCCAAAAATGAGATAAACTATTAACCCAACTACCACCATTACTAATAAAAAACTCTCCTCTTGAATAATAAGATTTGTAAACAATAGACTTCCAAGAAGACTTCACTTCTGGACATCTATATTTCCATAGCCATTTAGCAAGTAAAGCAGAGTTAAAATTATGTAGGTTTATAATTCCCAAACCCCCCTCTATCTTAGATTTACAACAAATTTCCCAGTTAACTAGACATTTACAACTACTACAACTAGAATCACCATTCCAAAGAAAGTTACGTCTGATCCTATCAATTTTATCAATGACCCATTTGGGAAATCGGTGAACAGCCATCCAATAAGAGGGAATAGCTGATAGAACCGAGTTAACTAGAACTAATCTTCCTGCTCTAGATAGGAATCTATTATTCCAATTAGAAAGTCTATTACTAATCTTATCAATGATGACTATCCAGTCTTCCTTTTTAAGCTTTGACGGTCTAATCTTAAAACCTAAATAGTCGAAAGGAAATTTCATAATCGAACAGTTCAAAGTACTAGCCACTAATGTCTCAATATTATCAAAATCATTAATGACCATCACTGCGCTCTTATCAAAATTGATTCTTAAACCAGATAACATCTCAAAACAGTAAAGGATAAATTTAAGAGCAATAATATGCTCCGGCAGATGAGAAGAAAATAACAAAGTATCATCCGCAAATTGAAGAATAGATAGTTCGTTGTTAAATTCCTCATTCCCAACCCTACCTAGAATACCTAATCTCCCGGCTCTCTTAATAATCCTAGAAAAGACATCAACCGCTAAATTAAATAGAAAAGGCGATAAAGGGTCGCCTTGTCTAAGTCCTCTCTTGGATTGTATCTTTTTACCCAATACCCCATTAACAACAATGTTGGAACACCCGGATCTAAGTAACAACATGATCCAGTTAGTCCATCTAACACTAAAGCCCCTAGCAAGACATAATTCACATACAAAGTCCCAATCTATAGAATCAAATGCCTTCTCAAAGTCTAGCTTCAAGATGGCACATGTTAAATTGTTCTTACAACAGACGTTAATATATTCCTGAACCGCTGCTACACCATCTACTATATTCCTACCTTTAATAAAAGCTGTTTGAGAGTCATTAATGAGATCATTCATCTTACTACTCAACCTATTCGCTAACACTTTAGATATGATTTTGACAGAAACATTTATAAGAGAGATAGGTCTAAAATCCTTAAGGGTATTTGCCCCCTCTCTCTTATGAATGAGTATAACATTGGCAAAGTTAAAACTACCTAAACGCAAGTCACCACTATAAAATTCATTAAATAATTCAACAATATCTAACTTCAAAACTTCCCAAAATTGTTTATAAAAATTAACAGAGAAACCGTCAGGTCCAGGAGCTTTATCACTAGGCATATCACTAATTGCCTTCCAAATCTCCTGCTCTGAAAACGGTTTATCCAAATCTATAAGACTTACCCTAGTATCTGCAGGATATAAATCATTCCATCTCACATTAGTTCTTCTCTTGATCTTAGAACCAAAAATCTGATTATAATATCTAGTGAAAGCTTCGTTAAGATCCTTCTGTAAAGACAATTCTTCTTCATTTACAATAATCGAGCTAATCATATTGTCACGTCTCCTTTTATTTGCTATGCTATGAAAAAATTTAGTATTATTGTCCCCTTCCTTAATCCATTGTATGCGAGAACGTTGCCTCCACATAACCTCTTCTTTTTCTAATATCACATTAAGGTCTTTTTTAAGATTACAGTATTTGTCCTTTTCAGCTAAATTAAGAATCCTTGATTCGCTGATTTTATCAAAATCCAACAATTCACACATAATCTTATTCTTCTTAATTCTCACATTACCAAAAACAAATTTATTCCAACGCTTTAAAAAGAATCTCAATTTTCCTAACTTAGCGACAAAAATCTTAGCACTATTACCTCTATATAAATTATTAAAATAAAATAAAGATTTCCATTTAACCGATACTAGATTTATGAAACTAGAGTCAAGTAACCACATCTTCTCAAATTTAAAACTGTTACTAATAGTTAAGTTCGATTCACAAGTTAGAATGATTGGACAATGATCAGAGTGAATAAAAGGTAATCCCATAACTTTACAAATCGAGAATTTATCTTCTACCTCAGAATTAACAAAAAATCGGTCTAATAGTGCAAAAGAAGGGCTATCGCGAACATTCGACCAAGTGAATAATCTATTATCCATATGAATCTCTATCAGATTATTATTTAAAATAAAGTCATTGAAATCCTCCATATCGGAGAAATCACCTTCTCGGGGAGATCTCTCCCCTAGGAATCTAGTGACATTAAAATCCCCCCCTACAATCCAAAGATTGGGAGAGTGATTCCTGAAATTAGATACTTCATCCCACAAAATTCTCCTCTCCATCTTGGTATGAGGTCCATACACATTAGATATACACAAGACAGAATCATCAGAAAGAGAAGCTAAAATAACATTCAAGGAATGCATCTTTATAGACTCCTGTACGAGTCTATATTGGTTCTCTTTCCATCCAATCATGAGTCCACCAGCAGTTCCAACTGCCGGTAGACAAGACCAATTACGGAAAGAGGAACCACCTAGTCTACGATAAAAACTAAAGTCAGGGCGCTCCATTTTAGTCTCTTGTAATAAAATAATATCAATGTGATTTTCTCTAAATAAAGTACTAACTTTAACAACTTTTTTCGGTTCATTTAAACCTCTAACTTTCCAACTAATTATCCTCATTTACCCAAGGAGGAAACCCTCTCTAATTCTCTACTCCTAATGTACTCAGCATCGACCTCAATATCAGAAAAAATGAAAGCCGTATCATTGGCTAACTGAAACAACTGACTAGTAGTTAGACTACCTAAAGCATAAGGAGTATAATCACTACCTAAAATCGGAGACGTACCTGAGCCCAAATCCAGCCTACTACTGCTAGAGCTAGGATTCGGGAACTTACCTCGAGAAGACATCGAACCATATCTGATCCTAGCGCTACGTCGAATCAACCCAGAACTAGGAGTATCTCTACTACGTTTCCTCCTCCTTGTCGGGGTAATGAATGCGTCACTGCTATCCCGGTACAAGTCTTCACTGGGCACTCCCACCTTATTGCCATTAATACTTCTAGTATCAGCAACAACACCATGAACTGTACTTGACATATCATACTCCAAATAAACCCCGTCATTGCTCGGCCACAAAAACACAGAACATATATGCACACCTTGGTTACTTAAAATCACTGAAGGAAAGCTTCCAATCTTCCATAAAGACAACCCTTTCATAACAGAACGCTGAATATAACTAGCAACCATCAGCGCAAAATTTGTCCAATCTTCCACCATATTCTTTGCCTCGTTGACTATTTCACCCTCAACAAACGACTCCACACTAAATCCTGACAAGTCTCTCTCCTCTGAAGTGCACCCCCCAGAAAAGGCAGGATAAAGAACCTCTATCTTGTTCCCAAGGATCTTGCTCTTTACGACAAAATCATCATTATGAAAACCATGCTGAAGCTTTCGTTGTCTCCCAATATTTGCTCGTCCTACTCTGCAACCTTTTCTATGAACAGGAGACAAAATCTGAGAGTTTTCCAACTGAGGAACTGAGCATGCTACTACATCGGTTATATCACTTTCTCCTTCTAAACAATCCAACAGTTTAAAATTATTTGAGAGAACAATGTCCTCAGCCACCATCCAATTAACTTTTTCCCCCTGCTCTGCACCGACAAACTTATCCTCAGTTTCATCAACCACATAGAGACTACCCATGTCTAACTTGTCATCACCTGTCAACCTCTCACTATTTCTTTTACCCTTGTTCTTCCAATATTCAGATGAATACAGTTCACTGATACGATCTAAGCAACATAAAACATCAGGATCATAGAAAATAGGATCCTCTCGCCAGCTATCCCAATCATACCCGACAAAACCCACCACGTATTCCTCGATGCAACTCCCTTCATTTTCGTCAGTAGCCAATGTATTTACCTGAGAATTTTCAAACACGTTCCTATTGCATAACTCAGAATCAGAGAGCTCTGTAGCCGAGACCTGATGATACTGATAAGCATCAGCTCTTTTATCACAATTAATAATGGAATTAATGATATCAAAGTGCTTCAATGTCTCGTTCAAAATCAATCGAGCCTTTCCCTTGTTTCTTGCCATCGATTCCTCATAAGTCAAGCGGAATTTCAAATAACTTTTACAGAAAGAAATAGCATGGTCCTTCCTACTTTGCTGTCGAGGTAAAGGAGGAAACACAACACTAAAGTCCAATTTCTTATTCCACAAGATACCGTCAACTAAACCCTCCAAATGCCACCCCATTAGCAATAACATGTATGCCCCTTCATTCGAATTATCAGAAAAGTCTGAGATGAAGAGGTCCGACAGCGAAATAATATTCCGACATATTCTCAAACAGTTAAAGAGCAGTATGTCAAAAACTGACTTCCCACTGAACCTAATCGGACAGTTAATCTTACGATGACCTAATACACCGCAATTATAACAACGAAATCCATTTCGACAGTCCTTCGCTTGATGGAATGATTCACCACATTTGAAACAGATTCTACTACTATTCTTTTTACTAAGAGAATAGTTTTTTATCGAAGTTGAGTTCCAGTCCCAACAGTTAATTGATCTTCTCACCACATCCGCATATGAAGAAGATAAAGAGGGATTAAATGCCTGCATACCAGATTTCGAGGCCTGATAACAGCGAGCATCTTCTACATTATGATTAAGGTTCTGAGATCTTTCATCATTCCGAAGATCACACTGCCTGAATGTGAGATTAAGTCGCCCCGGCTTCATGTTTGATTCCTTGATGAGAACAACCGGAGCCGTATCCTTGATAATGCGAGAAACACCATGAAAAATACTTCTGGATTTTCCGCCAAATATTAAAACATCTCCAGACTCCAATAGAATTTTCTTTTCCATGGCTTTATCCATACCTTCTCTGTAAATAAACTCCGCCGAATCCCCAATGGATATCGATACTATAGGCAACCCAGCCAATAAGCTCTCATGACATTCATCTTTATCTTGGTGAAGTCCCAATTTACCCTCCAATTTGTAGAAATTAGCAATACACGTATCCGGATTCATACTCGGAAGATCATCTACTCTACCCCCATTCATCATGATTGTATTCTGAGCATCAGCCAATGCCTCACTAACAATATTCAAGAAATCTTCAGGGATCTTATGAGGCAAAGCCCCCTCACTCGATCTTCTATCCTCATAATTCTTTAATTGAGGGTTCCAAATTTTCCCAAAACACATCATGTAAAAATTGAGTTTAGCCCCGTTTTCAAAACCGGGTCTGGAAAAACCTCCTTCCCCAATTCCAAATTCTTGACATCTCTTTACAATACGGATCTGATCAATAAGGCTAATTTGATTCTTGATTAACACCATACCAGAACTCAAAATATGACAACTCTTCTCATGATTGGGATTCAATCCCATTGAACCCACTTTTCTGTTAACAGAACAAATGTTAAAGCCAATATTCAACAGCGAACTATTCACAATAATCTTCCGATTCTCTATTGAGGGTCCACTGCAATCTCTCGCCCAATGACCATAAGCACCACATCTGAAACAACGATCATTCAGATTGGGCGTGAGATGACTATCCGGACGCAAGATTGACCTAGCCCCCCACGCTGAAGATTGAGAGAACCGAAGGTTTGGATTAGATCTATTCCAAGAAGACGAGAAAGCCCCGTTGTTGTTTTTGTCTTCGCTCGCCATTGTCTTAATTAAACAATGTTAAACGTATAAGTTATAATATAATTTAAAACGAGCTCGTAGTGTTGTGATAGTTCGTAGATTTACATTTTGAACTTTAAATGAATGTACAGGGTTCATTATAAGTCAGATTTCTTTGAAACAAGAAATATTCGAGTCTGTTGAAATATATTTTTCTAATGAAAGTGAAAAGTCGAGATTTCGTATTATAGATTTTGAGTTATGTCCAAATTAAATTTCCAGAAAGTCATTGTGGAATCATTTATAAACCATAATGATTTGTTTAATATAAATAAAAGGATTTTAATATAAATTGAATACCGTTTTAATGATGAAGTTTTATAATAGTGAGTTTAAAATTCAAATTTGTTTATCTTGAAGCCATATGATATTCCATTTTGGATGTATATGTTAATATTAATTTATTATTATTAAATTATATTATTTTTGAATATATACAAATATTTTATTTAAGCCTAGAAGATAGCTATTATGTAAATTACCTCCATTTTCAATGAAACGAATTTTATTAAATCTGTAATGATTAATTAATTCTAGATTTCAAATTTTGCGCCAATCGGAGTTGTTTTGTGACCGTGCAGAATTAAAATGTGAACCGATTAATAATTTAACATAAAATAACACAGTGTATGCAAACAGACTCGGATTTCGACGAAACAAGTTTCATTGGATTCGTAATATCAAACTATAATTGTATGTCCATTTTCATTAAAGTTGGATATCACATGTGATAATCCGAATTTTTAAACAACGAATGTAAACAGCGATACAATAAAAATTAATAAAATAATATAGGAAGCTTCACCTATAAGCTAGCCTACCGCTATATATATACCCTCACATCCCATAACCCTAATCCTATTTCCATTTCTCTGGTCAAACGCAAGAATGCGCCGCCACCAGTATTTTTCCCAACGTGAGAAAATTATATCTTCAAATAATTTTTAAAAATCAAATACTCAACAAACATTAATTCTATTTGATCCTTGGAGTTAGTTGAAGTGTGTTCTTCATGTTGGGTTTTGAGGGGATTGACACCCATTTTGCACGCTGGAAAATGCATATAGCATACTGTTGTAAACCAAGGATTGAACGATTCTTACAATCGAAGCATTGTTTCACAAATTCAAGCTTGTAGTGGGGTTTATGGCAAGTTTTTGCATCATTTGTGAGATTTAGGGTGATTTTGTAGGAATGGATGACGATGCGGTCACCGTATCATGTGTGAGGACTGAAATTACGGACGAGGAGGAGGAGCGTGAGTTGGGTGTAACGGGTATGAGTTGGCAGAAATTTTGAAAAGAAGAAGTATAAGGTTATTTTAGATTGATTTTTAATAAAAGGTGAAGGAAGTTTGAAACAATCAAAAGTCTTGGCAATAGCCATGAAACGTGCAATAGTTCGGCGGAAGAAGGTAATGAATGGTGGTTTTAAATTTAATGATGTTGTTAACAATATGTTTATGGTTTATTATTTTAAATTAAATACTAGTAATGTTTAAATCGTGTACAAACTTATAAAATGTATAACTTTTGCATACGTGATTAGAAATTGACGAAACAAGATCCATTGGGATCATATGGACATAGGGTACACAATGAAACTGATTTGGAGCTCATTACAATTTATGGCAAAATAAAATGTTTGACCGGATCTATTGGAAGTTAATCATTATTCAATGATTAATAACCAAAGTGAGTAAACTCACTAACTCTATCCAGTTTTATAATACTATAAATTTATTTTAATGTTGATATATAATGATTGAATGTCGTGTGATGATTGTTTGGTTGAATTAAAATAAATCTATAAGGATTTATAATTAGAATTTGAATATGTCGAATGTTAGAAAAATAATTTATTTTAAGAAATTATACATCATACAATTCGAAACTTAATAAGATAATTAATATTTGGTTTTGAACCAATAATTTATAATCAAATATGAAATTGATATCAAGTTATAAACTTGGTAGACAATTAACAAGAAGTTGACGTGTAAATGAGATTTATGAATGAAGTGGAATATGAATTCATAAAGTAACTCAATAGACAGGATTTGAACCTATAATAGTGTTTTACAATTAAAATCATGATTTGATTTGATAAAATGAGTCCAGATTTCTATAAGGGAATAATATTCACATTTTAAAGTGAATATTTGTTTAAAATAAAACATTTTGTTAATTTGAATGGTTTTAAAAGAAATTAGTAAGGAATTGGGAGTGGTAAAATCAAAGATGAATTTTGAATGAAAGCGGTAAATATAGTTGACCTGAAACGAATTAACTTATTCCGAAGTTAGGACGTTAATCAAATAGAGATTATTCGAAAGAGATTTATCAAATAGTCGTAATTTTCTGTTATAGAAATAACCCGTTAAATTTAATTTAATTAGTTTATTTGAGATAACCTTTTTGGATGTAGGGAAAAACAAGTTAGAGGGATCCAACTGGATTCCTCAAATATATTAAATGTTATTTATTTTCATATTATTATTATATGAATTGTTCTGATTGGATGATTGATTTGGTTGTTGATCATTGACAAAAATTAGTGTTTGTTTTGTTTTAACCAATGGGCAATATTGGTTGAGAAATTTGCAGTATATGGCCTATAAATCATTGCTTAATAAATATTGATTTACCGTCAAGTGAATCAACAAAAATGAAGTTATAAGACTTATTTTATAACTGAAGATAGATTTTTAAATCTATTTTTTATCATTGAAAGTTATTAAAAGGAAATAGATACTTATTATTTTAATTTATAAGCGGGTATTAAATGATATTATAAAAGCAAATTCTTATGTTAAAAAGATTTATAAGCAAATGAGAAGAAATCAACCTAATGGTTAAGAGTTAGATAATAGTTTTTAAGAAATAATTAAAGGGAATTATTTAAATTAATTATATTATTGATTAATGTAAAGGAAAGACTAATTGAAGTCAGTTAACAAGATAATCATGTTTGGAGTTGACTAAGCCAACTGTTTTTAACTGGAATTGATTATTAAATTTATTTGTTGTCGATTAATCTAATGAAATAGTTTAACTAATATTTGTTTTAATAAGATTTAAAAAATAAATTTACTACTTGTTTTAGTAAATAAAGAAATTAACTAATTTGATAGTAGTGAATGATTGAAGTAAATTATTATTTCAATTAATAATAATTCAGGAGATTACTTTTTAATTGAAATTCATTTTAAAAGTGATCAAAGTCGAAATGAAATCTAAGTGAATTGTGAAAGGAATTTATGAACGGGTTTTAATATGAAACCCGAGTTTTTATGACGAAGTTATTAAAGAAATATTTAGCAAATATGATAGCTTGAATTAAATGTTTACTTAATAGTTGAAGTTAGAAAAGGAAATTGAGATAAAAAGGGTTTATATTAAACCTGAGTGGATAAACGAGGTTTATAAAAGAGATGTGGAGTTAAAGCGTTAATTTTAAATTAACGTTACTTAATAATGGTATTAAGTAAAATGGTTGACATTGAAATAAGATTCCTAAAAAGGGAAATGGTTAAATGGATTTTTGAAATGGTATGGGGAAAGAGATTTGAGAATAAGATTTTGTTATAAAGGTTATAAAACAAATTGGTTAAAGGAATTTATTGTAAAAGGGGATGTTTAATAAGTATTTACTTAATCAACAAATTAAGTAATAATAGTTGTATTTGAAAAGGAGATTGTAACAACCTAGAATTTCGGAACCAATTTAAATTGGTTTAGAAATTCCGGGTTGTTACAATCTCCCCCACCTAAAATCTTTTAGTCCTCGGGAAGGAACGGAGCTGAAAGTTGTTTAACTAACCAACTCAACTTTCATTCTGGCTTTCCTTCTTTAACTTTTCAGTTTCTAAGAATTTTCTAATTTCTCAAAAATTTGGCTAACGCCTTAAATTTTCGAAAAATTTCGCCATAACCTCCTTTGTACGGGCTGATCGGTAAAACCGCAATGTGCCTCACATGACCCTTATCAACCAAAAAGAAAAAGAAAAAGCCAAGCGGCTCATAAAATCATCAAACCCAATGAATATAGTAAACGTGTATCTATTTGTCGGGCATACAATTTTATTCCTCTTCTTAGCTTCCATGATATAACATGTTCAATATATATACATGCGTATGTATGCAATTCCAACCAATTTTCAATTCAGTTCAATATTTTGATTCAATTGGGCTAAATTAACTTTCGATTTCTTATTGGTTTTGTCATTCCAATATTTTTGTTTAGTTGAACTAAGAATCACACATCACAACCAACAATCAATTAGTTGGTTAACTTTTCAAACATATAACTTTTATATATATACTCAAAATCATATTTTCAGTGCTAAATCACAACCAATAAACTCTAACTAAGTTTGGTTCTCACACCAGTCAATTGGAGATATATAGATATCCCACTTTTGAAACTCGAACATAAACATTGATGATGAAGCTTTAATCATCAGAATCATCTCCGGGCGACTAGAGTGTGATTCTATATCTACCCAGTATATTGGAGGCTTCGTATGTACGCTAGCTAGGCGTATATGCAAAATCTTCATATACCCGATAGTCCATGTTCAGTATAAAATAAAATACTCAGATACGTATAATATGATATACTTTTCAAAGCCAAATTTGTTTTATAAATATTACTCTTCTAACTCATTCTAGGGTATTACTAACCCTATCTCTAATGAGCTATTCTTATCGGATGTTACTAATCCTATCTTTGATGAATTCTTTCATTTGGTTCTAATGTGCCTTATTCTCTAGCTTTGCAAATCAAAGCTCTGATACCAACTGTAACAATCCGAAATCCCCCGATCTTCGAAGAGACGGAAAACAACGGATTGCTTTGAGAACACGACTCATCAGAACACAAACTCTAGAACATTTCATTGCTGTTACAACAATTACATCAGAGTATAAGAATATATCAGAGTGTGAATAAATAATATATGGCGGAAATAAAATAATATCAGAGACTTAAAAATTTACAAAACAACGTAAAATATATACATAAATATAACCATAACTGGAAGAAATACAAGGATACAAAGCTTCCAGAATATAGCTCCAGCTATATTCTAGGATCCTGGGAAAAGAAATATCTGCAAAACTAAACTACTAGCTGCCGTGTGGAAAATATGGGCACCTAGAGTTTAGGTAGAAACAATAAACTCTGAGTCAGTCATGGGACTGGTGTGAGAACTAAAACAGTTACTATATCTTTAATTTAAAAGTTGGGAAATCAGGGGACCACGTCGTATAACACGGAATGAGTTTACTCCACATGAATCTCAGTTTAAAATAAAACAACGCAATGCTTTTTGGAAAATGGAGCTATTATAAGGCTCAGGTCCCATCACACAATGCAACGCAAGCCGAAGGATAGAGTTTTACCTTATAATAGCCAAACATGCTTGGTACGTTTAAAACAATTCATTTTTGATATTACTATAAGTGCATAGTGTCAAAAACAACTTCATTATAAATGTATCAATCCTAGACGACATAGGTACCATATATTATGCCGCCATACATAGGTTTACAACTAAAACTGAAAGTGTCGTATTGGAAATTGGATTCCATCTATGAGTCGAGGCAAGGGTTGGCTCCTCTCCGATTCTAGACTCTCTAGCAGATGCCTTAGGATCCCCTCTAGTGAATCCTGTGATGCGGTCGGGCCGGTCCATACTTACTTTAGTGGATTAACTATTCCTGAACACACGTTTCTCGGCCCTATCGAACCAATCTCTGAGCCACTAGGGACTCAATATCTGAGGCGCTTCGCAATCCATCATTCACATAAGTAAAAATATCTGGGTTCCATACCATGACACCACTCTTAGCTAGAAAGAAACGTCATGTTCTCCCTACGGTCACTATCCCGTTTTCGACTCATACCGGGTGTGAGGCTTGCGAATTAACACTACACACAAAGCTATGCTAGTTAAAGTCGTGCTTTGATCATCATCCACAAGACTCTGCTTTTCAACAAAAGCCTTGATCATTTGCATCTCAGCATGCCACACTGATAATTCACGCCATACAACTGATGTCTATCAATATATAACCTCTAAGCTCGTACGTCCTAAAGAAGGGCATTAAGCAAGAGAATAAATTCTCCGCTGCCGCCAAATAGATATATATTTAATAGAAATAAATCAATACAGAATGAAATCCAATTTCAGACATGCACCCATTTACAAGTCCGCTCTGGGTCTGAACGAAACCGGAGGCACCTTATTCCTCGTCCCATACGTCATATACAGGAGAGAGGTCCTCGCATATCCGGTCGATCTCCAGTACGTCTAGAAGATCACCACTTATTACCTTGTCTTGGGTGTACAGCCTAATCAACACATCAGTAATCATCCAAAACATGTGAAGATCTCTGATCTTCAACCGCCATCTTCATCGTCGACTTTTTGTCGTCGTATTAGTTATTCAGAATGGGTTAAACCTAGGATTTCCGAATAATTCACGTATCTTATAATCAAATGCTATGAAAACACATCATACGCCTCATTCCAATTAAGAATATTCTTTTATTAAAGTATTCATATCCTTTGGGAAAGGCTCGCCAAATTCACAGATTCCATGTTATTCATACCCAAACATGCCAATTTCCAACATCCAATTTTACCCAATTTTATATAATCAATATTTTCCCAATATATATATCCCAACATTCCCACGTTCATACATATAATCTAATTCACCCTCTAGGCTTACTTTTCAAGTCACAAATAAATTTCACCAAACCATGTTATCCAATTACATGTTAATATTGAATTATACCAATTCCATATCCAATAGTTCCAATTAAATTTACACTATTATATGTTAACATCATAAATCAAAATTCATAGTTGAGCACTATTCAACAAAGTCTCATGTTTCCAAAACATACCCAAAGATTCATTATTGAAAATACGCTCCAAAATCCCCAATATGACTTTATTTCAATGAATAATCCCAATGTACAATTCGCCAATTGTCCCAATATTTGCAATAATAATTGTTATGCCACAATCCCCAAATTACATGTTATATTCCTCGACTGCATAAGGTAAATTATTCCCCAATATTCCCATATTTCAATCGTACATATATATAATAAGATTTCATCTAGGTTCGAGATAACCTAGATCCGAAAATGAAAAGGGGGAAGAATAAAATGGAGAGAACTCAAACGTAGGCATAAATAAAATAACTGATCTTATTAAATTATAATCATATTCATTGTGGGGAATGGTAAACGATAAAAGCAATATTATACAACAAATATAGTTCAAATCCACTCACTTTGACTGGATTGGAGAAATAAGTGATTTGTCGTTCATGTAGAACGTTGACTTAATCTTCTTATTTGATTATTGGTGAAGAGCATGAATTGTTGATGAAGAACTTTGCTTCTTGATTTGATTAAACTCCAAAGTTGATGAAGAACTTGAAATTTAGTTTAGGGTTTTGGGGCGGCGGCCATGTTTGGTTGAAGTTTGGCGGCATGGAGGCGTCAGAAGGAATTGTTTATGAATTAGATTAGGTCTAGGCACTATTTCATAGGTGTAGAGAGTGTTTTGGAGCCCTAGGATTGACCTAGAAGCCATCTGGTCCATACAGCACGTCAAACCACATCACAAGGAAAAAAACTGCCCAGATCTGGGGTAAGTCGACCCCCAGGTCGACCTCCTAGGGGGTAGGTCGACCCCTAGATCGACCCCCTGGTCGAGCTGACCCCCAGGTCGACCTGCCCTGTTCTGGGCGGGAAATTTTCCGCCCAGCTGCCTAGGTCGAATTTCGAACTGTTTTGAATCTTCCGAAGGCCATAACTCTTTCATACGGAGTCCGATTTTTGAAAACTTGGACTCTATTTCATGTAGAATTTCGAGACGAACGCAAGGGTGATGTCCATTTTACTTAATTCCTGATATTTAAATTAGGTATCCTTATTTATTATCTTCTCCATTACGTACACTGCCATTGAATTAATCTTTCCTTCATGCTAAGTAATTTTCATTGTACATCACCATTATTAACCTATCTATGCATATATATACATTTTTAATTATATTAAAAATGCGGGGTGTTACATTCTCCCACCCTTAAAGTGTTTCATCCCCGAAATTCGATAAGAGTAAAATAGATAATCCCTCGCAACGTCCATCCATCAAGTGTGCATCCAATTGTTGCAAACATTGTG
The DNA here is from genome assembly GCA_030737875.1 of Allium sativum. Classification (NCBI taxonomy): domain Eukaryota; kingdom Viridiplantae; phylum Streptophyta; class Magnoliopsida; order Asparagales; family Amaryllidaceae; genus Allium; species Allium sativum. The sequence continues at coordinate 2,446,211 of JASFAX010000050.1, read as the reverse complement.
CACATGTGCAAAGTGAGATACATCGTAGTAAAGTATGTATGCCTAATTTAGATCCACCTATATGTATGCAAACTTTAAAAACTCTTTTAAAACATGATGCTCACATCCTAAATATACTTGCAGTTCTATATGAATGCAATATTTTTGAGAAATCAAAACGGTTTTCATCCAAATTTTCCTATGCTCATACAGAGTAAGAGCATAGTTCATCCAATTTTCACATCCAAAATCCTACCAACCATCATTAAATTCGAAATGTAGAAAAATCTAATTTTCCAAATTCTATTTCTTATGTTACGAAAAGGTGTAAAACGGAAAAATTCACATCCTCCGTTTTTCTTTTCTAATCGTACTTGGATTTTTATACAACTATTCTACGAAGATTTCCTATTTTCCTATCCTAGTACAATCACATAAGAAAATTCCTTCTCTTTTTCCACTTATCTTGGAAAAATTTAATATTTATTCATCTTTTTCTTAAGATTTCCATTTTCTTTTCCCGTCTCGTTTTGCTGCTTGATTGATTCTGTTGTTTTCTTTTTAGTTAGGCTAGTTTCTTTCTTAGCTTATTTGACTTAATCAAATTACTTAAGTTTATTATTTTCAAATAAGCCTTTTCGTTTTCAACTCAAACAACATACTACACAGCTACTACTATGGGCCAAGAATCTTAGGACTTATGTCACGAGTCCACTCAACAGGATCTATACACTTGCTTGCCCTTCACTACCTAGTAGTCACCACTAGTCCATGCTGTGTATTACTAGCCTATACTTCTCTTTTAAGCAAGAATCCTTTTTCTTTTTATCAAGCAACAAACCTAGGTTTCTCAACGCTTATGCATTCTACTGGAAATTTTCTATTAGTTTAATATTATCTAATCCCTGACTGTAAATTGGCAAGAAAATAACTCTCTGAGTATCAACCCCGAAAACCGAAATCAACATCAGACTGATACTCAGAGAATTTCTCATCTCAACCAATTCCCAGTTGGTTCTAATAGCTTTGACTTTATCTCGTTCTTTCTAGGCCCTAATCCTTAACTACTCCATTTTTAAAATATGGTTTGGCCTTCTGTCTTTTTATTACATTCTTCTTTCAAAAAAAAAACTAAAGTGGTAAAACTTTAATTATTTTCTCAAAACCTTGCTTTTGCCAAACCATAAAAACATGTTACAAAGTAAAATTGCAAAAAAAAAAAAAAAAAAAAAATTCAAATCACAAACTGGAGTAGACAACGATGACTAATGAATTACACTGTTCCTATTTGCAATGTTAACTTTATTTGCTAAGGCGCAAATATCTACTCTATTCTTGCACTCTACCGCTTATTTTGTTTACCCAACAAAATTTCTTTTTAAAACAATAATCAAAATTTATTGTTAACCGAATATAGATTTCAAAACTTCTTTTCATATATGAAAACTAGCGAGCTATTTATGCTCCATAATATGCACCTTTTCATGAGAGAATTCTTTTAAAACAAGAAATCATTGTTTTATCCAATATACCTCACTTTACTTTAAAACCCATCATGCACTAAAAACATCAAAATACTTTTAAGATCAAAACTTGGAAAAATACCACAAACTCTCTTACAGATTCAAGTTCTTAAAAGCTTATCATCGGGTTAGACTCAAAGCGGATCTTCAACTCGACTAGGCTTTCCTAGACACTTATGCAAATTCAATTCTCTCAACTATATATATTACTAATCTATTTTCCACATCTTAACCTTTTACAATCTATAAGGTTTCACTTCCGAACCCACTATTCCGAAATAACATTCCAGTTTTAATTCTATGGGATACTTTCTTTCTCAAATACCAATTCATATTGTACACTTTCCAACAAACCACTTAAGGGTCTCAAAAATTTCTATGTTTATTACTTTAGTGTACAAACTAAATATCCCAACTCTTTCCCTACCTAGTGGGCTACTTATGGATTTAGGTTTATATATATAATAAATTTATATTTCAGAAAATACAAATACGTTCACTCAATATCTCCCTAAGATCACTAAACCGAAGCTCTGATACCAGATGTAACAACCCGGACGACGGACCAATTTTCTTTTCAAAAATCCAATCCACTGAAACCCGAGTTGGTTGCTCTGGTATCCTGCTAAAAAAGACAAAGAAAAGAGATATGTCAGAGTTCGGAAAACACCTCACAGCGGGAGGAGTAAAATATAATATATAATATATTTAAAAAATAGCTTTACCTTAATCATAGTACTGCTAAATCAGTATTCCCAAAGCTATAAGTCTCTGTCTAACCGGCGAATGTTATGAGGAGGGGGTCAGAACATAAGTCCTGTGTGAATGAATTTAAACTACAGTTCTTGAATAATCCTACATATACCATTCAATTACACTTTCTTACTTATAAGGTTATACGTGTTATTAGCACTCAAAGCTTACACACACATCACACCCATCTACCCCCAGTAGATTAACATAATATAGTGTATATGTAGCTACCCCCAAACTGAGGTACACCCCGTGATATCCCACTCGCACGTTCTCCTCCGTATCACCACAATAATATGTGTAGTCCCTCATCCTATGCCATAGTAACGTACAACGCTACATCCGCATAGAACCACTATCGCTGTGCTACGTAAGCGTACTGACTGCTATCCTCGAACTATTTGATCGTGTTTGGTTCCATCACCGAATAATGCCCTCTAGTCTACGATAAACCACCCAAGCAGACATGGTTGTACCTAGACTTTCCCACGTACGTATCATCCATCGTACTCGATGTTTCTACTACACATAACCTCTACTTGTGCACCCAAGTTCCATGGCAGGGCTACACCAGAAAACACGGAACTCGATCAGGAGCTTTTCTATATCTGTATGGGCCCGCCTCTAAGAGTGTCCAATGTACAGATATCCCTCGGGTCTGGTTTTTCTATGGTGGCTATGGCCCCACCTCAGCCCCTCCCTCAACTAGTAAAGACCACACGAGCTAAGCGACCACCCCTAACAAGCAAACAATCTAAACATCCATGTGGGGTCTCCCCGCACCCGTCCCTTGGTAGCAAAGGTTAACGATCTCAAGGGGTTAGCTCTTGTCTTTTCGCATTCCTTAGGCTGCTGACAGGCATCCGACGATCTTGCTATCGTTTGGTCTTGACCCTCCACCTCCGCCTGAGGCAATCGCCGAACCACCCTTAATGCCACCGCGTATAACATTCTGACTGCCCCCTACTTGTGCAGTCAAGGCCCACCCACCTGGTAGTTCTGCGTAGATCCAACCTCTGTAATCCTAGCCCGAAGATAAACCACTACAGAGGACTACCAGGAGTACCTTTAACGTCTCAGGAAGCCGCGTGCTTCCCCTTCCAGTCCGTTGGAGCCACCAAAATAGCTAATGTGCGCTCTCCTTGTGCCTTATGACACCATCATGATCTACCTCATTGGATTATTCATCCTACAATGTACGGACTGCTTTAAGCATCTTTGATTTATATGTCATTAACCCTAAGTCTAACCATTTATTTCACGCTTGTGCCACCTCGTCAACTTTCTCATTTAACTTGGTTATTCACATTAGCTTCCTTTTTTTTCTGTATTCACTATCTTACCCTTGCTTATTAGTTCAATTTATACTTAACTCACTTAAGTCCATTAATAAGCCCACAACATGTTATTTTCCAATTTCATAAATTATTCCCTTTTTGGGTTACAACAACATGTTATACTTAATTCATAGTTAAGTACGCCTTATCCCACATACATACTGATTAGGAGAATAACCCTCTAAACACCAGCCCCGAAGACCGAAATCAACGTCAGACTGGCACCCAGAGAATTACTCAACCCAACCAACATATATGATTCTAATTTACTTCTTTTCCACTCATATAACTTATATCATTTTTAATTTCACATTTCTCCTTCCCAAACCACTTAATTTAGGTATATATTTACATATAAGTTATCTCATCTTCCTAATTGTTTCCTATAACTTATCTTGTCCCATAAGTTATATTTTCCACCTTTTATCCTTTCTTGTCTTATTCAAGTTTATTCATAATAGGTTATTTATCATTCCCCATTTCTTGTCATTAATTTTAGACTTGACTTAACCCTTCCATTTACTTAACCCGTTACTTAAACTTTACCCAATTCAATTAATTTATGATACCGTCACGGGTCCCATTTGGTTAAGCATATCTAAATTTTGTTTCATATGTCACCCATGTCCCACTTAACCCCCTTTTATTATAGTTTCTGTATCTTACACATGTCTTACTACGGTCAAGTCTACCTTAGTCATGTTTTACATCACATGTCTTACAACGGTTAAGTCCACATTAGTCATGCTTTACATGTCATTTATTTCACCCACTTAACCCTCTAACCATACCCATGTCACCCACATATCTTATTATGGTTAATATTTCTTAATTTATTTATAATGCCATAACGATGTATGACCTCTCACATTAGACGTTCGTTCGTGGCTGCTGGATTTGTCGGGCGGTTCCAGGCAGACTTATACCACAATGTACCTAACCACGTGTCATAAACCGTTACGCCTCTAGTTCTTGCCATTGATCTCTCACATTAGACGTCTGCTTGTGGTTGCTGGATTTGCCGGGCAGTTCCGGGCAGTCTAACACCACAAACACGCCTAACCTCGTGTCGTAGACGTTCATTAATAATTGTCTTTCACCCAAACCCCAAATACATGTCATATGTTCCAAATTCCACTTAATTACATTTCATTTTTATGCCTATTTCCAGTTTGTCATTCACTATACCAAGTACATAATAGTTAGCCAAATTTCATATTACCCAAATTATTCAATTATGGCCAAATTCACCAATTCCATGTTATTCATACCCAAACATGCCAATTTCCAACATCCAATTTTACCCAATTTCATATAATCAATATTTTCCCAATATATATATCCCAACATTCTCACGTTCATACATATAATCTAATTCACACTCTAGGCTTACTTTTCAAGTCACAAATAAATTTCACCAATCCATGTTATCCAATTACATGTTGTTAATATTGAATTATACCAATTCCATATCCAATAGTTCCAATTAAATTTAAACTATTATATGTTAACATCATAAATCGAAATTCATAGTTGTGCACTATTCAACATAGATTCATGTTTCCAAAACATACCCAAAGATTCATTATTGAAAATACGCTCCAAAATAGCCAATTCGATTTTATTTCAATGGATAATCCCAATGTACAATTCGTCAATTGTCACAATATTTGCAATAATAATTGTTATGCCACAATCCCCAAATTATAGGTTATATTCCTCGACTGCATAAGATAAATTATGCCCTAATATTCCCATATTAAAATCGTACGTATATATATAATAAGATTTCATCTTGGTTCGAGATAACCTAGATCTAAAAATGAAAAGGGGAAAGAATAAAAAGGAGAGAACTCAAACGTAGGCATAAATAAAATAACTGATCTTATTAAATTATAATCATATTCATTATGGGGAATGGTAAATGATAGAAGCAATATTATACAACAAATATAGTCCAAATCCACTCACTTTGACTGGATTGGAGAAATAAGTGATTTGTCGTTGATGTAGAATGCTGATTTAATCTTCTTATTTGATTATTAGTGAAGGGCATGAATTGTTGATGAAGAACTTTGCTTCTTGATTTGATTAAACTATAAAGTTGATGAAGAACTTTGCTTCTTGATTTGATTAAACTCCATAGTTGATGAAGAACTTGAAATTTAGTTTAGGGTTTTGGGGCAGCGACCAAGTTTGGTTGAAGTTTGGCGGCATGGAGGCATCAGAAGGAATTGTTTATGAATTAGGTTAGGTCTAGGCACTATTTTATAGGTGTAGAGAGTGTTTCAGAGCCCTAGGATTGACCTAGAAGCCATCCAGTCCGTACAGCATGTCAAACCACGTCACAGGGACCAAAACTGCCCAGATCTGGGGTAGGTCGACCTCTAGGTCGACCTCCTAGGGTGTAGGTCGACCCCCTGGTTGACCTGACCCATAGGTCAACCCCCAGGTCAATATGTTTCTTATATCATATGTCAGCTAATCAAGCATCAGAAATTTACAGATCGTTAATAGAAAGAGGTTAGAGGGTGAGAAATAGAAAGAAAGAAAGTTAGAATAGAAGAAAAAGAAGATTTGACACAATAGAATCAGAGAATAATGGGTCTCACGGCGGATCTGAATAAAATATATTATATGACAATACTTGAAATACACAGCTGGTGTTTACGCTTATATACATTATCAGAGTACAACGTATACAATTCCGTGGAAATAACTCAATACAAATGTTGAAGCTTCCTGCTCCAAGCTCCTTCAAGTAAATCTGTAAAATATTGAAACTACTTAACTGTCCGTACAAATTTAAGCACCCAAGAGTTTATGGAAAACATAGAAAAATAAACTCTAGGTCAGTCATGGGACTGGTGCGAGTAAATGATTTAAAACAGCTTGATTTAACGTTCAAAAATCCTTTTGAAAAAAAAGGATAATAGTAAGACCAGCCCAAACATAAAAACGGACGGTTTTTACCTTACTATAACCCAAAAGTAGTTTTGAAATCATATCGTCTGATATTGTAATAATGTATAAATACAATTAAATATAAATCTAGCAGAATGCTTGCACCTCACACTCTACATATAAAGTATACAATCAAAACCCTAGGCGCTCATTGGAGATTGGATTCTGACTATGATAAGGTATGGAACCACTTGCCGATAGTGTATCTCTAGAGAGGAATACACTGGGTTCAACAAGAACGTCTTGCAATCTGGTCCACGCATGACCGACCACTCATTTCGCTTGAGTGTATCGAATGTATATCACCAATGGTTGGGCTCAAATCTCTGTTTCCCAAAAGGGACAACATCGAATAAATTAAAGAAGGAAATGGAATTACTCTAGATAGGTGACTATACACCCTAATGGGAGCGACCCACATAGCCATGCTGTCTGCCTGATTTTTTTCATTTCCCGGTTGATGAGGATTGAGGTTAGAATTTATCTTTAGAACATCTGGTTATTATTCACTTTGATTGTCACATTGTCAGATCCGTCAAATCACTAATTGACGTCCACAAATATACCATGGATGTAAAAGAAGTGCCCTTCTTTGCCATCAACTTGATATATTTGTAAAAATAAACATACATGATTTTCAGGAAATACTCTGTCAAACATTCAACCATACAAGTCATCCAGGAACTGGATGAACAGAAGGTACTCTCCCACTACATCCAATATAGGAATCACCCCATGGATCAGTAGCGAATAGTCCTTGCAAACCCAAAGATTTCAATTACGACAGAATCACAAGTCATAATAACTCCAGTGGCCGCCAGAGAATTTTAAACAAGGAATTCTTCCGGTCATGAAGATCTGCGGTCTTCGAATTATTTAAATCGTAATCATCCCTGCAAGTTAGTTTAATAGTTGTACAGTTTGTTCGAAGTGGTTTTGGGTCCAGTTCCTATCCCGGTCTCTTCGAACTAACACGTAAGGAATATTATTTGATAGTCGGTGTTTTAATTATCAATTTTAAACATTGTAAACAGTTTATACCAATCACTATATTTTCCATGGCATGTTTATTAATTAACTCGTATGGGTTTCAATTCTAATTTCAGAACAGTAATTAATATCAGGCAATTTAATATAACAAATTATATAGACGTTTTATTTTAACAAATCTAGATTGGTCACTTCATAGCATAACATATAAATTATATCGCACAACAATGATCAGCAAGGATTCGATGTTAAATTTCAAACTAAGTAATAGTTTGAAATATATGATCTCGGATAACAAATCCACTATATTTATTCTTGTTTCTTTGGAAATAAATCCATCGATACCATTTATTCATTTCATTAGATTATATATATATTTGGAGATTCAAACATAATACACACGATGACGTTCATTCTGTAATTCAATAATTTCACGATATCAAGATCTTTGGAAATTAATCAATATTATTTATTCTTCTATTTATGTTTAATAGATTATATATATGATATATATACACACGCACTGCAGATTCAATTCACATTTTCACGCTAATGTTTATTCTGAAATTACATAATGCTTTAGTAGATTTCCGATCCTTCTCCTATTTATTATCTTATTTAATTACATGTTTATGTCTCTTATTTAAACCAAAATAAATTAAGTTAAATTATTTTAATGTATCTAAAACTGTTTAACCTTTATATCTCTTGTCACCTACTCAACACTAGTCCCCTTCTTCTTAGTCTCTTCTACCTTATATACATGGAGTATATTTTAATTTGAATCATATAAACTTAACACTACATCTGTTATTTCCTTTTATTTAATTAAGAAGAAGACTTAAGCCCAATTATTCATCACGGCCCATTTAACAACCAAGCCCGCAAGCGTTACTTCCTCACTTCTTCTTATTCCTTCTTCTTTGATATACACGCACCTGTACTAGTGCACATGCATGCTCCAACGGATCATCGGTCATCCCCCGTCACCATCTCCATACACGTGTCTCCACCACCAGTAACCGTTGCCGAGCTGTTTCCCCTTATCCTTCCTTATATCGAAATTTGGTACATCCATCGAACTTCACCCAAAAGCCATCATCACGGCTCCACCTCATCTCACCACCACAATGCTCCGTTCATCCTCAAATTTTAACCATGTGAAGTAGATGTCAGGGCCGACCTCCACCCCAAATATAGTGCAACTCGAAGCTCCAAGCCAAGAGCAGTTCATCGTGAAAGTTGCCTATCAATTCGATAGTAAAAAGCAAGAATCGAATTCAATCCCTCAAATTAAGCTATGGAAAAATTTATCCATATTTTTCCCATGATTTAGAATGTCTAACGCTCCTCCAGTCCCACTCCCGAAACTTGTCATCAACTAGATCATCGGATTTTGGTCAAAATGTATATTTTCAGTCAACTAGGTTTTCTCATAGCCTAGATTACTAAAAATCTGGAATTCTTTACCAAAATTCATTGTTTTCTATTGCCAATCGTTCTGCGTACCTAAATCGAATTATCGTGACGGTTGAAATTTTTGGATTTATAAACCCTCCTGCTGAAGTTTTACGTATTTGATTTATATATATTATGACTTGGTGTAAAAATATTTCTTTTATACTCATGAGGCATCAATGAACCCCCTTTATTTAGATCTCAAGCCTCAACACACACTAGGATTTAAGTTTATTGATTTTCTAAATGAATGTGCATCCTTGCTGTTAATATACAGTCAATAGTAAACTGGTTTACAGGTTTAATACTGCATATATTATATTGTATGAGCCAATTCCACTTGATGAAGGCAAGGTATATGATCCAATGCTTATATATGTTATAATCTAGAGTTGCAGCAAAGGTTTGTGTTCACTCAATCAATCTATCCTGAGCATGTTCACTTTGTTTTTTCTAGGATTTAAAACCACTAAGTCATATGCTAACTATTCAGATATTAACTCTAGACTAACATAGATGTTAGCATCAATTACCATAGATACATATCATCACACATGTATTTGAATGTAATGGAAGTGACTATGAACACAGTAGAGAGTTTCCCAGTTGTTTTACTCAGAATTATAGGACCGTGCTGTTATTTGATTTGCTAAACTTCTTGTTTTAAGCTAACTCTATTTTTCCATCTCAACAACATTCAACATTTGAATGATCAATCTATATTTTCACACCTATGGTTTGAGCATTCTAGTATTTAAAACACAATAGAGTTTATGAGTATTTAGTCACATATTATTACATTGCTATATTTTTATTGATTTCTCAGGTTGTTCCAACCATTAGTTTAACTTTCTACCTAACATCAACATTTTGAATCTAGTAAAATGATTTCATTTAAACATACATAGGGTTTGCATTTTTTTTAAAGTTTTACATAACAGTACTTACTTTAATAATGTTGCATATAGTTCTTCAGATTTATTCAACCATCAACCATAGTTTTAATTATTTTTAAAACACCTTTAATTATTGCATCAATAAGATGGATACATACATATAGTCTAAAACCCAAATCAAGATCTATATAACAACACCGAGATTTAGAGTATTTCTCACAGTTACTATGTTGCCTTTTTCCATTGTGTCTCAAGTATATTCAAACATTCCAAGTTAGTCTACTATTTTATGATTAACTAAATGTCAATTGATGATGTTTTATATCAACATACATATGGCTGAATACTATTAGAATAAAATATTAAAACAGTAGAGTATATGTGGGGTGTTTACCCTCTTAAGTTACCCACTGTCATTTATTCCCAGCTTATATGATATTCAATGATATGCCAACAACATTTATATACATGCAAATATATGTAGAGTAAATTCATGAATTTCGAAAGGAAAAGTATCTAGAGGAATTTACTCACCTTATACATTACTGTTTTGCTCATGCTTCCAGATTTCTTTCTCTGTTTTTACTCAAATCCTAACATCTTGCTCTATGTTTTAATTCCAGTTCTTTGTATATGTTTTCCTTCCTCTCCAGGCTTTGAATTCTGCTTAATACACTATAGTATACTTGCCATTCTCAAATGTTGCTTCACGGTTCTTTCATTTCCTCTTCCATAGTTTTTAGTACATAGCTCCAGGTTTTTACTTTGTTTATGTTTGATTTGCAGGGAACTAGTGGATGGATGTTTGTGTGCTCTTTAACTGTATTTATAGATGAAAAGTGGGAGGCTTAAGTCGGGTTGGTGTTATGGCAGGGAGGCATATGTATGTGCAGCTGCATATAAGTGAGTTGATGTTGATTGAACACCCCTACACTGTCTCCAATTTTGCTGTACTCACCATTTAATGTTCCATGTTCTTGTTACCAGAATGCACATGTCGTACCTTCTTACAAATCTTCCTTAAGCAAGAATCGATCTATTTAATGTCCATGCTATTCTTTCACTTTCTTCTACCACGACTGGTCACTTCCTTTCAAGTCTAATACGACGTTATAGGGTTTTCTAATGGCAGATTTTTCTTCAGTTTTTAATGCTAGTGTTTATGTCTTATGCATTCATATCAGTCCACTTACAGGCTAAATCTGTTATGCTAGTTGTTACTAGTCTAGGCTGTTAAATCTTTCCCTTCCAAATTAAATGCTTATGTTTCCTTTAGTTACTTTATTTAACACTTACAAGCTTTACTTTTCTTACTTTTCCTTTTTCAAACTTCCATATTTTTAACCCACTCTTGTTTTTAATACCTTATGCATATGTTTACGTGCATACCAAATGTGTATCTCTTAGTTTCATACATGTCATATATATGCACGTATATATTCTATATATATATATTTGTATATGTGTATATATTCGTGCAAATATACCAAGTTTTGCCTTTACCCTTGTAATTTGTCTACATGCATATTCACTCATATTTTATTTTAAGACAATGTTATAATTAGATTGCTTCTTTCATATTTAAAGTTATGATCTTCCGATGTGAAGAAATAATGAATTTTGCTTAATGTATCACATGATAGTTACTTAAAGTAACTTAACAAGTTTTAAATGCTACTAGAGTTATTAAATACCAAGCATTTGTCCGTATATAACAAATCAAAATATACAGGAAAACTATTCTAATTTAAATGAATTCGTTCTTATCATTATCAAACTCTTGAATATTTAATTTATATCCTCTTTTTCTATGAATTAATCAAATTTTACATTGTAAATTCTTATTTGAACTTTAACTGAAAAGTCCAGATTAAATTACATAAGGAGTAATCAAATCTACCCTTTATTTCTTACTTAAGAAATATATATTCACATGGATTTTAAAAGAAACTAGATTTTATTTTTAATTAAATTGCCTGTATAATCTATACATGATAGATTATAGAACTATTCCAAAAATTGGGTCGTTACAATCTACCCCCTTAAAAGAATTTTGTCCCCGAAATTAAAGAATAACTAGGAGATTCTGGTTATATTTAAGGTTATAAAATTATATCAACACAAACATGGGTCATCCCCTCATAACCATAACAACCAACGCATCCAGAACACACTGTTTATCTACCCAAAATATTTCACTGCAGTTAATACATCAACATTTAGCTACAAATCACAGTCATATTCATAACTTACGAATATTTGTTAGTTGGAAAATATTTCCATTCCATATTCTTGCCCTACTATTCTTCCATATTTATCAGCTCCTAACTGCAAACCATTAAGAAGATAATTCTCTGAGTATCAACCACGAAGGTCGAAATCAACGTTAGATCAATACTCAGAAAATCATTTAACTTAACTAGTCTTCAGTTAGATTCTTATTTCTTAACTCCATATCCTACTTCTTAACAACCGCAATTATATCTTATTATATTTGGAAATTACTTCCAAAACTCATTGGTTTGAATCAAATCTGTTCACCTACACTTATCTTGTGAACACCCCACCTCCGTTAAGGTCACTCACAGAGGGAATGCATTAACTTTGTTGGAGTATTATAGGTAAAAGGTACGGTAATTTACAAGACAAACATGTAAATAGCGTAAAAACTAAATTTTATTTCATAAGCATGTGGTCCAGTCAAAACATTACAACAACTATCTCGAAAACCAACTTCCAAATCATTGCAATAAAGCCTCTGTCTTGACTAATACATAAAGAAGCATTAAACAATAATAAAGCAGCATAAATCCACAATTAAGAGTGTAACCACAGCCATAGCTCAAGAAAAGAGAATCCAAGCAATACGTCTACTCTCTTCAAGCTGAAAAAGGTCTGGACTAAGTTGAAGTATTCCCTCCCTGCGGACCTGGGGGGGGGGGGGGGAGGGAAACGGAAGACAAGAAGGGCAAAAAAAAAAAAAAAAAAAACGGGTCAGACATAAGCCTGGTAAGTCCAGTGATTATTTAGCATGTATACAGGTAAAAGGATCATGACATGAATAAAGTGAACCTAGGACAATACCCTAGAAATAAGATAACAATAAATAAGGCAAGATAACTGAATATATTATCACACTAATGTCTATTTCTCTGCACCTACTAACAAGTGTTTCAACTAGCACCATGTGTTCATGATAAAATGATCCCTTTATCGATCGGCTTCTACTCACATGCATTTATGACTTGTGTCATTCGGCCCTACTTGATTTTAGATACCTGTGTTGGTCCCACCATGGGGTGTATCAATTCCTATGGTGGCAACCCGTAACAAATTCAAGATGCATAGTGTATACTGCTGATGCCCAGTGCCTGATTTGTCCATGCCAGAGTACGTGCATGCCCATACTTCGTCGGAGCCTGCACTGCTGCACCACCCACTGTTATTTTGACCGCTTATAATCAGCCCAATAATCGTGCCACACCCTTCCTAGTTCAGGATACCATGATACATCTATGTGGGTTACTGGTGAATTTGGACCCCGTTACTAGGGTTTTCTAGTCAACATGTTAAAATGGTTAAGTGCTCTCAAATTAACCTAACCCCACCCATCAGTTTAGTTAACATGTTGTATTGGTTAAGTGTTGCCTTAATTAACTTAACCGTACCATTCTTAGCCTGCCTACTCCTTAGCTTTAATTCATTCATTAAAGCACCAACCTCTCACATTAGATCTATACTGCTGCGGTCGCTGGATGTGCCTAGTGGTTCCAGGCAATCTTACACCGCAACTCAATCTAACCTCGAGTTTTTGGGCTTAATGCGCTAACTTCTCACATTAGATATGTATTGTTACGGTTGCTGGATGTGCCGGGCGGTTCCGGGAAGTCTTACACCGTAACTCAATCTAACCTCGGGTTAGGCATATTCATCTTTTAATTAATTTACATATTTACCATTTATGTTCATATGTTAATTATCCACCAATGTTGTCAACTCAAGTCATGTCCAATTTACCCTCTAAATTATGTCCATAATTCTTAGGTGTACAAATTATACAATTTCATGCCATTAATCATTTACATGATCATGAGCCAACCTATGCCAATAGCATGTAATTTAGTATTTTCCCAACGTATCCTCCGTTATTCATTCGCATAAATTACATAGAACGTTAGGCTCGCAAATTTGCCTAACTCGTAAACAAAAAGGGAAAAGCAAAGGGACATGTAACATTCCAACGACATAAAACAATATAGATCAACTAAGCATGTGTGATATAAATTTGGCATAGTACTACACAAATTAAATTAAGTATGTAAATGTGAACTTGCATTTGAGTTGGATCAAATTAACATAGAACTAAACATATAAGCATATATGAACATGACTTAGCTTATGATCTTGCATATAACATAACATAAAAGAATCACCAAATTTATATACTACATGATAGGTTCATCACCAAATTAATATACAACATGATAGGTTCATCACCAAATTAATATGCAACATGATAGGTTCATCACCAAATTTATATACAACATGATAAATTGTATCAATCACAATAGTCTCGTAGGCATAGGTAATTTTGGAATTGCTACAGGGATAAACATGAATTAGAATACGATTATCTTACAACTAGGCACAGTTCTAGTTTCGCTTCATTACAAGTCATGGCTTTTATTTGTTCAAATCTAAAGAATAACTGAACTTACAAAAAAATAACAAATCTTGTTTTCTGGGATCTGATTTCTAAAATTGAAAAGCTATCCTTTGATGTCGGCTATTGATTCTCTAGTTTGGACTTGATTTGGGGCTTTCTAACTTGATTTCTAGTTTTAGAGAAAAATGGAGGCTATGCTAGTTTGGCCATGGACAACATGACAGCTTCAGAGAGCAAGGTTATGAGGTTTTAGGGTTGAGGGTTGGGGTTGTTTATATAGAAGTTTAGATTAATGAGAGCCGTTAGATCAACCTAGGAGTATTCAGAGCCATTCAGACAAAATAGAGCCAATCGGAAGTTTCCACATATGCCCTAATGACTCAGAAAAATGTCACTAGACAAAACAACCCAGATCTGGCCGAGGGGGTCGACCCTACAGGGGGTAGACACCTAACTCGACACCCCTCTTGAGGGTCGACCACTATGTCGACCCCCCATGGGGGGAGTCGACCCCTATGAGCGGGAATTTTCACGCCCAGCTGATTCTCAGAATTTTTGAATTTTGAACTGCTTTTTGATTTAATTATTATTTATATTTAACTTCCGTTTAAACTTGAAATGTTCTGAACTCCATAACTTCTTCATACGGAGTCCAATTCATGCAAACTCGGACTCTATCTCAAGCAGAATTTCGAGATGAACGAAATGGCGTAACCTGTTTCCTTCAATTTCTACTCTTAGAATTGAGTATTCTTTAATTCGTTACTTTAATGTTTACAGAAAAATACGGGGTGTTACATATCTGCTTTAAATTCTCCCTTTTAAACTCCGATCCGATTTAATTCTACTCAACTTAACCTCAATCAACTCTAATCCATCCAGTTCACCTTTACTGCCTTAATCCACTAGGCTTGTCTTATTTAAATTGTCAAGTTCCTGAATCTAAATTCCTAGTTTTATTTCAAATCAGTTTGAATATAGTTTGAGATCACCATTCCTATTTTCAAACCTTTGAATTTCCCACGACAATCTATTTCTCCAAACAATCTTCCATCAAAATCCTTCTAACTTCCAGGATTTCAAATTTAAGTTCTAGTTTGAATTTAGTTTTGGTTCGGTTCATTTTATTCTTATACCAATTTCACTTAGTTTTATATACCCATCTTAAGCTAATACCAGATTGTAATAGCAACCATCACATCCATTTATAATGAATTCAGAAAATTATTCTTTTTATATCAAATATATTTTTGATTATAATTATTTTATTTACTCAATTTTTAAAACAATACTATGTCAAATTACTTTGTTCAATAGTTTAGAAACACTTATCGATACAGTTTTCAATCTCGTATCTATCAGAATTCATAAGCCACTCGACAAACCAACTAACACAATATAAAATAGTTTTTATATCAATTAACAAATACGCGCTCATATATATATACACTCAAACTCAATCTACGGTATTACTAACCCCATCTCTATCGAGTTACGCAACAGAGCCAAGGTTACTACTAAAGCATTGCTCTGATACAAACTGTTACGACCCAAAATGTTCCGATCCTAATTATCGATACTAATATGTTTATTGCATCACTTGTCGACTAATCAACCATCAAAAATTTATAGATCATTAATAGAAAATGGTTAGAGGGTGAGAAATAGAAAGAAAGTTATAATAGAAGAAAAAGAAGATCTGACACAATAGAATCAGTATATAATGAATCTCATAGTGGAACTGAATAAAATATATTATATAACAATACTTGAAATACACAGCTGGTGTTTACACTTATATATACATTATCAGAGTACATCATATACAATTCAGCGGAAATAAATCTATACAAATGTTGAAGCTTCCTGCTCCAAGCTCCTTCAAGTAAATATGTAAAATCCTGAAATTACTTAACTGCCCATACGAATTTGGGCACCCAAGAGTTTAGGGGAAAACATAGAAAAATAAATTATGGGTCAGTCATGGGACTGGTGTGAGTAAACGATTTAAAACAACTTGATTTAATGTTCAAAAATCCTTTTGAAATAAAAGGATAATAGTAAGACCAGCCCAAACATAAACACGGATGGGTTTTACCTTACGATAATCCAAAAGCTATTTTGAAATCATATCATCTGTTATTATAATAATGTCTAAATACAAATAAATATAAATCTAGAAGAACTCTTGCATCTCACGCTCTACATATATAGTATACAATCAAAACCCCAGGCGCTTATTGGAGATTCGATTCGGACTATGACAAGGTATGGAACCACCTACCGATAGTGTATCTCTAGAGAGGAATACACTGGGTTCAACAAGAACGTCTTGCTACCTGGCCCACACATGACCGACCACTCATTCCGCTTGAGTGTATTGAATGTATATCACCAACGGTTGGGCTCAAACCACCGTTTCTCGAAAGGGACAACATCGAATAGATTAAAGAAGGAAATGGAATTTCTCTAGATAGGTGATTGTACACCCTAATAGGAGTGACCCACATAGCCATGCTGCCTGCCCGATTTCTGTCATTTCTCAGTTGATGAGGCTTGAGGTTAGAATTTACCTTTAGAACATCTGTCTATTATTCACTTTGAATGTCACGTTATAAGATTTGTCAAATCACTAATTGACGTCCATAAATATATTCTGGATGTAAAAGAAGTGCCCTTCTTTGCCATCAACTTGATATATTTGTAAAACTCAACGTACGTGATTTTTAGAAAATACTCTATCAAACATTCGTCCATACAAGTCATCCAGGAACAGGATGAACAAAAGGCACTCTCCCACTACATCCAATGTAGGAATCATCCCATGGATCAGTAGCAAATAGTCCTTGCAAGTCCAAAGATTTCAATTACGGCAGAATCACAAGTCATAATAACTCCAGTGGCCACCAGAGAAATTTTAAACAAGTAATTCTTCCGGTCATGAAGATCTACGATCTTCGAATTCTTTAAATCGTAATTGTCCCTACAAGTTAGTTTAAGAGTTGTACAGTTAGTTCGAGGTGGTTTTGTGTCCCATTCCAATCCCGGTCTCTTCGAACAAACACGTAAGGAATATTATTTGATAGTCGGTGTTTTAACTATCAATTTTAAACATTGTATATAAATAAAACAGTTTATACCAATCATTATATTTTCCATGGCATGTTTATTAGTTAACTCGTATGGGTTTCAATTTTAATTTCAGAGCAGTAATTAATATCAGACAATTAAAAATAACAAAGTGTGTCGACTTTTTATTTTAACAAATCTAGATTGGTCACTTCATAGCGTAACATATAATTTATATCACACAACAATAATCAGTAAGGATTCGATGTTTAATTTCAAATTAATTAACAGTTTGAAATATATGATCTGGGATAACAAACCCACTATATTTATTCCTATTTCTTTGGAAATAAATCCATCAATACCATTTATTTCATTTCAATAGATTATATATATATTTGGAGATTCGAACTCAATTCACACGATGACGTTCATTCTGTAATTCAATAATTTCACGATATCAAGATCTTTGGAAATTAATCAATTTAATTTATTCTTCTATTTATATTTAATAGATTATTTATATAAATAAATACTTATATATATACACACACACACACTGTAGATTCAAATTCACATTTTCATGCTAATGTCTATTCTGAAATTACACAATGCTTTAGTAGATTTCCGATCCTTCTCCTATTTATTATCTTATTTAATTACATGTTTATGTCTCTTATTTAAATGAAAATAAATTAAATTAAAATATTTTAATGTATCTAAAACCATTTAACCATCATATGTCTTGTCGCCTACTCAACACTAGTCCCCTTCTTCTTGGTCTCTTCTACGTTACATGAAATATATTTTAATTTGAATTTTATAAACTTAGCACCACATCTCTTATTTCCTTTTATTTAATAAAGAAGAAGCCTTAAGCCCAATTATTCATCATGGCCCATTTAACAACCAAGCCCGCAAGCGTTACTTCCTTACTTCTCTCATATTCCTTCTACTTTGATATACACGCACCTGTACTGGTGCGCATGCACGCTCCAGCGGATCATCGGTCATCCCTCTTCACTATCTCCACACACGTGTCTCCACCACCAGTAACCATTGCCGAGTCGTTTCCCCTTATCCTTCCTTATATCGAAATCTGGTACATCTATCAAACTTCACCCAAAAGCCAACATCGCGGCTCCACCTCGTCTCACCACCACAATACTTCGTTCAACGTCAAATTTTAACCATGTGAAGCAGACGTCAGGGCCGACCTCCACCCCATAAATAGTGCAACTCGAAGCTCCCAGCTAAGAGCGGTTCATCATAAAAGTTGCCCCCTCAATTCGACAGTAAAAAGCAAGAATCGAATTCAATCCCTCAAATTTAGCTATGGAAAAATTTATCAATATCTTTCCATTGATTTAGAATGTCTAACAATCCTCCAGTCCCACTCCTAAGACTTGTCATCATCGAGATCATCGGATTTTGGTCAAAATGTATTTTTCTAATCAACTAGATTTTCTCATAGCATTGATTACTAAAAATCTTGAATTCTTTATCAAAATTTATTGTTTTCTATTGCCAATCATTCTGCATAACTGAATTGAATTATCGTGATGGTTGAAATTTTTGGATTTATAAACCCTCCTGCTGAAGCTTTATGTATTTGACTTATATATATTATGACTTGGTGTAAAAATATATTTTTATACTCTTGAGGCATCACTGAACCCCCTTCATTTAGACCTCAAGACTCAACACACACTAGGATTTAAGTTTATTGATTTTCTAAATGAATGTGCATCCTTAATGTTAGTATGGTGTCAGCTGTAAACTGCTTTATAAGTTTAATACAACATATATGATCTTGTGTGAGCTAGTTGCACTTCATGAGGGCATGGTATTTGATCCAATGTTTATATATGCTATAATCTAGAGTTGCAGGAAAGGTTTGAGTTCACTCAATCGATCTATCCTGTGCATGTTCACTCTATTTTTTTCCAGGATTTAAAACCACTAAGTCATATGATAACTATTCAGATATTAACTCTGGACTAACATAGATGTTAGGATCAATTACCATAGATACATATCATCACACATGTATTTGAATGTACTGGAAGTGACTATGAACACAATAGAGAGTTTCCCAGTTGTTATACTCATAATTATAAGACTATGATGGTATTTGATTTTCTAAACTTCTTGTTTTAAGCTAACACTATTTTTACTTCTCAACAACATTCAACATTTGAATGATCAGTCTATATTTTCACACCTACGGTTAGAGCTTTCTAGGATTTAAAACACAGTAGAGTTTATGAGTATTTACACACATGTAATTAAATTATTGTATTTTTATTGATTTCTCAGGTTGTTCCATCCATTGAAGCCATTATTTTAACTTTCTACCTAACATCAACATTTTGAATCTAGTAAAATGATTTCATTTTAACACACGTAGGATTTGCATTTATTTAAAGTTTTATGTAACTATACTTACTTTAATAATGCTGCACATAGTTCTTCAGATTTATTCAACCATCTGCAATAGTTTTAATTATCTTTAAACACCTTTAATTATTACAACAATAAGATAGATACATACATATAGTCTAAAATCCAAATCAAGATCTATATAACAACACTAAGATTTAGAGTATTTCTCATAGTTACTGTGTTGCCTTTTTCCATTGTGTCTCAAGTTTATTCAAACATTCCAAGTTTAGTCTACTATTTTATGATTAACTAAATATCAATAGATGATGTTTTATATCAACATACATACGACTTCTTAGAATAAAATATAAAAATAGTAGAGTATATGTGGGGTGTTTACCTACTTAAATTACCCACTGTCATTTATTTCCAACTTATATGATATTCAATGATATGCCAAGACCATTTATATATAAGCAAATATATGTAGAGTAAATTCATGAATTTCAAATGGAAAAGTATGTAGAGGAGTTTACTCACCTTATACATTACTGCTTTGGCTCATGCTTCCATATTTCTTTCTCTATTTTTGCTCAAATACTAACCTCTTGCTCTATGTTTTAATTCCAGTTCTTTGTATATGTTTTCCTTCCTCTCAAGGATTTGAATTCTGCTTAATACACTATATTATACTTGCCATTCTCAAATGTTTCTTCACAGTTCATTCCATTTTCTCTTACATAGTTTTTAGTACATAGTTCCAGGTTTTTACTTTGTTTATGTTTGATTTGCAGGGAACTAGTGGATGGATGTTTATGTGCCCTTTAACTGTATTTATAGATGAAAAGTGGGAGGCTTAAGTCAGGTAGGTGTTATGGTAGGGAGGCGTATGTATGTGCAGCGGCATATAAGTGAGTTGATGTTGATTGAACACCCCTACACTGTCTCCAATTTTGCTGTACTCACCATTTAATGTGCCATGTTCTAGTTACCAGAATGCACATGTCGTACCTTCTTACATATTTTCCTTAAGCAAGAATCGATCTATTTAATGTCTTGGCTATTCTTTCACTTCCTTCTACCTTGATCTGTCACTCCTTTCAAGTCTAATACCAGGCTACATGGTTTTCTCATGGTAGATTTTTCTTCAGGTTTTAATGCTAGTGTTTATGTCCTATGCTTTCATATCAGTCCACTTACAGGCTAAATCTGTTATGCTAGTTGTTACTAGTCTACGTTGTTAAATCTTTCCCTTCCAAATTAAATGCCTGTGTTCCCTTTTTTTACTTTTTTTAGCACTTGCAGGCTTTACTTTTCTTACTTTTCCTTTTTCAACCTTCCATATTTTTAACCCATTCTTGTTTTTAATACCTTATGCATATGTTTATGTGCATACAAAATGTGTATCTCTCAGTTTCATACATGTCATATATATGCACATATATATTCTATATATATATATAATTGTATATGTGTGTATATTTATGAAAATATACGAAGTTATGCCTTTACCCTTGTAATTTGTCTACATGTATATTCACTCATATTTTATTTTAAGCCAATGTTATAATTAGATTGCCTCTTCCATATTTAAAGTTATGATCTTCCGATGTGAAGAAATAATGAATTTTACTTAATGTATCACATGTTAGTTAAATTAAGTAACTTACCAAGTTTTAAATGCAACTAGAGTTATTAAAATACCAAGCATTTGTCAATATATAACAAATCAAAATATAGGAAAACTATTCTAATTTAAATGAATTTGTTCTTATCATTATCAAACTCTTGAATATTTAATTTATATCCCCTGTTTCTATGAATTAATTAAATTTTACATTGTAAATTCTCATTTGAACTTTAATTGAAAAGTACAGATTAAATTGCGTAAGGAATAATCAAATCCCCCCTTTATTTCTTACTTAAGAAATCTGTATTCACATGGATTTTAAAAGAAACTTGAAACAAAACAAAACAAAATGATAAAACATTAATTATTTGTTTCATATCAATATATCAATATATATATCTTTATGTTGATTATAGAATTTTATTCCATTAACAAATTTATTCTGAATTTCTCGTATATTTACCAATATATAAATCTTGTAATTTTTAATTAAATTACCTGTATAATCTATACATGATAGATTATAGAACTATTCCAAAACCTGGGTCATTACAGAAATAGGTTGGAGGAATCCAACTGGATTCCTAAATAATTTTATTGTTGATTTTCATATATTGTATTATATGATATGACAAATAATCGGTGTTGATTATTGTGTGTTATGGGATGTTGATTAACATTAACCTGAAATAATTGGTATTTAAATACCGTAAACCATATTCAAATATATGGGAAAAGAAATTGTGGTTTTAAAAAGGATAATCTATTTAAATTAGAAATGAAATTTCAATTGGACTAGAATATTGTTTTAATTACAATAAACAAATGATTTGATTTATTTACAATGTCTATAAATAGGATGAAATAATGGCTATTAAATAAATTGGAATATAAATCTAATAATAAACTAAAAGGGAATTGGGATTTGTTTTCAAAGGAAAGTGATGGAAGTATTTCGATGTTCGAAATGAAATAGAATGGAAATAAATCAGTAATGATCTATAACTATAATTCGATCACATCGAATAAAATAAAGATAATTTATACTTATAAATTATACATAAAATGAAATTTCAGGATTTGATAAGATAAATAAATATTTGGGTTTGTTATCGAATAGGAAATCGAGATTTAAATTATAACTTTAAGTCGGTAGGCACCACCAACCTCCCGTGTGCGAAGCACGAGTCTCATCCTAATTATAACTTATAAAATGAGTTTATGAAATGAAATGTGAAGTATGTGCTTATAAAATAACCAAATAAGTAGGATTTTAAACTGTAATGATATTTGTTATTTTAATCAAGATTTGATTTATTAAATGAGTCCAGATTTCTGTTAAGAAATAATATTCACGTTTTAAAGTGAATAGTGATTTAAAAGCAAACATTTTTCATATTTAAATGGATTTAAGGAAATTTGAAACTAACTATGGACTAGTTAAGTTGAATGGCTTTCTAGATATTGATCTGATGTTGGTTTCGGCCTTTGGGGTTAATACATATGGAGTTGTTTTCCGATAAGAAATGGAAATGTTTTCCGATATTGATAAGATATATTTTCTGAAATATAGAAAATTAATAGTTTAAATTAAATGGAAATGTTTTTCCGTGAATCGTGAGAGGCTAAGTGAGTTGGAAAATTATTTGGGAAATTGGGAAAGGAAATGATTATTGATAAATCTATTAAAAGGGGTCAGTGTTGATTGATGATTGATCGGTAAGATTTCCATTTTGGAAAACGACCGTTGTTTGTACATATGTTTTCCTTTGATAGTTAAATCACCGACTATCAAAGTATTTGACCATTTCCGTTGTCAATACGGAGTGACCGGGATCAGATTTATTATCTGAAAACCACTCCATATGAGCATTATCGTTTCGAATAAAATAGATTGAAGATGAAGTTTATACAAGGGTTATTCTAGCGATCATAGGTAGAAATTAACTAAGATGTACTTACAGAATAATTCCTTTGGGTTGTCCAGTCCTAAGACAACTTGAATGGACGAATGTCTGACAGAGTATATCCGTTAGATCACGTAAGTTGATCATTTCAAACGTATTTACGTTGGGGAAATCAATATGCGATTTGGCGGGTATGACAATGTGGCATTAAATGAAAATATAGATGTGATCTATATAATAGTATGTCATGACATCAAGCCTTATCAACCGAGAAATGACGAAAATCAGGCTGGCAGCATGGCTAAGTGGGTCACACACAATTAGGTTATAATGTCACCATCTAGAGAATATTCATATTTGTTACTTCTTTTCGCTTATCTATCTCCCGGGAACGGTTATGTTGGTACACCAACCATAAGGTGACAATATATTCGGAACATTCAAGCGAAATGAATGGTCGGTCATGTGTGGCCGAGTAACAAGATGTTCTTATTGAACTCCAGTATATCGCTTCTAGAGTACACTTACCGGAAGGTGATTCCATAGCTTGTCATAGCTGGAAATCCATTACCCATCTGTGTTTATGTATGGACTAGTTTTATGATAATCATTTCCTTTAAAAGGATTTTAAAAGTAAACCAAGTGATTAGAGTTTACTCATACCAGTCACATGACTGACCCAGAGTTTATTTTGTTTTATTTTCCCTAAACTCTAGGGTGCCCAATTTTGTACAGGCAGTCAAGTAGTTGGGATTTTTTAGATACGTGGAGGAGTTTGGATCAGGAGGCTTCAGATTTAGATATATTTAGAGTTTATTTCCTTTATGATATTATGTGATAATGGTATGTATGTACACTTACCAGTTCATATTTCCAAAGTTGTTATATAATATATTTTTTTCTTTCCGCTGTGAGATTCATGTTTACTCTGTTTCTTTTTGATCTTCTTCTTCTTCTATTCTAACTTTCTTTCTATTTCTCACCCTCTAACTTTTTTCTATTAATGATCTGGTATATCCGATGTTCGAATTGTCGACATGGGTTTTGTATCGATTTTCGGGGTCAAAAATCTTTGTTTATTACAGTGGTATCAGAGCTGAAGGTAAAGTAATTACCTTGGCTCTGTGGCGTGACTCAGTAGAGATGGGGTTAGTAATACCCTAGATTGAGTTTGAGTGTATACATACAAGAGAAATTATTTGTAGATTATATAAAAATGGTTTTATATTGTGGAGATTTATTGGTTGAGTGGCTTATGAATTCTGGTTAGTGGTGGGGCACCTCGATGTTGATAGGAGTTTCTAAACATTCGAATACGATGAACCAACATGATGTATTTTTGAAAAGAGGGTAAAAGAAATAATTTCACCCGAAATATAGTTTGATACAAAGTATTGAAGTTATTATAGTATATTGAATGTGTTCGTTGTTATTATAATCGAGTAAGATTATAAAATTGAAATGGTTATAAATAACCAATCAGAATTCGTATAAGAGTAACACATAAATTCAGAAGAATTTAATCTGAATTTAAACCAAAATTGATATTAAAACCATGCGAAACTGGAAAAGTTTTTGTAAATGGATTTGGATTAAATATAAGGAAATTTTAAAATGCTGGGTGATTTGAAAATGTTTTTCAAATATTTTAAAGGGTATTTTGATTTGATTTCAAAATGGAAGTATTTAAGAATATGTTTTGAAGTGAAATAGTACTGAACAAACTTCGATCAGTGGAAAATAATTCTGATGATGATCCAGACATCATCGGTGTTCATTTTCGAGTTTCTACGTGACGGATTACCACCAAATATTTTGTTTTGAATTGTTTTGAGAAAACAAGTTGTTCGAAAATTCAAATGTTTGAATTGTAATTATTATGTGTATGATTTCGATTTGATTTGAAATAAAACCCAGGAATTTGAATTTTAAAAATTAATTTCTGAAGTTAAAAAGAGTGATATGGTAAGAATGAATAAATAAATTAGAATTTTAAATAAAATTGGATAGGATTAGAAATATCTAGAATGGAATTGGATTGTTGAATGGTAATTTGGGATGTGATGGGATTGATGAGTTAAGAGTTGAATTTGAGATTGGAATTGAAAATTGAAGTTGAATTCGGTTTGGATATAAGAGAATGATTGGATTTGATGATAGGTTGATTGGAGATAAATTGGAAATGCATTTGTATGTGCTGAAGGGTATCAAATTGAAGAGTTGAATGCCCGATAAAAAGGTACCAGCTTATATTTTATATTGGGTATGAGATTTATGACCTAGTTTGGAAAGCTGCTTAGCTATTTGATTTTCTTTTGGATTGGGAATGACCCAGAGCGGCGAGTTGTCGTTGTATTGATTGAGCCGTGCAAAGGAGACACTTGCGAAATTTTTCGAAAATTTAAGGCGTTAGAAAATTTTCAAGATTTTTGTAAAATTTCGCTAATAGAAATAAATTAATAATTTAATTGAAATAAATTGGTTCGGTTGAAGCTGAAGTTTAGTAGTTATTTTTAGTCTAGTTAATAGGGTGATAGTATTTTCCGGCTTAGTAATTTCAGGGATGAAATTCTTTTAAGAGGGAAAGAATGTAACGTCCCAGAATTTTTGTAATTTCATAATTAATTTATTTAATTATTTATATATATTGGTTTGATAATTCATAATGGTTTGAATTCAAATATTTGAATATTTAAATAATAAATAGGATAATTGATTTAATTTTCGAAAATGTCTGGAAATAGTTAAAATGTTGTATTATGTAATTTGGATGATATTTATTTTTGTTTATGTTCAAGTTATAATAGCGAATATATTATCAACACGACAGTTGAATGAATTAATTATAATATAAACTATAATCGAGCCCATAACGTCGTGGCAGTTCGTAATATTATGATTTTAACTTCAACTGAGTGTATAGGTCCGTTATTATACGGATTTCTTCGAAACAAGAAACGTTAGAATCTGTTAGGCCATATTTTTCTAATGGAAGTGAAAAATTGAGATTTCGGCTTATGGATTGTAAGCTATGTCCAAATCAAATTTTTAAATAATCGCTATGGATTCGTTTATAAACCATAACGTTTATTTAATTTTAATAAATTATTTATTTTGAATCTAGATAAGATTTCTAAGGCATAGTTATAATTTAATTTTTAGAATTTTATTGTAATTTTTAATTTGGAAAATAAGCAACCTTTTATTTGAAGTGTTTTACACTCTGTATCAGCACTTTGAAATTTCACATAATAAGTTATCTTGTCTATTTTATTATATTTTTGGGATCATGACACATTTCTGGACACAACGCTACTTTTATTTTCTTCCAAATCAGTTTATATGTGAACAGGGTTTTATATAACTAGGTATGCTGAACTTTTTAACAAAACTAAACAAACGTTTTATATTTAAATTTTTATAGGAACAGGTATTGCGCTTGACGAATTCATAGTTGATGTTTGTGATATGGGTTCTGTTTATACCTGAACTAAATAACGGTAAGACACAATTTTTTTTATTTCCTTTGATTCGAAGTTACCTAGCCATTAAGTACGACCTACATATTAACCATTTCATTATAACGTGACATTATATAACCATTTGGAATGGTAAATCATCACTGTCCACATATCATAATACAGATTATATAAGTAATCACTATCAGCACATAAATGGGTCTACAAAACTATTTGGCCATAGGTCAATAACGCGGTTCAGCTAAAAGCAACTTCCTATATTGATTCCTTTTATTGAATGGCCATGGATATCTTAGTTATATGTATTTCGGCAAGATTTTGGTTATCATTTCATGGATCTGTACTTAAAAGTCTAGGCTTACCTCCTCAATTTTTTTGTTATAAGGCAATTTTGGGTTTTTCTTTCCAATAATTTATGCCTAAGAGTTACTTATACAGTTTCACAACCAATCCCAGAATTTTGCAAAGAAGACAAGTGTTTGGTTTTCAGGTGTTACAGTAAAACTTCTAGGATTATTACAAAATATATGTATAAATGGTTTACTTCCTAGTTAAGTATTTCTTTCACTACCTAGTCTAAAACGTACAGCAACAAATATGCTTTCAACCTCTATCAAATACTTTGAAATGAAAATTCATACCCTTAAATAAATCACTGCATACTCATACTGCAGAAACCTATACCTAGCTAAAATCCTATTATCCTTATTACTTAACAACCAAATGACGCTACCTATATATGTGTACAACAACCCAGTCATTTTTCGATTGCAAAAGCATAAGGCCATAACATATAAGTATATAAAAGAAATAAAACTCCAGGCTTATCTAGTTGTCAAAATCTTTTCTCCTCTTCACTGATCAGTCACGCCCTTCTCCATTGTTCTTAGCCATTCTCTCAACCCCAGTCTGCCACTCTCTAAGGGAACCACCATTGCTTTTGTGAAGAAGATTTGACATACTTGAATGAATTTTATCTGTGGAACTTTGTCTACTCCTTAGCGGTTGTAAAGAGTCAGTTATTTTCTAACACTTGTGTTTGTATGTGGACCTTCTCTTCTACTCCTGGGAACGCTAGTTAACGCAAAAATCTAAGCTCGCATCTTTAAGTAATGACTTGGGAAATAACTAGAGATCCATGTTCGTGAAGGGAGTATGTGGAGTTTCAAAGGTTTTGGCACTAGAAAATTTCGGAGTTCCTGTAGCATCTCATGCGCTGGACGAGGACAGATCCAAGGGTGGTTGTGCAGGCACGTTCGAAGGTATGAGGATGTAGAGTTTCCAACGAGAAGGATAATGATATGGTTCGTTGAAATTTTCATGGTTGATGGATGGTGGAAGAGTTCGGTTATGGGGAGAAACAAACAGAAGCTCGCGTGGAAATATCAGGGAAGATGAACAATATTGTTTACGGCTTTCGTGGGCTGATATAAAGACGGTAAGGCCCAGATTCAATTAAATATTTAATTTTTTTTGTTGGCAAGTTTTGTTGGCATGCGTTAAATACTTAAGGGACCAATACTCAATTGCCATGTATGTTTACAGAGCATCACGTTTTCGCAGATGGAAGTAGTAGCATGGTAGGCGCAGGTTTTAAGTTGATGGGTCATGAATAAACAGTAAGCCAAATAAAATAAAAATGAAGAAAGGCCAAAAATGGGTGGACGTGAATCATCAAAGGGCTGGGTTGGGCTGATAGTTTTATAGGGTTAAGTCCATTTAAAAAAACTAAGTTTTTATTTAAAATAGTATGTTAACTTGTAATTGTAATATTATATCCATACGTTGTAACGATCTCTAATGGTCTGATCCGTTGAGATCGTATGGACGCAGGCTACGCTGTGAAGCTAGTTTGGAGCGATTCGGAGCTTGTTTGAATCTATGGCATAATTAAACGACTGATTGGATCTACCGATTGTTAATCGTTATTTAACGATTAACGTCCAAAGTGAGTAAACTCACTAACTCTGTCCAGTTTTATAATTTTATAAATGTTATTTAATATTGATAAAAATGGCTAAATGCTGTGTGTGATGGTTGTTTGGATGATTTGCTAATTCATTGGTTAAAATAATATACAAAGTTATACATAAATTATTAATTGAATACTGAGTCCATTTATTAAAATATTTCATATTTATATGAAATAAATGTTGATTAACATATATGGATGCAGGGAAACAGGTTGGAGGAACCAACCGGATTCCTCAACAATTTTATTGTTGATTTTCATATATTGTATTATATGATGTGACAAATAATCGGTGTTGATTATTGTGTGTTATGGGATGTTGATTAACACGAACCTGAAATAATTGGTATTTAAATACCGTAAACCATATTCAAATATATATGAAAAGAAATTGTGATTTAAAAAGGATAATCTATTTAAATTAGAAATGAAATTTCGATTAGGCTAGAATATAATAAGTTGTTTTAATTATATTAAAACAAGTGATTTGATTTATTTATGATGTCTATAAATGGGATGAAATAATGGCTATTAAAGAAATTTGGAATATAAATCTAAGAATAAACTAAAAGGGATTTGGGATTTGTTTTCAAAGAAAAGCGATGGAAGTATTTCGTTGTTCTAAATGAAATAGGACGGAAATAAATCCATAAGGAACTATAATTATAATTCAACTATGTCGAATAAAATAAAGATAATTTATAATTATAAATTATATATAAAATGAAATTTCAGGATTTGATAATATAAATATTTATTTGGATTTTTTACCGAATAGGAAATCGATATTTAAATTATAAAATAAAGTCAGTAGGCACCACCAACCTCCCATGTGCGAAGCACAGGCCTCATCCTAGTTATAACTTATTAAATGAGTTTATGAAAAGAAATATGAAGTATGTGTTTATAAAATAACCAAATAGGTGGGATTCTAAACTATAATGATATTTGTTATTTATATCAAGATTTGATTTAATAAAATGAGTCCAGATTTCTGTTAATAAATAATATTCACGTTTTAAAGTTAATAATGATTTAAAAGCAAACGTTTTGCAGATTTAAATGGAGTTAAGCAAATTTGAAACTAACTGGAGACTAGTTAAGTTGAACGGCTTTCTGGGTATTGATCTGATGTTGGTTAAGGCCTTCGGGGTTAATACTTAGGGAGTTGTTCCTTACTAATTTACAATTAGTGACTAATGGACAGAGAAGAATTTTCCGATATTGATAAGATATATTTTCTAAAATATAGAAAATTAATAGTTTAAATTAAATGGAAATGTTTTTCCGTGAATCGTGAGAGGCTAAGCGAGTTGGAAAATTATTTGGGAAATTGGGAAATGAAATGATTATTGATAAATCTATTAAAAGGGGTCAGTGTTAATTGATGATTGATCGGTAAGATTTCCATTTGGGAATAAGACCGCTATTTGTACACATGTTTTCCTTTGATAGTTAAATCACCGACTACCAAAGTTTATGACCATTTCCGTTGTAAATACGAAGAGACCGGGATCAAATTTATTATTGGAAACCACTCCGTATGGGCATTATCTTTTCGAATTAAATAGATCGAAGACAATTGAAGATGGTGTTTATACATGGGTTATTCTGGTGATCCTAGGTAGAAATTGCCTAAGATGGATTTATAAAATAATTCCTTCGGGTTGTCCAGTCCCAGGACAACTTGAATGGACGAAAGTCTGACAGAGTATATCTGCTAAATCGTGTAAGTTAATCATTTCAAATGTGTTTAAGTTGGTGGCGGAGGAATTTGTTTCTCTTAGCTCATACACATAGTATTTTTAGGGAAATAAATTTGTGATTTGGCGGGTATGACGATGTGGCATTCAAGGTAAATATGGATGTGATCTGTATAATAGTACATTATGACCTCAAGCCTCATCAACAGGGAAATGACGAAAATCGGGTTGGCAGCATGGCTAAGTGGGTCGCAACCAGTTAGGGTATATTGTCACCATGTAGAGTATATTCATATTTGTTACTTCTTTTCGCTTCTGTATCTCCGAGGAACAGTTATGTTGGTATAACAACGGTAAGGTGACATTATATTCTGAACATTCAAGCGAAATGAATGGCCGGTCATGTGTGGGTGAGTTATAAGATGTTCTTATTGAACTCTAGTGTATCGCTTCTAGAGTACGCTGATAGGAAGGTGATTCCATACCTTGTCATAGTTGGAAATCCATTACCCATTAAGAACCCGTGGTTTTTGATTGTATATTATATATGTAGAGCGTGAGATGAAAGCGTTCTACTAGATTGTTATTTACTTGATTTAGACATTATCATAATATCAGAATAGTATTGATGTTGAAAATGTTTTGGGTTACGTAAGGTAAAAACCATCTATGCTTATGTGTGGATCAGTCTTATGATTATCATTTCTTTTAAAAGTATTTTAAAAGTTAAACCAAGTGATTAGAGTTTACTCATACCAGTCACATGACTGACCCAGAGTTTATTTTGTTTTGTTTTCCCTAAACTCTTGGGTGCCCAATTTTGTGCGGGCAACCAAGTAGTCGGGATTTTTCAGATACGTGGAGGAGTTCAGAGCTGGAGGCTTCAGAGTAAGATATATGTAGAGTTTGTTTCCGCTGTGATATTGTATGATAATGGTATGTACGTACAGTTACCAGTTTGTATTTCCAAAGTTGTTATATAATATATTTTTTTCCGTTCCGTTGTGAGAATAATGTTTACCATGTTTTGTTCTGATCTTCTTTTTCTTCTATTCTAACTTTCTTTCTGTTTCTCACTTTCTAACTTCTTTCTATTAATGATCTGGTATTTCCGATGTTCAAATAGTCGACATGGGTTTGGTGTCGATTTTTGAGGTCGAAAATCCTTATTCGTTACACAACGTTTAGAGGGCCAAGCTATGTTCCATAGTCATGTAGAAGAAGGTGGCTGCCATAATGATGCATGAAATTTCTAAGAAGTCCAAAATACCAATGAAAACCAACCCCTTTGAAATCCATGCAAGGGGTTATTTACTTGTGAGTATTGGGGGTAGCTGCAGGTATTTTTTATCTCGGAGAGATGCGTAATTCGCATCCCGAGAACCACCCCAAAAAACCATGTCGATCCCAAAATTTACATCCCAGGCCATTGAAAAGTCATATCCCAAAAATATCTCAAAAGCACGTGCGTATCAAGGAAAAATAAGTGATTTGCATGGTAAAGTGTTCATGCCAATTAGTTTGGCACTTGCCAGACATTCATATCCTAGAATACTGTGCTAGACACGTGGTGATCAAGTTAAATCACGTGATTCATTCATGTTTTCTTCCTTTGCCAAATTTAGCTTGGCATTTGCCAAATCTGCATCCCTTGCCAGCCCACTTTCTCGCATTCTAAAAACCGCATCATAGAGCCGTGAAAATCTCGTATCCCATCGTGTCGATCCGCCTTTTTCATATCATATAAAACCCGCATCCCCCTGGTCTACCACCTTCTCGCATCCCAGAATCACGATGCAGATACAGAAAAAAGCGTTCAGGGGGTATGTTGCAATATGGAAAATTTGCATCCCAACTAGGATCATAAAATAGGGATGAGGATTTTCTACTATGCTAAACCAAATTTTCCAAAGAGATCGGCCAGAGCTGAGCATGTGAAAATGATCTGATTCACCGTGTCGATCACTGTTTTATGAATGTGCCAAACCCATGTTTTCTTAGTTGTCAGATCAACATTTTTTCTTGATCCAACTGTGCCGATCAGCTGTTTTGTGGTGATTGGTACATGAAAATCCAATTTTTTGGGAAAATCCTTCCAATTTTCCGGATTTGAGCACCGTGAGTCGCGCAAGCTATTTTTCTTTATTGATGTCTATTGATCAGCCGTTTTTGAGTGTAAGACATTGCTTTTTTTTTAACAAAATCCACATATTTTTCCATGATGAGTTCTGCCACGTGATCGGACCGACACGCTTAAGTACTTTGAGCTGATCAGACTGAGTCGATCACATAATTTTACTATGCTAGTTTTTCCAAGTCCATCAATGACAATTTTACAAACCGACACCATTCCATCCTCTTCTGAACACATCGCGAGTTCGACCAAATCGCTTTTGCTTTCTGATTGCATTCTCGATGCTTGAGTGCGTCACTAACCAAAATCTTGACGTGTGACAGCTTTACCAAAAAGCATGTCAACACTTTGTCCCAAAAACATGTCTTGCTTGATCGACAGAAGATGTGTTTTTCGAGAAGACCAAAAATCCAATAACCAAAGTCAGGAGAAGTCTGAAGTGAACTTCTATAACCAGAAAATCGAAGAGCCACGATCGCGCCGGATCATTTTATCCAAAAATCCTCGATCACTCTAGATCGTATTAACTAGAAATCTAAAGTCAATAAACTAGAAATCTACGATCGCTCCAGACTATATTTAACTAAAGAAACCATAAATCCTGAAATCCCATGAAAGCTGACAATCGCTCAAGATCATTTTTTAGAGATAACCAGAATAACTAGAAGACCAATAGGACTACAGGAGTCCAACAACCTGAAAATCCAAAAAATCCATAGCCAGGAAATCGGGAAAACCCAAGAAGCATAAATCTAGAATAACCAATAACCGTATAAACCGATATCCGTATGAGTTCGAGGTGACATTGCTAAAAATATACGACCAAGAACATGCCAAAGAATTCCAAGCCGGCCTTGCCGAGGCAAGATGATCAAGGATGAGCCGGCAGGTCCAAGATAGCCTTGTGAAGCAAGACAACAAAGGACAAACCAGTAGGGTCCAAGACAGCCTTGCGAAGCAAGATGACCAAGGAAAAGCCGGTGAGGTCCAAGACGACCTTGTGAGGCAAAACGACCAAGGACAAGCCATGGACCGAAGTCCTTAGAGTTTGTAATCCAGTTTCAGGTTTCATACCTTACAAGCAAGCTTCCTTACTTTGCAAGGCAATCTTATTAAATTTATATAACTTTGGAGTTTTTAACAAGGCTAAAATGAAAGCCTGACGGATCGTCATTTGTAAGGGGAAGGCATAGGGGCTCGCCTATCCCCGTAAATGGGTATGCAGAGTTAGCCGTTTTTGTTTTCAAATTCATTTGTGAAGGAAACTGAATAGTTTATCACCCATCAAGAGCATGCCTAGGATCTCGCCGGTTCCCGTACATGGGTAAGCATGCTTAGCCACTCGAGTTCCAAAACCAGGGTTATCTCAAGTCAGCCTTGCCGGAGCAAAACGACCACGAGCAGACAAAAAAGTTCAAGGCGGCCTTAACAGAGTAAGACAACCAAGAAAAGCCAAAGTGCCCAAGGCGGCCTTACCAGAGCAAGACGATCAAGAAATGCTAGAGTAGTTCCAAGACGGACTTAGGGTTGTAATACGACCAAGGAAAGCCAGTTTAAGTTCTAAGATGGCTTTACCGGAGTAAGATGACCAAGGAAACCCAGAAAATATATTTTACTAATAACAAGGGGTGTTGGTATGTTGTTGACCAAAGAGCATGCATGGGGATTATAACAGCTCATGTACATGGGTAGGTCAGCTCAACCATCTACAATCCTTAAAGCCAAAAGAGGTAAATCTAGATGGATGGAGCCTATAAAGGCTAATTCATGGGCTGGAGCCCAAATATCCAAATCCAAAGAAAGCCAAGAGAGCCAATACCATAGGCTCAAGAAATCCATAAGTCGAAGAACCTAAGTGAGAAAGCCATGAGTGGGTGGCCCATTATCTGAGTACCATATAATCCAGAGGCCAAGAAGCCAATGAAAACCAAATCTAAAGCCTAATCACAGAAGGCTAAAATTCCAAAATCCAAGAAACCAAAACCAAGCGACTGAAAAATCAATACCAAAACCCAGAAAACCAAGTAGAACCAAGAACCAAGAATCCAAAATTCCACAAAGCCAAAAGACCATAATCCACAAGTCATAAGATACTAATGCCCAGGAGATTTGCATCCAAGGCACCAAAGCCAATAAGGGGTTTAATTGATAATAATACCACAGGGACAAGTGCTGGTCCCAGTCTATCCTGATTTCCATGAGAGTGTTGTATATGTCTTGGTGCCACAATCCGATTCTGAACAAACCATGCCATCTCTCCACGTCTGACGTGCTCTTCAATCATATCTTTAAGATGTCAACACTCGTTTGTATTATGACCGTCGAGATCAGGAAACAAGCAATGTCAGCCAGTATCCCTTTCTCTTTGAGTTGACTCCATTACAAGAGGCTTTTTGAAAGAATAAGTGAGATGAACTTACAGATAAATTCCCTCAGGGTTGTGAGTAACTTTTGAGTAAGTCGAGAACTTAGGTTGTATCCAAGCCATCCTAAAATCACTCCCCAAAGAAGGTTTGCTAGCAAGAGAATCCTTTTCTTTTCCAAAGTCAAACGGTTTCTCTCCCTTAACCACATTAGCTTCGAGAACCTTTTTATTAGTACTCGCATCCTCTTACCAAAGGAATCTTCCAGTTTCAAAATAGAACTCTCCAAGATCCCTAGGTAGTCCCAATGCAATGAACTCTTAAAGTTAGACTTATCCAAAACTCCAGATACTGCAGCCATCAAAACCATAGATGGATTAGGTCTATCAACTGAAGCCAGCATAACATTAAACCATTTCAAGAATTTACGCAGAGTCTCCCCGGACTACTACTTAATACCATTTAGAGTTATAACGCTTTTTGGATGAGCTTTATTGACTCAAAATTGTTTCACAAACCAGCTAACCAAAGCATTCCAAGAAGTGATAGAGTCCATCTCCAGCTGCCTAAACCACATAGCAGCAATATCTGCCAAATAAAGCCAAAATCACTTTGCCATGATACTTTTTGAACTGCAGAGAACTTCCATATGTCGAACATACCACATCAAGTGGGTAGTCGGATCCTTCCGACCATCATAAGCTTCATATAATGGTAGTTTGGAGTCTGGTAGATTATGAGAATTCCTTATGTTCAAAGAGAATGGACTGCGAGTCACATAATCCATATTCGAAGAGGAGCCACTAACTTGAGTGAATCGATGAATAACTTCCGCGATCTAAGATCCATTACCAAAAGCAAGCTATTGATTCAGATTATCCAAAGCCATAGTGTTTAATTCCAAATTAGGAATCAGTTGATAAGAAAGAAGAATATCCGACTGAATTCCAACCTGAGGAGTCGTATTGGGCACAATCCTGACTCCCGGAACCGTGGGAGCACTACCATCCAAAGCTGTGCACCGGCACTTGAACAACATTACCAACAACGGATCTCGCAACTTGACTGACCAAAGCGTCAGGGGCTGGAGCGATGTCGGAATTAGGGCTTCCCTCGACTGTTGCGGGACCAACACCAGTCTAGGGATCGATGTTGGCCTGCTGATTAGTTTGCGGGGTTGCCCCAAATCCCGAGTCGCAACTTGAGGAACACTGGTACTTGTTCCAATAATATCAGTCTGGCTAGTCGTCCTTCCAGATTTTTCCAACCTAGCCTCAATTTAAGCAATAAAGGTAGCAAAAGCTTCTTGCTATCTATCGAGTTAAGCGTTCAAATCCATAGACAAATTCTTAATCGTCCCACCAACATCGTCATGAGTGATGTAATTCGAGGGAACTCCGGTTGAAGAAAGTTCCTGACTTCCTTCACCTGCTACATGTTGAGCTTCAGCGATCACGTTGAGCTTCTTGCGCTTAACCGTGATGAAAAGCAAGTAGCAAAGACAAAGTTGAAAACTGAAACCTGAAACCAACGTCGAAAACCAAAACCAAATCCAAAGGTGAAGTCTGAATACAAATCCGAGAATCCAATCTGAAGCAGAAGTCAAAACTGCGTGACCCCTTCCTGGCACGCCAAAGTCTTGACGTGAGGAATTGTCGTTATTCGCGCATGCCAACGCCTGAGTGTACATTTTGCAATAAAGTGATATTCCAAAACCAAAATAATGAAATGCCAGGAGAAAACAAATTTTTATAGGGGTTCAGCACTAACACATACGTCCACTTCATTGTAATCATTCATCATATAATAGCTGATTACAATTGTTGTAGAAGTTCGGTCAATCTTTGAGTACAAAGTGTTACGATAGAACCGTAAAATACTTATTAATTCTAAACTTTGACCAAAATGTCTCTATTATTCTTCGTCGGATGAAAAATATGTTGACTTGATCAAGAATAACCAAAAAGTAGCTTCAATGTCCAAAAGTGTGGAAATATGTCCAAAAGCAATCCAATTAGATGTCCAAAAGTTGATAGAAAATGTTTATGCAACGTTTATAGGTCCATGCTATGTCCCATAGTCACGGAGAAGAAGGTGGCTGCCATTAATGATGCTTGAGAGCTCCAAGAAGTCCAAAATATCAAATGAGAAGTGATTAGCATAGAAATATGTTAATTTATGCACCTATATTTTATCTTTTTGTATATAAATAATTACTACGTTGGGTATTATTTTGTTGTTTTTATAGATATTTTGTCCATGCCTCATTCAGCCTTAAAAGTGAATAATGGATGCCATTTACTTGAAGAACTGCATAAGAGCTTTCATTGGAGGCTGTTTGTGTTCATATTAGTCTTTTTGGAAGGAGATTGGTGGAAAATATCTTTTGAGATGTGTTATTGAGCCATAATCTTTGATGAGAAGGCCCATTAGAGGATTTGGGTTTCCAATTCACCTATAAAAGCACATGTATACCCATTGTAACAACGATCCCATTTTTCTATCTTCTTCTCCATTAACAAAGTTCTTCTTCTTCTTATTTTTTTCATTTATCTATTTCTTAGCAACTAGTTCCATCTATACAATTAGATTTGGTAGAGTACTAGTTGTATTTTACATTTATTTTCATTAGTGATTAACTGTTTGAACAGTTTCAACGATAATCCTAATTTTATTTCTATTGTTATTTCTATTATGCACTTTTATTTTCTGCATTTTTATTCTTGTTTTGCAATTTACTTTCATTAGTGATTAATCGTTTGACTAGTTTCAATGATAATCCTAATTGTTGCAATTTCAATTGTTCTATTTTCAACCAAATCTCAAAAGTCGTCTAACTCGTCCATGAAATTCTATAAATAATAATTTTTTATTTGCTTCCCTTTGATTCGACCTGCATATTACACGATCTGTGCGCTTGCAGAATTTATTACATAAATTGCGTTTTTCTAATTCATAGAAAAGTAGCGATCAAGTTTTCGGCCCCGTTGCTGGGGAGGTAACAATTAAATTTTATTATTTATTTAATTTCCGATTCATGTTAGCTTTTATTTTATTTTATTTTTTCTTTTATTTTCTTGCATATATAGAAATGAAAAAAATCTTGATTGAATAGATTTGGTATTATTCAATGATACTGTAATCTTTTAAGAAAGAAAAAAATTAATAACTTGCCATTTTCATTGATTTTCCACCTTTGACATTTTTTTCCTTTCTTTTATTTCTTTCCTTTTTTTCAAATCAATTCTCTCCTTTTTGTAAATTTCTTTCTTCTTTTACAACATTAAAAAAATTCCTTTTTTCTTCCCTGCCTTTTCTCATCACATCTCTGCAAATTCCCTTCTACCACAATTCCACTTCTTAGCAAACTTTCTACCCACGTTCCATTCCCTGTCCACATCAAGTAGAACAATCATCTTCCAATAACACCTCATCTTCCATAACCTACATCCATCAACCCTCGAACCATCTTCTTCAAACAAACCAACGTCTTCCCTATCGCAAATACCTTCCTCCCTATTCATCATCAAATCTCCATTCCCAAACCAACAACCCAATTCAACTCCGTCCCCGCAGTTCATAGCTACATCACAACTGTTCATCACAAACTTCGTACCCAGTTCATGCCCATCATTCAGAACCGAAAACCATTCTTTACCCAAAGCTGTGAACCTTTGAGTGAATTTTCGAATCAATTCCCAAAAAAAAAACATCGAAACCACCCACAAAACGAAACCAAAAATAAATCCGATTATAACCCCCTACTTCGGAAACTCCCACTTTTACCTGATCAACCCATCGCAACAGACCATACCCATACTTCAGCCAATCACACACCATCTTTTTCACAATCCCTCCTCCAATCTTTACGCACCCTCTGCAGACAACCTCTTCACACCACAGTCCCTCAACGCAAACTCCCTCAAACCGTACTCCCATACAATACCAAGTCCCCATCCATCAAACTCCAACTCAGCCAATCCCCTCACCACTACAAACCAATGTTCACCCATATAAACCTACTAACGCACCTTCCCTGCTTGTCCACAACCATACTGAACAATCAACCAAATCCTCTTCGCACATCATCAAATACCCACGAATCGGTTACCAGTCCATCACAACAACTACCGCAACACTTCTTCCAAATCACACCTACAAACCCTTACCTGATTTGAAGCATCGATCGCTGAATCCCGAAACACTAATACCCCATCCCAATTTGAAAGTCGATCTGAACTAAAATCGACCAAATCTCCGATCCCATTTTCAAAAAGAAAAAAGGAGAGAGAGAAAATATCTTCTGCGTGATTTTCTTCCATCGAAAACAAAGAAGAAAGAAATAAAGGGGCGTGGATAATTTGTTTTGGTTTTGAGCTAATTGTGGTGTTCAGACAAAAAGAAAGATTCAAAAATAAGGGAAACAAACCTTTGTAGTTCCCATTATTTTCGAGAAATAAATCGGAGGGGCATCAGTCAATTTTTTTTACGGTGCGCTAATCACCTTATATTGCGTCAACTTGGTGCACATTGTATTGGGTGATTGCTGAACCCTATTTTTTGAGTTGTTCACTTGGCCATGTGCTACCATTTTTTTTTTCCTGTTTGTTGTTGAGTCTAGTCTTGTTTTATCGGGTCTTAGTTGGTTAGTTGTTGTCTTCGAGTTTAGTTTCTTTTGCTTTTTTTCTTTAGTTATTTATTTCTTTTCATTACAAAAAAAGAAAAAAAATCGAAGACCAAAATGAAAAGGATATAGTCAAGAAATCAAATTCAGCGGTCAAGAAATTTGCAAATAGTGAATCTTAATTGCTTTGGACGGACTTCCACAACCACTATAAAATTTTCTTAACTCTACAGGTTCTGCAACTGCTTTGAAAATATACAAATTGCTTGTAAAAATCTTCTGCAGGTGTAGCGGCTTGCTTGTACAATTTTTTCAATTCTGCTATTATTCTGTAACTGTTCCGTGATTGAAATTTCTGAATCTATTTGTGAGGCACAAATTTCCATAACTGAAATCCATAATCTCATTGTTTTCAACAATAAAAATAGTCATTGCAAAATAATATAATTGAAAAGTGGTGCTTTGTGAAGTTGATTCTCTCATATAATTGGATCGCGGATATATAGTAGTTCAATTTATTGAACTATTAGCAAAAAAGGTAGCATACTACCCGTAAAATATTGGTCGTTTCCCTTAGTCTTTATACTATACGTGAATGGTCATAAGACCCTCTTCCCCCTTCTAATTGAGTCAGTTAATTAATGGAGCACAACTCAGAATTTTATATTATTTTGAAGTAAGAATAATTTCTGTCTTGCTTTGGCTTCATTAAAATGTCTGATTCAAATAAATCCTTTTGAAAAATGTGGGATAATAACCGGAGTAGACGTCCTCTAGAAGAGTATGAGTATGAATTACAACTCATGAAGCAAAATTTTCCAACTGACCAACATTTTCAAAATCATAGAAACGATCGAAATTGCAACTTCAATTCAAATTTCAATAATTTCGATTATGGGCCACATCCACACCAAAATAGCTTTAAATCTCGATATGGCTTTGATCCACATCATTATGTGGTTGTAAACCAAAATTTTCAAAATTATAGCCCATATCAACATCTTGAAAATAACTAAAATTGCAATTTTCCGCCAAATTTCAATAGTTTTGGTTACGAACCTAATTTTCAATATCAAAATGATTTCCAATATCATTGTCATTTTTCTGAAGATTCAAACAACCACCACATTGGAAATGATATTGATCGTGAATTTGATGTGAACTACAATTTTGAGAATCAAAGAATTCATAACGAGATCTCTTAAATCAACGCTCCTGAAGAATACCATCTTAACATCCTTAGAGAGAAGGAAAAAGGGCTAAATAAAAAGATGGATGAACTTCTTTGCTTAATGACATCTTTGAAAGAACGACGAGAGCAACAAAATCAAATTCAAAAAAGCGATGAATCAAAAAATAATCCATTCTTTACTGAAAGTGAAAATTTTCAGATAACAACTTTGGAAATTGAAAATAACGATCTAAATGAAGTTGTTCAAAATTCAACAAATGATTTGGACTTTGATTCTTTTTAGGAAAAAGATTTAAGCTAAGATTTTGATCTCTCTCTTTCAGGCTGTGAGGAACTTGAAATTTTTGAAATTGAACAAAATGAAAATGTTAATTTTTTCAAAAACTCAAAATCTAAAAAGGATTTTAACGAACATGAATTTTTTGGATTGTATGAGGATGAGTTGCTAAATGAGGATGAAATAGAATAAAGCCACCAACCCAAGTTTGAAAATTTTGAATTTGAGGTTCCAGACGAACTTGAAATTGTCATTTTTGAAAATACGTTTTCAATTAATAAAATTGAGAAATGCGATGACATAGTTTTGAACAACACTCAAAATTTAAATTTCACGATTGCAACTAAGTTTATATACGATCACAAATTTTTGGACAATTCCACTGATAAATTTGTGGAACACATGAATCATCTTGGAAACACTATTTCTGTGGGTAAACCTCATGTTAGGATGACACTAAAGATTCATCTACTGGACTATAAATCTAGGTGTAAATATGAAATGGGTTTCAAAAACCTTTGCTTATTAGAAAACATGCCTAGACATAGTGGGAATGGGATTCATTGGGCTAGAACCAAGCGTGGGAAAAAAAGTTGGTGGCATTCTTTGCATCGCATGCATCATAAACACATATATCATTGTACGTATGATCCATTTTTACATGTAGTTATAATGCATTTCATTCTACAAATAATCTTGCAAATCATTCACCTTTGGGTACGATCTTTCAAATTTAGGAAACATGTTTACAATGTGGACACTGTTTTGTTCTAGTGTGGGGGGAGTCTGCATTGCATTCTTTTTAATTTTCTTTAATTTTTCTTCTTTTCATTTTCGTGCATTTAGTTAGGACCATCATGAATTTTATGTCGTAGTAACATACCATATTTTTTTTTTGAAAATACGACTCATTTTAGATTGATACAACAAAATAAGTTAAGGACTATTAATCAGTTGATAGTATTTTTTTCTCTCAACTAAGATCAACTAAGAAATATAATGAAAAGTTGAATTTTGAGGGATAATAGCGTAACCAGTACATAGGGAGATTCTTAGGTGATGGCCATGAAGTTTATTCTAAACTGTGGTCTTTGTTTATTGAGTGGAGGACATAAAATACTTATATTGGCTTTTTGAATCTTTGAAACTAAGTTGTGTAAAGTTGAATTCGCGTACTCTCTCTTTTTCTTATATTTTCAATGTAATAATAATAGCAATCCAAGGGTGTCCAATATTGCTTGTATATCTAGCGTTGGTGTGCAAACCCGCCAAGCTCTATCTGACATGTTGTTGACAAAGTCAGCGTCAGAATATCTTGGTCTCATTTTATGAGATTGGACACCTAAGGATTACCGACATGTTGTTGACAAAGTCAGCGTCGATCTACGCAATCCACCAAGCTCTGTCCCAACTCTCCGTCAGTCCGCAAGGCAGTGTATGGGTGGTATACCTTGGTCTTTAAGTTAGGTGTATGTAATTAAACATAAATTTTAACTTTTATAAAGATAGAGAATAAGCAATGATGCCCAAACATTTCTTGACCTTATTGATTTGACTAGTCATACACAAGGAAATTAGAATACCATTTCACAAACTGTGACAAGCAAACTAAAAATTTATTTCATGGCTGCACTATGTTATCTACCGAACTAACTGGCCAAACTAGAATTTAACATTTGAAAACTTGATTTATATTGAAAATTTGTGACAAGTTGAGGTATCTAAAATAAAATCAACTGACTAGAAATTGTCAACTTAATTTGTTGTACCACTTTCCTGAAACAAGTCGTGTTTTCATTTTTTGTTTTCATTTGCATATGTCCGTGCATTCATATAGTTGCATTAAAATCATTGCACACCACATTTGAATTTTGTGGTTAGTATCCGCTGAAAACCCTCACGAGACACCACTCGTCCTATTAGGATGCCTAGAGGTTCAACGGCTTGTTGCATACACTCAATGCAATCGTGTTTCCTACGAAAGTGTGACCTATCTAGATTAGTTTTTCATTTTTATTTTACTAGAGGACGAGTAAAAGATAAGTGTAGGGGTATTTGATCAGCATAGAAATATGTTAATTTATGCACCTATATTTTATCTTTCTGTATATAAATAATTATTACGTTGGATATTATTTTGTTGTTTTTATAGATATGTTGTCCAGACCTCATTCAGCCTTAAAATTGAAGAATGGATGCCATTTACCTGAAGAATTGCATAAGAGCTTTCATTGGAGGCTGTTTGTGTTCACATTAGTCACTTTGGAAGGAGATTGGTGGAAAATATCTTTTGAGATGTGCTATTGGACCACACTGTTTGATGAGAAGGCCCATTAGAGGATTAGGGTTTCCAATTCACCTATAAAACCACATGTATACCCATTGTAAAAACGATCCCATTTTTCTATCTTCTTCTCCATTAACAAAGTCCTTCTTCTTCTTCTTATTTTTTGCAATTTTCTATTTCTTAGCAATTACTGCCATCTACACAATTAGACTTTGTAGAATACTAGTTGTATTTTACATTTATTTTCATTAGTGATTAATCATTTTATTAGTTTCAATGATAATCCTAATTTTATTTTGGTTGTTATTTCTATTATGCACTTTTATTTTCTGCATTTTTGTTCTTGTTTCACAATTTACTTTTATTAGTGATTAATCGTTTGATTAGTTTCAACGATAATCCTAATAGTTGCAATTTCAATTGTTCTATTGTGACGTCCCGGATTTTTCGGTTATTTAAATTTGAATATTTAAATCTGTTTTTTTTGGAATACGTACGGTGAGACGTAGTAGCTATATAAATTTCATCGGGAAATTTAAATGTTTGCCGGTCGCATATTTTTCAGTACAAGGCTGCGCCTAACGGTTCAAATTTTAGCGACCGTAAAATCTCTCCGGAACCAGTTCGGACAAACATGAAAAATATTCTATTCATTGCCACGAATCCGATGGCGAAATTCGTTTCGCGAAAATCGGATGTTTTGACCTCCGTTTGCTTGTTTTTCCTTCTGAATTTTACATTTAAAAGGGGTCCGTAATGCCTTTTTGAACGGAGAGTCCTGACACCAGAAATTTTATACCGTTGTGTCTGTCTCGTCGCGCTGATTAGCACAATATATTCATTTGCCTGGTTCGGTGTTCGGTTCGCGCTGAAATTGTTGAAATGCTTGCACAGTTCATTTTTGAAACAAAGCCATGGGACCTCGAAGTTTTCATATCCTGATCCTGCATGTTTTTCTAAGCATTT
This sequence comes from Allium sativum, assembly GCA_030737875.1. Classification (NCBI taxonomy): domain Eukaryota; kingdom Viridiplantae; phylum Streptophyta; class Magnoliopsida; order Asparagales; family Amaryllidaceae; genus Allium; species Allium sativum. The sequence continues at coordinate 2,401,657 of JASFAX010000050.1, read as the reverse complement.
TGGGTCTGCAAAACACGTTAATTTATTTTATTAAATCATCCAAATATTTTTTTGTTTTTTTAAATGGACACTTCTTATGTTTTGCAATGCATTCCAAACCATGCGTATGTTATCCCATGCACCCTTTCATTTAGTGCACTTTACTTCATCCTTCCAGTCAACGTTTCAAGCTCACTAATAAAAAATAAATATATATATATATATATACAAACATATGTCTTCATGGATAAGAGATCGTGCAGTACAAATTATGCACCGCTGATCTAACGCCCAAATGTTTTCAAACCTGTGTATTTTCTTTTTAGTAGAACAGAGAAAAATCCACGTACACATCTACTTTATTTTATTTTCACCTCACAGAAGAACTAAAGATATTTAAATAAAATAATGGGGATAGCAAATTTGCGTGCCAAACATTTCAGTTACTTGGCTGCCAAATTTCCTCTACCGTGACCCCTAAGTTTTGTTTTGTTTTGAAATCCTCACCACGCAACAACTAGCCTAAATAATACCTGCAACCCTATAATTCTAAAACTTGGCTTCCACGGTCTCTTGCCTATAAATAAGTACTGCTCCTCTTTACCTTTCAAGCTTTCCCTCAGCTAAAAAAAAGGTAAGGAAAAACGTTGGGAAGGCTACAGGAGGAAGGATGGAAGGCTATAGTGGGAATTTGTGTAGGTAATGTGCGAGAAGATGTGTATGTAGGAAGCATGGCTGTTAGCACATGCATGCGTGGTGAAGTTAAGGTCTTTCGGGCTGGAAAAAAAAAGTGAAAGAAGTATGAGAACTGAAGGGGAGGGACGGTGCAATGTTTGGCGGCTGTCGAACTGAATGATGCATGCGTGGCCAAGAGAAATTGTAGCAGGTGGGAAGTTATAGTAGATATGGGTTTCGAAGTTGTGCATGGGGTTGATGACGGAGTGGTTTGAGTTGCGGTTACAGTAAGTGTTGGGTGCGACAGGTTTTCAGAATGCGAAGAGGAAAGGAGAACGGGTTTTAGGAGAAGAGGAAGTAGGGGACGCGTTTTTGTTTTAATCAAGGATGACGTGGCGCCTCGTATTAAGGTAATGACTGGTTTAATTAATTAAATAAATAATTAGTTTAATAATTAGTTTAAGTTAATTATCGTATAATCTATTCAAACTTTAAACTAGCGTATCTCTCTCATACGTTAACGGATTTCAGCGAAACTGGATCCGTTGGGATCGCAGGGACGAGCTCTAAGCGATGGCACTGACTAGGCTCTGATCTAACACTGTTCAAAATTCAGCTAATTTTGAATGTCCATTCAAGATTAGAAGGAACAAACGCGTCAACCGTCGACAGAATAACCTGGTGAGTTAATTCTCACACCTTCTGGAATTCTGTGATGTGGTAAATTCATATAAAAATATAATTTACCTTTAAAAATATAAATTTGTTGATTGGTTACTATTGGCTGTCATTGTTTGATGGTTGTTGTTAGTTATGTTTAATCGTTTTAAATTAGTTGATCATATGAAATTTATTTCATATATTATTTGAAATGTATAACGAGCTGTGATGCAGGGAAGAACAGGTTGGAGGGATTCGACTGGATTCCTCAAATATATTTATATATGTTGTTTATTTGTTTTATATCGTTGATAGTTGAACTGATTGAACCCCCTATGATAGAAAACCTGTTTGAGTGTGATGGTTGAACAAATATCCACCCGTGTTGTGTTTAAAATCAACCGATAGTGTTGATTTGGTAATTGGCAGTGAATGGCCTAAAGTTTGTTGTCTTAGTCGTCGGTTGACCGTTCGGTGAACTGACGCAGTTTTAAAATTATAAATTATTTTATAACTGAATCAAAGTTTTTAGTGGTTTTATATAATTAATTTAAGTTGAAATTTTTAAATAAATATTTTAATCAAGGTTATGAAAGAAATTATTTAAACGGTCTTATGTAATAAGATCGTATGATTGGCCAAAAGCTAGAAAATAGAGATTTTACATACATGTTGGAAAAGTGGCCTAATTTTATTTTAAATGAAATTAAATAGTGATTTTAAATTAATTAAGTTATTTAATTAATTTAAAAATGGAAATGACAAATGGAAATCAGTTAACTTCTAACTGATATGCACGATTGACGAATATCAACCGTTTGAACTGAAATTGACAAATGAGATTTAAATTTCAGAATTTTTGTTAAAGTTAACGAACAGTGTAAAATTTATTAGTTAATCTTTGATTTAAAATAAATTAAAGAAATTATTGGATTGTTAATGTGAATGAAGTAAATTTTTATTTAATAAGTTTTGAAAAAGGGATAATGATCCTATTTGTAGCAAAATTAGCTATTTTAATATAGTTAATGTAAAGTTAGTTATTATTTTTAAAGAAAGGACCTTGAGTTAAAATTTCATTGGAAATGATAGGCGTCGATAAGTTCGAGTAAAGTCGAAAAATGGGATTATAAGAGGATTTATAATCCAAATCCAAATTGAACCTTGTAAATGAGATTCGTAAGGGTACATAAAGATTTAAATAAGCTTTTTCTTAATTAAAGCGAATTCAACTGCATGAAAATTAGAAAAGCGTTAATGGTTTTGAAACGAAATCTGGATTAAGTTGCAAAAGGTAATAATGGACTATTTTAAAGGAATCCAAGCGAGATTTAAAAAGGGTCTTCAACCCAAAATGTTGACATTAATTGTAGTGAGCAAACATCACAAAGGAAATTACATTTAGAAGTTTGTGTTAAATATTGGCAATGGATCTTTGATATAAAAATCAAAGTTTATGAATCTTTCATAAAGGAAGTAGCATTTTTTTTCCAAGATAAAGCATATTATGAGAACGCCAATAAATGGAAGCGAAGTATTTGGCGTGAGATTTTTATAAAAACCCAAGGGTTTGAGCGAGATGTTGTTTCACGTAAAAAGGGCGTTTATTGGGGAATTACTTAATCAACTGAATTAAGTAAAGAGATTTCAAACAAAGATTTCAAATGTATGAAATGGTTTTATAAACCATATTTGAAATCGAGATGGTAAATAAGAATTCTGGCGAAATGGTTAAGTGACGAACTGATATTATTCTGAGATAAGAACGTTGTCGATCAAGGTCTGAGAGGTAAATAAAATACCCCAACTTGAACGGCTTCACTATTATCAAGGAATGGTATTAGTTTGAAACGAGTGGAAAGTGCTGTAATTGGTGTGATATCCCATACGAGAGATATTGAATGTAAGTACGGGATTTTGGGAATATAAATGATACTACAATGTAGTTATCAATGGAAATAAGAATATTGGATTTAGAATTATAAGCCAACAATTGTTTTAACCATATTAGAATCGATAACGTGTTAAGATCATTAAGTATAATTTATATATATATATATATATATATACATACATTCTCTGCAATGTATAAGGTAGTTGGTTAAAGATAATTAAGAATAGATATAATGCTTTGAATTTATTGGAAGATTAGAAGTTATTAACTATTTTGTCAATTATATTTCAATAGGGCCAAGTCATGCCAAGTACTGAATCAGCAAACTCATTGTATTCACACTATTGTATTTGATAGTTAAATCACCGACTATCAAACCAGACCAATACGATTGTTGGTATGGAAAGACCGGAATCGAATTTATATTCGAAAACCATTCCGACCAACAAATACGTGAGGAGATCAGAAGATGATCGAAGTGGAGCGTTGAAGACCGTGGATCTTCATAAGCGGAAGGACCGCTAATAATCTTTGGTTAGCTCCCAGAGATAAGCTGTGGTTCTGTCGTGGTTGAAATCCACGGGTTGCAAGGACTGCTCGCTACTGATCCATGGGGTGATTCCTATATGAGATGCAGTAGGAGAGTACCTTCGGTTCATCCTGTTCCTGGATGACTTGTATGGACGAGTGTCTGACAGAGTATTTCCAAAGGAGTCACGTACGTTGATATTTTCAAACGTACCAGGTTGATGGCGGAGAAGTGCACATTCTCTTAGCTTATCAACTAGAGTATTTTTGTGGATGTCAATTAGTAATATCTGGCGGATCTGACAATGTGGCATTCAAAGTGAATGATGGCCAGATGTACGAAGAGGAATCCTAGCCTCAAGCCTCATCAACCAGGAAATGACAAAAATCGGGCAGGCAGCATAGCCGTGTGGGTCGCTCCCATTAGGTTGTATGATCAGGTATCTAGAGAAATTCCATTTGCTTTTTTAATCTATGTTTCGATGCTGTCCCTTTTCGGGCAGGCGGTTGCTGATCCCAACCGTCGGTAATATACATTCGATACACTCAAGCGAAATGAGTGGTTGGTCATGTGAGGGCTGGGTTGCAAGACGTTCTCGTTGAACCCAGTGTATTCGCCTCTAGAGATACACGTGTGGAAGGTGGTCCCATACCTTGTCAAGGTTGGAATCCAATATCCAATAAGCGGCCGCGGTTTTTGATTGTATATTATATATGGGGAGCATGAGATGCAAGCGTTCCTCTAGATTGATATTTACTTGTATTTAGACATTATGATAATATCAGATCAAGTTATGATTTCAAAAATGGTTTGGGTTATAGTAAGGTAAAAACCGTCCGTGTTTATGTGTGGACTGGTCTTACTATTATCCTTTGATTTCAGAAAGGATTTTTCCAAAGTTAAGCAAGTGTGTGTTATGTGAATTTATCACTGATAGTATTCCAGACTGACCCGGTGTATTTTGTTTTAAACCAAATGTGCTCGGGTCAGACCGAGTATGTTCCAGGTTAGGTTTCGCTTGGAGTTTCAGGTGCTGGAAGCAGGAGGCTTCACCGCTAGTTATTTACAGATATATTTCCGCTGTGACTGATATGTGTTATACTCTGATGATTGGTATGTATATACAATTCCTTTATATAAAGAGATTTGATATTATACTTTATTCGTTCCGCTGTGAGATTCTGATGTGTTCTTCTTCTTTCTTCTATTCTAATACTTCTTTCTTTCTATTTCCACCCTCTAAATTCTTTCTCATGACAATCTGGGGGTTTGATAGTTGGGTTTTGGCAAGCGATACAAGTTTATGTATTGTTGTCGAAGACTCGAGCGTCGAGCTTCGTTACAGTGGTATCAGAGCTACTGGTTTAAGAATAACCTTGGCTCTGTGGCGTAACTCGATAGAGATGGGGTTAGTAATACCCTAGATTGAGTTGATTGTATATAAATATGAGAGAGCGTATGTAACACCCCGAATTTCAGTTAACACTGATATTCACTAATTACAGAATTAATAATCTCAAATGTGAGAATCAGGGGAAACGGGTTACGTCATTGTGTTCGTCTCGGAAAAATACGCGAAATAGAGTCCGAAATTTTGTAAATCGGAGTCCGTATGACCCGGTTAAGGCCCAAAGAAGTTTTCGGGAAATTTGAATTTCGAAACATGCAGAAATGGGGGCCAGGCGGGAAAACTCCCGCCCAGCCAAGTCGGCTGGGCTCTCGACAGGGCTGTCGACTTGCCTGTTGACATGCCTGTCGGCTTGGCAGTCGACAGGGCTGTCGACTTGCCCTATCGGCTGATTCTGGCCTGGGTGCACCTGGTTGAGTTTTGGGCTGGGTTGGAGGGCTTGGGACGAAATCTGACGGACCTAAACTAACCTAGGGTTAATCTAAGGGTCTAAAACACATCCTAATCCTATAAATAAGACCCTAAGCTAGCCCTAAATGATCATAATCCTATCCTCTAACTAAACTATGCCAAAATTTTCTATGATCATGGCCTCCACTCAAAACCCTAGCCTCCATCCTCTTTCTAAACTATTTCTATGAAGGCTTTCATGTTCATACAAGCATTTTTAAGTTGTATGAGTGATCATTAGCTTGCATTCATCATCAAGTTGCAAGCTTTATTTTCAAGGCTAGAGTTTTTGGGTGATTTTTGGCAAGGGTTTGCTTATTGGAGTTTAGTGGTGAGTTTCTATAGCCTTAATAATCAATTGTTAAATTGATTATGATAGGATATGATAAGATATGGCTATGTTTGTGGATCAATGTGTTTATGCAAGTTTAGTATAGTGTATGTTGTGTGTTTTGTGAGTTTTATGCTATATGTTATGCAAGTTTAATGCTATGTTTTATGATGCTCATTATGCAAAACACTATGTTGAATATTGATTCATATGTAACATGTTATGCAAGCTATATGTGAGATTATATGCAAGTTCATATGTAACATGTTATGCAAGCTATATGTGAGATTATATGCAAGTTCATATGTAACATGTTATGCAAGCTATATGTGAGATTATATGCAAGTTCATATGTAACATGTTATGCAAGCTATATGTGAGATTATATGCAAGTTCATATGTAACATGTAATGCAAGTTATATGCATGATTATATGCAAGTTCATATGTAACATGTTATGCAAGTTATGTGTTTGGTTATATGCAAGTTATGTGCATGATTATATGCAAGTTCATATGTAACATGTTATGCAAGTTATGTGTTTGGTTATATGCAAGTTAACATGTGACATGCTATTCAAGTTCACACCATTGTATGACAAAAGAATCATATGCAAGTTACCCCCTTTGTGACATATGTGCTTCATGCAAGTTTGGGTTAAATGCTAGTTGGGTTTAATGTATGCTCATATATGCAAGTTGACACCTTTTAAACCCATGATAAAGTTATATGCTATGATTGGTTAAACCAATGGCATTTGTGATGAATCTTCCCTTTATTATGTCATGTTATGAGAACGAATTAAGTGGGGAACGATGGGGTTAATATGCATGTTAATAAAATGGTGTGAAATGGGTATGCTTAAGCATAACATAAAGTGAATGGACATAATTGGGAATTTACCTATTAATTTAGGTCTATCCATATTATGGAATTGGGAATTTACCTATTAAGTTAGGTCTACCCATATTATGGAATTGGGAATTTACCTATTGAGTTAGGTCTACCCATATTCTTGAAATTGGTAATTAATTAGGGATAATTAATACAAATTATGGGGGAGATTAATTAGGTGTAATTAATCGACTAAGACACGAGGTTTGACCCTTTTGTAGCATAAGACTGCCCGGAACCAACCGGCAAATCCAGCGGCTACAAATGATTGGCCCAATGTGAGAGGTCTTAGTCATAAACTAAATACGTGACAAGTGTAAAGACACGAGGTTAGACTCTGTTATGGTGTAAGGCTGCCCGGAACCAACCGGCATATCCAGATGCTATAAAAGACAGTCTAATGTGAGAGGTCTTTACAAAGGTTACGATCTTAATTAATTAAGAAACACTTAACCAAATTAGCATGTAGTGGGGCATGAGGGGTTAAGTGGGTGCCTTGGGTGGCATGTAGTAACTAGTGGGGGTGCCTTGGGTGGCATAAGGAAACTAGCGGGTTGCCTTGGGTGGCAATAGAAAATACAATTAGAATACTTAACCAAAGTGGAACATGCAATTAAACATGATTAAAGGGTTAAGTAAGTGCCTTGGGTGGCATGTGGGAATCAAGTAAGTGCCTTGGGTGGCATGTGGAAATCTAGTGGGTGCCTTGAGTGGCAATTAAAATATGATTAAAAGACTTAACCAAAACTTATAACATGAAAGTGGACATGGTTAAAGGGTTAAGTGGGATTCACTAGAAATGACAAACTTAGGTGGGTAGCTTGTGGGGGCCCATTTCAACCAATATCCCAAACGTATCTTTGTGGGCTCGACCCAAGTCGAGGACGGGACACGCATATTGAGCTTGACTGTAAGAGGCCAAAACGGGTTAGCGGTGGCAACGCAAGTCCAACGGGTTTCATATGCGTGTGTGGACCCGGGCTGGTAAGTAAGACGTTGTTGCATCGTGTAGGTATAAGCCGTGCACCGTTGATATTATCAGGTTGCCACTTTGGGGAATGATACACCCCACTGTAGGGCCAGCACGGGTATCTACGTTAGGGAGCCGATCGCTTGGGGAGTAGTGGGTACACCTAGTGGAGATAGGGGCAGACAGCACCTATGTAGTCAGCTAGGGGTACACGAAACTACTATTAAAAATTACTAAGTACACTTAGTGGGATCAACCTTAAGTAGGAATTACCCTTGGGTGGGTAGAACTGGTGTGGTGCAGTGTAGGAATTACCCTTGGGTGGGTAGATCTGGGGTGGTGCAGTGAAGGAATTACCCTTGGGTGGGTAGATCTGGGGTGGTGCAGTGTAGGAATTATCCTTGGGTGGGTAAATGCGTCTTTTCGGTTATCTTAGTACATCCTGTGTTTAGTTGGCTACTTAGTGTAGTCATTATCCCCAGAGGTACCGTACCTTGTTTATATCATACCCTAATTACTTTAATGATTGTATTGTTAAGGTTATAGGACTCGCTCAGACTTATGTCTGACCACGTTGTTTTTTTATCTTTTTCCCAACCCTCAGGTTTTCAGAGTGGGCCTAGCACTAGTGGGCTTTGATCAGACTGCTTTATCTATCTTTTGGAGCTTGGACCATGGATGTAAAGCTCAGTTTATCTTTTCTATTATGGCTATTAACTTATGTAGTGGGATTATGTACTTTTGTTTTATCAGGATGGATATTATGTACTTGACTCTTGTTTATGGTTTTGGTGTAACCAAACATGTTTTACTTTCCGCTGCAATGAAATGATGTTTTAAATTCTCAAGTATTACTTATATCTATCTTTTTGTAATTTTTCTATTCTATATTCACTTAAAATACTCCACCGATGTTATGGCATTCCCTTAGTGAGTGACCGTAGCGGGTGTGGGGTGTTACACGTGGTATCAGAGCTTAAGGTTACCAGAACAGATATTTTTTTTAGAAAAACTACTTTCTAAGAATACTTTTGAAAGGAGTATTTGCAAAAACATGTCTTTTAAGAGAAAAGTTTTTGAAAGAAAAGCATAATCCCCGATAGCCATATCTTTATCTTTCGAATTCTCCGTTTTGAATCTCTTCCTCTATCGTTTTGAGTTTCCCCTCCGTGTATAGATGATCTTTCTAAGATAGATAAGAATGGAAAACCACTTCAAGGGACTTAGACGTTAGTCGGATTAGAAGTTGGTTCAAGAAGGAGGAGGACTGGTAGGTACCTATTGGATAGACGATGGGAAGAAGGCTCAAATAGTTGTTTGGTTAATGAAGAATGAAACCTCATTGGTGGGAGGTTACGAGTGGAGAATGGGAAGAAGAAGGCGAGTAGTTATCCTTTTGGGAGGAATAGGACACCTTATTAGGGTTGTCCAAAGGGGCAAGGGCAAGGTATGGAATCTTCTGAAGGGTAGTTGTATTCCCTCACGGCTAGTGTACCAGATGGGGATAAGACCGTCTAGGTTGGAATTTGGATTTCTTTATTATCCGGTTCGAACTTTATTTGATTCTGACGCATCGAGTTCGTTTATCTCATCGTTGTTAGTTGAGTCACTGCACTTAGACACCAGTTTAGTAGATGATCCCTTAGTTGTTTCAAACCCAATTGGGGGCTCCATGATGTGTTTGGGTTTGAAAGTTTCTATACTTAGCGTTGAGTTTAGATGTGATGCTTCTTGGGCTTCACGGGCTATGGGTTAGTTTTTGGCATGGACTGGTTATCCAGTAATGGTGCCGTTCTTGTTTGTGGAAGGAGAGTTGTTAGGCTTACGACCCGCTTGGGTAACACTCTCGAGATCTCTTGTAATCCCATAGAATCTGTTATGCTAAGTTATCTAGAATCGCTTGACACGTCGGTCTAGAGTTTGCGATCTGTTAGAGTGGTCCGGGAATACTCGGATGTGTTTGAGGAGGTGAAGGGCTTACCTACGGAGCGGGAGATTGACTTCCGAATATATCCGGTAGACAATGCCAAACTAGTATCTTGGCCAGTGTGCCACATGGCTCCTCGTGAGAGGAGGGAACTCCATAAGCAAGTAGGCGATTTGCTTGAGAAGGGGTTTAGAAGACGAAGTATATCGGAGTGGGGTGCTCTAGTAGTTTTTGCTATGAAGGCGGATGGGTCCCTCAGACTTTGTGTAGATTATAGGGAGTTTAACAAGATAACAAAGAAGAATAGACACCCATTGCCGAGGATTGATGATCTCTTTGATCAGTTGGTTGGCGCCTCAGTGTTTTCGTTGTAGGACTTAGCCACGGGGTTTCATCAGTTGAGAGTGGCTGAGGATAGTATAGAGAAGACTACCTTTAGGACTCTGGATGGTTTTTATGAGTGGCTGGTGATGCCATTTGGTTTGACGAACGCCCCCGCATACTTTGTTGATTTGATGAGAAGGGTGTTCAGGGAGTACCTAAATAAGTTCGTGATGGTCTTTGTAAATGACATCTTGGTCTTTTCTAGGAGCGAAATAAGTTTTCGTATGTGCTCAATAGGTTGAGCAAAGCCAGTTATGGGGTAAATGGTGGTTTTGGAGCGAGACTGGCGAGGACATCCAGAGTTGGACAAGGGCTTAATTATTTAGCCGTTTTTACTAGTATCATCTCACATAGGTCGTCTGAATTCGAAGGAGGTATCCCTTGGGTGTTTGTCTGATATTGGCTTAGGCCTTTGGGGCTTGCATTTGGGGGATGTCGAGTTCGACTAGGGTGGTCTGCGTGAGAGATGGACAGTTGTGATGATTTTGGATGGGGTAATATCCTGGTTTTCTCTAAAAATGGAGAAGACCATGCCCTACATCTTAGGGAAGTGTTGGAGACTCTTCGAGCGCATAGTCTTAGGACAGCAAAAGTGGATGGGATTCTTAGCATCCTATGAGTTTGAGATAGCGTATACCCATGGCAAGGGTAACGTGGTAGCGGACGCCTTAAGTAGAAAAAGGTTGTCCTTGAGTTCATTGTTCGTTGAACGACGGAGCTTAGAGTTTATTTCTATGTTTGACTTTAGACCTTCCGTTGGCTTTGTACCCGGTTTGCTAGCCTCCTTGGAGGTTAGGCCTACTCTTTTGGGGCGGATTGGCGGAGCGCAGCGAGACGACCCACAGTTGGTTGAGTTAGTAGAGAAGCTCACGAGGAGGAGGAGTCGTCCAGCCATTTGAGTAGGTACACCCTAGATGGTAAGGGGTGGTTGCGTAGAGACGTTAGACTTTGTGTACCGCAAGACGAGGGTTTGAGGAAGGCTATACTTGATGATGCACATCGTTCGAAGATGACCATTCATCTCGGTAGGGACAAGATGTACCAAGACATGAAGCGAGTTTTCATTTGGGCCGGTATGAAGAAAGACGCGGCCGAGTATGTCGCTAGATGCTTGGTGTGCCAACAAGTAAAAGCAGAGCAAAAGAAACCCGGTGGGTTGCTTCACCCATTGGAGGTTCCGCTATGGAAGTGGGATAGTGTCTCGATGGATTTCGTCAATGGATTACCAAGATCGAGGAAGGTTAATACGGGAATTTGGGTTGGGTTAGACAAACTTACTAAGAGTGCCCATTTTATACCCGTGAAGAGTAAGAGGACTGCTCAATGGCTAGCTTCAATCTACATTCGAGAGATTATTAGATTGCATGGTGTACCTTCCAGCATAGTGAGTAATCGAGATCCTATCTTCACTAGCGAGTTTTGGAAGAGTTTGAAAGAGGCGGTAGGGACTCAGCTGTGTTTGAGCACCGCAAATCATCCTCAGACGGACGGCCAGACCGGGAGGGTGAATCGCATTTTAGAAGACCTTTTGAGGCTATGTATCTTAGATTTTGGAGGTACATGAGAAGAGCATCTTCCATTGGTGGAGTTCGCATACAATAACAGCTTTCAGTCTAGTATTGGCATGGCTCCTTTCGAAGCTTTTTATGGAAGGCCTTGTCGATCACCTACAAGTTGGTGGGAATCTACGGATAAGATCTTGCTTGGGCCTGATATGGTTAGGAAGACTTCGGAAAAGATTGATTTGATTCGAAGAAGGATGAAAGCGGCGCAAGACAGACAGAAATCTTATGCGGACAAGAGGAGAACAGAGCTTGAGTTTGATCTTGGGGACATGGTCTTTGTCAAAGTATCTCCGTTACGGAATGTGGTTCGCTTTGGATCTGTTGGGAAGTTAGCACCAAGGTTTGTTGGACCGTTTCCTATTAAGGAAAGGGGTGGACAGATGGCCTATAGAGTGGAGTTGCCCGACAGACTTAGTGGTGTACATGATGTATTCCATGTGTCACATTTGAGGAAGTGCCTACATGAGACCGCAGAGGTGGTAGAGCCGAGCTTGCTTAGAGAAGTAGAGATAGAGCGTGATGCGACTATTCGACGAGCTCCTACACGCATCCTTGGGTCAGAGATTAAGAGATTGAGAAACAGGGAGGTTCAACTAGTCAAAGTGCAATGGGGAGAAGATGAGAGCAACGCTACTTGGGAGACGGAAGCGAAAATGCGTTCATTATACCCATTCCTTTTTGAGGATATGTCTTTTAACTTCTCCTTTATCGTTTGTCTAGTACTTATCTCATCTTTAGTATGTCCTCTTGTTAGTGCCTTTGACCTTTAGATAGGGTAAACCTATGGTAAAAACATGTGTTTGAGACATGTTATGATTGATGGATGCATGTGGATGCAAGTGTTTGCTAGTGGTTGCTCGTGGATGCATATACACACACTCTAGACACTAGATCGGCTCAATCACTTCATATTGCATATTGCATATAATTGTGTGTAGGTAGCTATATTTATGGATGTATAATGGTTGTGTTATCATATGGATGATGCATTTTGGTGAATGATTGTGCACTCATGTAGATATAGTATGTGTCGATAGGGTTCTTTCGCATACATATTGGATGCATGGCACTATCACGGTTTGCATATGTTCATACATTAGATAGGGAACATATACACACACTTTTTGCATATGCTCATACATCAGTAGAATTTTTTTTAAGGACAATGGATGCCCGTGTTTGATGGATTGAGTAGATGGTTGTTTGGATGGTAGGATATGCATTCTCCTTAACTTGGAGATTTCGGGGACGAAATCCTTTAAGGAGGGGAGAATGTAACACCCCGAATTTCAGTTAACACTGATATTCACTAATTACAGAATTAATAATCTCAGATGTGAGAATCAGGGGAAACGGGTTACGTCATTGTGTTCGTCTCGGAAAAATACGCGAAATAGAGTCCGAAATTTTGTAAATCGGAGTCCGTTTGACCCAGTTAAGGCCCAAAGAAATTTTCGGGAAATTTGAATTTCGAAACATGCAGAAATGGGGGCCAGGAGGGAAAACTCCCGCCCAGCCAAGTCGACTGGGCTCTCGACAGGGCTGTCGACTTGCCTGTCGACATGCCTGTCGACTTGGTAGTCGACAGGGTTGTCGACTTGTCCTGTCGGCTGATTCTGGCCTGGGTGCACCTGGTTGAGTTTTGGGCTGGGTTGGAGGGCTTGGGACGAAATCTGACGGACCTAAACTAACCTAGGGTTAATCTAAGGGTCTAAAACACATCCTAATCCTATAAATAAGACCTTAAGCTAGCCCTAAATGATCATAATCCTATCCTCTAACTAAACTATGCCAAAATTTTCTATGATCATGGCCTCCACTCAAAACCCTAGCCTCCATCCTCTTTCTAAACTATTTCTATGAAGGCTTTCATGTTCATACAAGCATTTTTAAGTTGTATGAGTGATCATTAGCTTGCATTCATCATCAAGTTGCAAGCTTTATTTTCAAGGCTAGAGTTTTTGGGTGATTTTTGGCAAGGGTTTGCTTATTGGAGTTTAGTGGTGAGTTTCTATAGCCTTAATAATCAATTGTTAAATTGATTATGATAGGATATGATAAGATATGGCTATGTTTGTGGATCAATGTGTTTATGCAAGTTTAGTATAGTGTATGTTGTGTGTTTTGCGAGTTTTATGCTATATGTTATGCAAGTTTAACGCTATGTTTTATAATGCTCATTATGCAAAACACTATGTTGAACATTGATTCATATGTAACATGTTATGCAAGCTATATGTGAGATTATATGCAAGTTCATATGTAACATGTTATGCAAGCTATATGTGAGATTATATGCAAGTTCATATGTAACATGTTTGCAAGCTATATGTGAGATTATATGCAAGTTCATATGTAACATGTTATGCAAGCTATATGTGAGATTATATGCAAGTTCATATGTAACATGTAATGCAAGTTATGTGCATGATTATATGCAAGTTCATATGTAACATGTTATGCAAGTTATGTGTTTGGTTATATGCAAGTTATGTGCATGATTATATGCAAGTTCATATGTAACATGTTATGCAAGTTATGTGTTTGGTTATATGCAAGTTAACATGTGACATGCTATGCAAGTTCACACCTTTGTATGACATAAGAATCATATGCAAGTTACCCCCTTTGTGACATATGTGCTTCATGCAAGTTTGGGTTAAATGCTAGTTGGGTTTAATGTATGCTCATATATGCAAGTTGACACCTTTTAAACCCATGATAAAGTTATATGCTATGATTGGTTAAACCCATGGCATTTGTGATGAATCTTCCCTTTATTATGTCATGTTATGAGAACGAATTACGTGGGGAACGATGGGGTTAATATGCATGTTAATAAAATGGTGTGAAATGGGTATGCTTAAGCATAACATAAAGTGAATGGACATAATTGGGAATTTACCTATTAAGTTAGGTCTACCCATATTATGGAATTGGGAATTTACCTATTAAGTTAGGTCTACCCATATTATGGAATTGGGAATTTACCTATTGAGTTAGGTCTACCCATATTCTTGAAATTGGTTATTAATTAGGGATAATTAATACAAATTATGGGGGTGATTAATTAGGTGTAATTAATCGACTAAGACACGAGGTTGGACCCTTTTGTAGCATAAGACTGCCCGGAACCAACCGGCAAATCCAGCGGCTACAAATGATTGGCCCAATGTGAGAGGTCTTAGTCATAAACTAAATACGTGACAAGTGTAAAGACACGAGGTTAGACTCTGTTATGGTGTAAGGCTGCCCGGAACTAACCGGCATATCCAGCTGCTATAAAAGACAGTCTAATGTGAGAGGTCTTTACAAAGGTTACGATCTTAATTAATTAAGAAACACTTAACCAAATTAGCATGTAGTGGGGCATGAGGGGTTAAGTGGGTGCCTTGGGTGGCATGTAGTAACTAGTGGGGGTGCCTTGGGTGGCATGAGGAAACTAGCGGGTTGCCTTGGGTGGCAATAGAAAATACGATTAGAATACTTAACCAAAGTGGAACATGTAATTAAACATGATTAAAGGGTTAAGTAAGTGCCTTGGGTGGCATGTGGGAATCAAGTAAGTGCCTTGGGTGGCATGTGGAAATCTAATGGGTGCCTTGAGTGGCAATTAAAATATGATTAAAAGACTTAACCAAAATTTATAACATGTAAGTGGACATGGTTAAAGGGTTAAGTGGGATTCACTAGAAATGACAAGCTTAGGTGGGTAGCTTGTGGGGGCAACCAATATCCCAAACGTATCTTTGTGGGCTCGACCCAAGTCGAGGACGGGACACGCATATTGGGCTTGACTGTAAGAGGCCAAAACGGGTAAGCGGTGGCAACGCAAGTCCAACGGGTTTCATATGCGTGTGTGGACCCGGGCTGGTAAGTAAGACGTTGTTGCATCGTGTAGGTATAAGCCGTGCACCGTTGATATTATCAGGTTGCCACTTTGGGGAATGATACACCCCACTGTGGGGCCAGCACGGGTATCTACGTTAGGGAGCCGATCGCTTGGGGAGTAGTGGGTACACCTAGTGGAGATAGGGGCAGACGGCACCTTTGTAGTCAGCTAGGGGTACACGAAACTACTATTAAAAATTACTAAGTACACTTAGTGGGATCAACCTTAAGTAGGAATTACCCTTGGGTGGGTAGAACTGGTGTGGTGCAGTGTAGGAATTACCCTTGGGTGGGTAGATCTGGGGTGGTGCAGTGTAGGAATTACCCTTGGGTGGGTAGATCTGGGGTGGTGCAGTGTAGGAATTATCCTTGGGTGGGTAAATGCGTCTTTTCGGTTATCTTAGTACATCCTGTGTTTAGTCGGCTACTTAGTGTAGTCATTATCCCCAGAGGTACCGTACCTTGTTTATATCGTACCCTAATTACTTTAATGTAATAACCCGAAAATCTGGGCCAGTTTAAAATTTTTATTTTGGCAATTTTAGCGAATTTTGATTATTTAAAATGAATTATTTTAAATAATATCGACGAAACTTTATTTTGAATATAATTCGAACGTATATATTATACGCGTCGTCGTTAGAATATAAAATATTTATATATAATTATAAATAGAATTGAAAATGGCGCGGTAGTTCGATAATTCGATTTCAAACTTCAATTGAATGTACCGGTTGCAAAACAATCCGGATTTTAGTGAAACCAAAAATGTTGGAATTTAATTGTGAATATCTTTCCAACGAATCCGACAAATCAAGATTTCATTGCGGGAATCAAAAGATAGGTCCAGTTGAAAATCCTGAATAGTCGCTATGGAATTCAGGCCCTTAAAAATGGAAATTTTGCAAATGACCTCGGATTTCGACGAAACCAGTTTTGTTGGGTCCGCAGTGTCAAGTTATTGCTAGGTTCCAAATTTCATAATTTTTCGAATCAATATGTGAGCATGGCAAAGGAAAACGCGTTTGACCAGTTTCAGTTGATTTTAATCGACTGGAAATTGGCCATTTTTCAAACGGTCTCAGAATTCGACGAAACTAGTTTTGTTAGGACCGTATCGTCAATACGAAGCTAGAAAATATTTTTCGGGAATTTTTCTAGTTAGTATGTGGCCCCGGTAAATTGAAATGCACGTTTAAAATTCAATGTAATGATTTAAATGTAAATGCAATGGAAACTGATCGAAACGGTCGATTCAGCTTGCGGTACATAGCCCATTGTGTACGGAATGGGGGTGAAACGCTATGGGCGACAGGCGGTGGACCTCGTTTAGAGGTCGTTTGTGAAAATCAACTTTTTGGCAATTAAAAATAAATAAATTAAATAATATAAATTTTATAAAACCACCCCTTTCCTTTTCTCTTCCCCGATTCAGTCGATAAAAAAAAGAAAAAGAAAAAAAAAAAAAGAGGAAGGGGCATCGCGCCCCACCAGACTTCGCCGCCGCCTCCTCAAGGGCATCGCACCACCACCCTCGAGCTCCCCTCTCCCTCCTCCCTCGTGCGCGAGTCCCGAAGCCCCAAGCCCCACGAAAACCGACGCGAAGCCCTGGTGACCTCGACGAACCCCAGCGCCACACTCCGCCAGCATCTTCCCCCGACAGCGAGCACCCCTCCGGCGATGCGACGTCGACGCCAAGACTTCCCCCCCCTCTTTGTGAGTATTTTCTTTTTATTTTATTATTTTATTTTTATTTTATAAAAATAGAATTTAAAACTGATTTTGTTTAAAAGAATTTAAAATTGATTATAAAAGATAAAAACTGAATTTTCAATTATAGTAAAACTGGTTTTTACTTTAATTAGGTTTAAAACTGTTTTTCTTTTAAAAGCATTTTTAAAACTGATATTTTTAAAATGATTTAAAAACTGATTTATTTTTAAGTAGGTTTAAAAACTGATTTAGGTTTTAAAATAGAAAAGATCAGAACTTTAGAAAAAAATAATAAAGATCATATTTTTAAAATAGAAAAGATCAGATTTTTAGAATGGAAAAGATCATATTTTTAAAGTAGAAAAGACGGAATTTTTATTGAGTAGAAGAAGTAAGATATGATTTTTTTATTTTTTTAATTTTTTTAAAGCAACAAAAATATAATTTTTACATCATAGGAATATTAAAAATATAATCTTTATATTGAAAATATAATCTTTATATATCGAATAGCGAAGTAAAAATTCGATTTTTCTATATTGAATAACAAGGTAAAAATATGATTTTTATATATTGAACTTCGAAATAAAAATTCGATTTTTATATATTGAATAGCGAAGTAAAAATTCGATTTTTACATAGGGAGAGAATGCGGGCAACGAAGATGACAAAAAGGCGAGAAAGACGAAGATTTCTATCAATGAAGTGCCGTGGAGCTAGGATAGCTATCTGTGAGAATTTCTCACCTTTCAAATTTATTTTCTAGTTATATATATATATACTAGGATGCAGACAGTGCTTAGTAGCACCCAACACAATCGTCCACAGACCATGGACTTGTTTGTTTGGCTGTGTTGTTAGTTAGATTGTTTGAGTTGATTTGAATCGTTTGGTGAAATGAAATTGATATGATTGATGTGTGAATGGCGTGGGCCTTCACTAGACCGGGGATAAGGCTAGTCCTCGTCCCGTTTCTAGTATCGTGCCGTTATGCAGACGAAATTTTCTAAAATAAGTTAGAAAAATAAAATATCATTTTATTTAAGAGAATGAACTGAATAGAAATTCATATGTTAAAATAAAATGTTTTATCGTTAAAAATATAATTTTTAACGTGAATATGAATATAGTGAATGTGAATAAAGTAAAATATTCATTTACAAACCAGACGGTTTGTTTATGTACACTGATTTGACTGACATTGATTGGGACGATAAATTTTACACATCGCCCAATAGCACAAATAAAATATGTGTTTGATTGTTTGAAACCCCACACGGGTGTTGGGATGAAATTTGAAGTTCACTCATCCTGATTGATTAAATATGTCGATCGATTGATTGACAGGCTGTTTTAAGCGTCAGATATCTATATTTGATGCTTATACAGTGTAGTGCACTTTGGTTGATGGTTGATTATTTTCAATGCTATTATATACATGTGTTGTATGAAAATCCATATAATTAATTTTATATGGTAATTGATTGGGCCTCATTCCAATTTAGAAAATAAAGAATAAAATAAATAAAAGTTCATGTGTTGACAGTACTCATCCATTGAGATTGGTCATGTGTTGAACGAAATATTTTAGTAATAAAATTTACATCTTTATCAATATAAAATAAAAGTTCATGTGTTGACAGTACTCATCCATTGAGATTGGTCATGTGTTGAACGAAATATTTTAGTAATAAAATTTACATCTTTATCAATATAAAATAAAAGTTCATGTGTTGACAGTACTCATCCATTGAGATTGGTCATGTGTTGAACGAAATATTTTAGTAATAAAATTTACATCTTTATCAATATAAAATAAAAGTTCATGTGTTGACAGTACTCATCCATTGAGATTGGTCATGTGTTGAACGAAATATTTTGATAATAACAACTATTTTGAAAAAGAAATATTTGAAACGAAATATTTGAAAATAGAAATTTATGAAGCCGTGTTGATTAGATTGACGCCATTTAGAAGAAAACGATTTATATCGATTCTATTCATTTTGAAATGAATTGAATTGAAAACGATTTTGAAATGAATTGAATTGAAAACGATTTCGAAATGAATTGAATTGAAAACGATTTCGAAATGAATTGAATTGAAAACGATTTTGAAATGAATTGAATTGAAAATGATATCGAAATGAATTGAATTGAAAACGATTTCGAAATGAATTGAATTGAAAAGGATTTCGAAATGAATTGAATTGAAAACGATTTCGAAATGAATTGAATTGAAAACGATTTCGAAATGAATTGAAAACGATTTCGAAATGAATTGAAAACGAATTCAAATTGAATTGAAAACGATTTCGAAATAAATTGAATTGAAAACGATTTAGAAATGAATTGAAAACGAATTCAAATTGAATTGAAAACGATTTCGAAATAAATTGAATTGAAAACGATTTCGAAATGAATTGAAAACGAATTCAAATTGAATTGAAAACGAATTGAAATGAATTCAAATTGAATTGAAATTTGAATTGAATAGAAATGAATTTTGAAACGAATTCATAAAGAAGAATTCAATTTTGATTTGAATTGAAATGGAAGTTGAAATTGCTTTTGAAACGAATTTAAAACTATTTATATAATTCGTTTTAAATAGAAATCGACGAAATATATTATATATATAATATAATGGCCTGAATAGAACGCGCCGCGCCGCGGCAGTTCGTGAATTTCGACCATTTATTTCAAACGGACATTACGGGAGATCCGACCTTCGGATTCTCCTAAAACCGGAACCGTTGGGTTCGTATCGAAAAGAGCTTTCTAATGAATATTAGAAATTTGAAATCTAACGGTTGGATTTGGAATCATGTCCAAATCAAATTTGAAAAAGGTCGCTGTAAGTGCAGTTCGATGGCCATTGATGGAAATCGACTGTACAGGCCTTGATAAAATTATTAAAAATAGTAATGATTTGTGTAAAATCATAAGAAATGATTTAGAAAGAATTGGGAGGAAAAACTCCATATTTGAAAAGGTAAAAATAGATTTTTATCGAAATGAACTAGTTTTGAACTAGAATTATAATTCTATTTATTTTTAAAGAAATAAATTGAATTTGAAAAGGGTTTTAAAAATAACCAAGATTTCCAATGATTGCATTGGAATGGAATTGAATCGAAATTGTCTTCGGAATATTTCGATGTTGGAATTCGTGATTATACGGATGTTGTTATGGAAATTTGAAAGATATATATATATATATCGTTATTTCCAATACGACATTTGTTAATCGTAGGATTTGATATTGAATATAAGCCGATATATTTTCTATTCAGAGCCTTGTATTGAATATCGAATGTGATTTGGGTTTGTCGTGAATGGTGTCTTCACTAACACTGTTCTTGAACCCAGTTGAGAAAAGATTAATTCTTTTTATTTAGATTTAATGAAGTTTACCAATTAAATAATATTTAATTGGAATTGAATTGATATTGATTTTTGGGTTTATCGTGAACAGTGTTTTAAATAACACTCGTTCTTTAACCCGATAATTAATGAATGTGACTTTGGGTTTATCGTGAACCGTGTTTTAAATGACACTGATTCTTTAACCCAGTCGAAGATTAAAACTAAGTGGAGTTTTAATGAATCTTTAATTAGATTGAAAAGATCGAAAATGGAGTATCACCAGTTTTGCTCCAGGCGATAGTTAAATCTTTAATTAGATTTGAACGTGAAATGGTAATTGAATTTACCGATAACACTGTGGTGTTAGAAATGAAGTATTACCAGATTTACTTCATGGGATGAATAGGTTGGGATTGGGAAACTAAAACAAATGATTACTTCGGTAAGTTTCGTTAATCCCGACTAGTTTGAATCGAAATTCAAAAGAAGATTAAAGAATAAATTCAAGGAATTTATCTTGGATAAAATTAATGGGAACGTTTCCCTATGAATGTGAAATTTAGAAACTAACTGTCGGTTAGCCAAGTAGAATGGTTTTCTGAATATTGATCTGATGTTGGTTTCGGCCTTCGGGGTTAATATTTGGGGAATTATTCTCTTCATTAATTTACGGTTAGTGACTAATGGATTGGAATGAGGCGTATGTTGTGTTTGTGTAACACTTATTTAAAATATATGCGAGTTATTCGGAAAGACCGGGTTTATCCCATTCTGGATAACTGATACGACGATAAGTCGAAGATGAAGACGATGGTCGAAGACCGGAAGTCTTCACGTCGTTTGGGTAGTTACTGATGATCTTGATTGGGCTGTACACCCAAGAAGATGGAAACAGTTAGTGATCGTCCAGACGTACTTGGAGATCGATGGATATGCGGGGTACTAGGTGCCTCCGGTTTCGTTCAGCCCCAGAACGGACTTGTAAATGGACTGTGTGTCTGACATTGGATTTTAGTCCGTGTGATTGATCTCTATTAAATATATATCTGTTTGGCGGCGGAGAATTTATTCTCTTGCTTAACGCCCTTCTCTGA
Source organism: Allium sativum (assembly GCA_030737875.1). Taxonomy (NCBI): domain Eukaryota; kingdom Viridiplantae; phylum Streptophyta; class Magnoliopsida; order Asparagales; family Amaryllidaceae; genus Allium; species Allium sativum. The sequence continues at coordinate 2,379,924 of JASFAX010000050.1, read as the reverse complement.
GACGTACGAGCTCAGGGGTTATATATCGATGGATATCAAACGCATGGAGTGAATTGCCTGTGTGGCATGCCTAAGTGGCAATTGATCGAGGCTTCTGTTGAAAAGCAAAGTCTTGTGGTGATGATCAAAGCACGGCCTTTATGGCGTAGCTTTGTGTAACGTTTACTTCGCGAGTTTCACACCCGGTATGAACCAAAAACGGGAGACGGACCTCAGGGAGGGCATGCGTTTCCTTCTAGCTAAAAAGTGGCGTCAGTGGTTTTACACGCCCTGACGAGTTTGACTTATGTGGTTGTTGCTGTTGCGAGGCGTCTCGGATTGATCGGTCGTTCTCGAACCGATGGAGTCATTTAGTTGGCTCACTTACACCCCATAGGGTGGGGAAACGTAGTGTTCAGGCATAATAATCCACATCGGTGGACTGGCCCTGTCGCTCCAAGGGGCAGTTGCGGCTGTTCCTGAGACACGGGCTAGAGCGTCTCGAATCGGTTGAGGACTATCTTTTGCCTCGGTTCATAGATGGAAATCCAATTTCCAAATACGTGATGTTTGCGGTTTTATTTGTAAACCTATATATGGCGACATGATATATGGTACCCATGCCGCCTATGATTGATACTTATGATTTGAAGTTGTTTTATACACTATACACTTATAATAGTATCAAATGATTTGTTTTAAACGTATCAAGCATTCTTTGGCTGTTATAAGGGAAAACCCTATCCTCGGCTGCATTGCATTGTGTGATGGGACCTGGGTCTTATAACAGCTTCATTTTTCTTTATTTAGCATTGCGCTGTTTGTTTTATGCACTGGTATTCTTGGGAGGAAACCCGTTCCGTGTTATACGGCGTGGTCCCTTGATTTACCTAACTTTAAAAATAAAGATTAACTGTTTTAGTTCTCACACCAGTCACATGACTGACCTGGAGTTTATTGTTTTAACCTAAACTCTGGGTGCCCCTATTTTGACACGGGCAGCTAGTAGTTTCGGTTTTGCAGATTTATATTCACAGGATCCTGGTTTACAGCTGGAACGATATCCGGAAAGCTTTGTATCCGTATATCTCTTCTAGTTGTGTACTGTATTATTTTCCGCTGCGATGTATTTCAATGTAATTTAAATCTCTGATATCTCTGTGTAATATTTATTCATTTATACTCTGTATATTCTTGTAATCTGATGCATTGTTGTAATATACAATGAAACATTCTTCTGTATGTGTTTTGTTGTGGCTTGTTCTCGAACTATCCGACACTTTCCTTTACGGGGAAGTTCCGGGTTTTCACAGTTGGTATCAGAGCTTTGGTTTACAAAGCAGAGAATAAGACACATTAGAACCATACGAAAGAATTCATCAGATATTGGATTAGTAATATCCAATGGGAATGACTCGTTAGAGATGGAGTCAGTAGTATCCTATAACGAGTGTGAAGAGTATATTTTTAAAATGAAAACAATTTTTGTTTTGAAAATTTAAATCAATTATTCGCATTTGGTTATTTATTTATATTGATATTTGGACAATGCAGTATATAAAGATTTTGGGTATACGTCTGATCCACGTGTATTCGAAGTTTTAATATACTGGATAGATATAGATTCACACTCTAGTCGCCCGAAGATGATTCTGATGATTGTAGCTACATCATCAGAATTAGTGTTTGAGAGTTGAAGGTGTGATTTTCTATATATTTCCATTAGGCTGGTGTGAGAACCAAAACTTATATATAGTTAGAACACATTGTTGTGAATTGGCATCAAAAACAGGATTTTTTTGTATATGTATCAAAATTATGAATTTGAAACTCTAATTCACTAATTGATTGATGTTTGTGTAGTTTGTTTATTTGTTTGCTAATTTTTAGCCATTTAGCCTAATTGAATCACATATTGAATTGTATTGAAAATTGGTCGCATTTTCTTGCATATACATGTGCTTATATTGAACAGGTCATAGCAAGGAGGCTAGAGCAGAGAATAAAATTTGTTTGCCCGACAAATAGGTACATGTTTACTACATAATTTACTGTTTTGTTTGGGTGATGATGATTTTATGAGCCTATTGGCTAGCCGCTTGGCTTTTTCTTTTTCTTTTTGAGATCTGAAGGACCGGGGAAGCTATTTGAAATTCCCCGATGCTCCCGGTGCAGGGGAGGTTATGGCGAAATTTTTCGAAAATTTAGGGTGTTAGCCAAATTTTTGAAATTTTGAAAATTCTCAGAAACTGAAAAGTTGGAGAATGGAAGCCAGATCGAACGTAGAGTTGATTAATCAAACCACTTTCGACTTTGTTCCTTTTCGGGGACGAAAAGTTTTAAGTGGGGGAGATTGTAATAACCCGAAAATATGGGCCAGTTTAAAATTTTTATTTTGGCAATTTTAGCGAATTTTGATTATTTAAAATGAATTATTTTAAATAATATCGAAGAAAATTTATTTTGAATATAATTCGAACGTATATATTATATGCGTCGTCGTTAGAATATAAAATATTTATATATAATTATAAATAGAATTGAAAATGGCGCGGTAGTTCGATAATTCGATTTCAAACTTCAATTGAATGTACCTGTTGCAAAACAATCCGGATTTTAGTGAAACCAAAAATGTTGGAATCTAATTGTGAATATCTTTCCACGAATCCGACAAATCAAGATTTCATAGCGGGAATCAAAAGATAGGTCCAGTTGAAAATCCTGAATAGTCGCTATGGAATTCAGGCCCTTAAAAATGGAAATTTTGCAAATGACCTCGGATTTCTACGAAACCAGTTTTGTTGGGTCCGCAGTGTCAAGTTATTGCTAGGTTCCAAATTTCATAATTTTTCGAATCAATATGTGAGCGTGGCAAAGGAAAACGCGTTTGACCAGTTTCAGTTGATTTTAATCGACTGGAAATTGGCCATTTTTCAAACGGTCTCAGAATTCGACGAAACTAGTTTTGTTAGGACCGTATCGTCAATACGAAGCTGGAAAATATTTTTCGGGAATTTTTCTAGTTAGTATGTGGCCCCGGTAAATTGAAATGCACGTTTAAAATTCAATGTAATGATTTAAATGTAAATGCAACGGAAACTGATCGAAACGGTCGATTCAGCTTGCGGTACATAGCCCATTGTGTTCGGAATGGGGGTGAAACGCTATGGGCGACAGGCGGTGGACCTCGTTTAGAGGTCGTTTGTGAAAATCAACTTTTGGCAATTAAAAATAAATAAATTAAATAATATAAATTTTATAAAACCCCCCCTTTCCTTTTCTCTTCCCCGATTCAGTCGATAAAAAAAAAAAAAAAAAGAAAGAGGAAGGGGCATCGCGCCCCACCAGACTTCGCCGCCGCCTCCTCAAGGGCATCGCACCACCACCCTCGAGCTCCCCTCTCCCTCCTCCCTCGTGCGCGAGTCCCGAAGCCCCAAGCCCCACGAAAACCGACGCGAAGCCCTGGTGATCTCGACGAACCCCAGCGCCACACTCCGCCAGCATCTTCCCCCGACAGCGAGCACCCCTCCAGCGATGCGACGTCGACGCCAAGACTCCCCCCCCTCTTTGTGAGTATTTTCTTTTTATTTTATTATTTTATTTTTATTTTATAAAAACAGAATTTAAAACTGATTTTGTTTAAAAGAATTTAAAATTGATTATAAAAGATAAAAACTGAATTTTCAATTATAGTAAAACTGGTTTTTACTTTAATTAGGTTTAAAACTGTTTTTCTTTTAAAAGCATTTTTAAAACTGATATTTTTAAAATGATTTAAAAACTGATTTATTTTTAAGTAGGTTTAAAAACTGATTTAGGTTTTAAAATAGAAAAGATCAAAACTTTAGAAAAAAATAATAAAGATCATATTTTTAAAATAGAAAAGATCAGATTTTTAGAATGGAAAAGATCATATTTTTAAAATAGAAAAGACGGAATTTTTATTGAGTAGAAGAAGTAAGATATGATTTTTTTATTTTTTTTATTTTTTTAAAGCAATAAAAATATAATTTTTACATCATAGGAATATTAAAAATATAATCTTTATATATCGAATAGCGAAGTAAAAATTCGATTTTTCTATATTGAATAACAAGGTAAAAATATGATTTTTATATATTGAACTTCGAAATAAAAATTCGATTTTTATATATTGAATAGCGAAGTAAAAATTCGATTTTTACATAGGGAGAGAATGCGGGCAACGAAGATGACAAAAAGGCGAGAAAGACGAAGATTTCTATCAATGAAGTGCCGTGGAGCTAGGATAGCTATCTGTGAGAATTTCTCACCTTTCAAATTTATTTTCTAGTTATATATATATATACTAGGATGCAGACGGTGCTTAGTAGCACCCAACACAATCGTCCACAGACCATGGACTTGTTTGTTTGGCTGTGTTGTTAGTTAGATTGTTTGAGTTGATTTGAATCGTTTGGTGAAATGAAATTGATATGATTGATGTGTGAATAGCGTGGGCCTTCACTAGACCGGGGATAAGGCTAGGCCTCGTCCCGTTTCTAGTATCGTGCCGTTATGCCGCCGAAATTTTATAAAATAAGTTAGAAAAATAAAATATCATTTTATTTAAGAGAATGAACTGAATAGAAATTCATATGTTAAAATAAAATGTTTTATCGTTAAAAATATAATTTTTAACGTGAATATGAATATAGTGAACGTGAATAAAGTAAAATATTCATTTACAATCCAGACGGTTTGTTTATGTACACTGATTTGACTGACATTGATTGGGACGATAAATTTTACACATCGCCCAATAGCACAAATAAAATATGTGTTTGATTGTTTGAAACCCCACACGGGTGTTGGGATGAAATTTGAAGTTCACTCATCCTGATTGATTAAATATGTCGATCGATTGATTGACAGGCTGTTTTAAGCGTCAGATATCTATATTTGATGCTTATACAATGTAGTGCACTTTGGTTGATGGTTGATTATTTTCAATGCTATTATATACATGTGTTGTATGAAAATCCATATAATTAATTTTATATGGTAATTGATTGGGCCTCATTCCAATTTAGAAAATAAAGAATAAAATAAATAAAAGTTCATGTGTTGACAGTACTCATCCATTGAGATTGGTCATGTGTTGAACGAAATATTTTAGTAATAAAATTTACATCTTTATCAATATAAAATAAAAGTTCATGTGTTGACGGTACTCATCCATTGAGATTGGTCATGTGTTGAACGAAATTTATTAGTAATAAAATTTACATCTTTATCAATATAAAATAAAAGTTCATGTGTTGACAGTACTCATCCATTGAGATTGGTCATGTGTTGAACGAAATATTTTAGTAATAAAATTTACATCTTTATCAATATAAAATAAAAGTTCATGTGTTGACAGTACTCATCCATTGAGATTGGTCATGTGTTGAACGAAATATTTTGATAATAACAACTATTTTGAAAAACAAATATTTGAAACGAAATATTTGAAAATAGAAATTTATGAAGCCGCGTTGATTAGATTGACGCCATTTAGACGAAAACGATTTATATCGATTCTATTCATTTTGAAATGAATTGAATTGAAAACGATTTTGAAATGAATTGAAAACGATTTTGAAATGAATTGAATTGAAAACGATTTCGAAATGAATTGAATTGAAAACGATTTCGAAATGAATTTAATTGAAAACGATTTTGAAATGAATTGAATTGAAAACGATTTCGAAATGAATTGAATTAAAAACGATTTCGAAATGAATTGAATTGAAAACGATTTCGAAATGAATTGAATTGAAAACGATTTCGAAATGAATTGAATTGAAAACGATTTCGAAATGAATTGAAAACGATTTCGAAATGAATTGAAAACGAATTCAAATTGAATTGAAAACGATTTCGAAATAAATTGAATTGAAAACGATTTCGAAATGAATTGAAAACGAATTCAAATTGAATTGAAAACGAATTGAAATGAATTCAAATTGAATTGAAATTTGAATTGAATAGAAATGAATTTTGAAACGAATTCATAAAGAAGAATTCAATTTTGATTTGAATTGAAATGGAAGTTGAAATTGCTTTTGAAACGAATTTAAAACTATTTATATAATTCGTTTTAAATAGAAATCGACGAAATATATTATATATATATTATATATATAATATAATGGCCTGAATAGAACACGCCGCGCCGCGGCAGTTTGTGAATTTCGACCATTTATTTCAAACGGACATTACGGGAGATCCGACCGTCGGATTCTCCTAAAACCGGAACCGTTGGGTTCGTATCGAAAAGAGCTTTCTAATGAATATTAGAAATTTAAAATCTAACGGTTGGATTTGGAATCATGTCCAAATCAAATTTGAAAAAGGTCGCTGTAAGTGCAGTTCGATGGCCATTGATGGAAATCGACTGTACAGGCCTTGATAAAATTATTAAAAATAGTAATATTTTGTGTAAAATCATAAGAAATGATTTAGAAAGAATTGGGAGGAAAAACTCCATATTTGAAAAGGTAAAAATAGATTTTTATCGAAATGAACTAGTTTTGAACTAGAATTATAATTCTATTTATTTTTAAAGAAATAAATTGAATTTGAAAAGGGTTTTAAAAATAACCAAGATTTCCAATGATTGCATTGGAATGGAATTGAATCGAAATTGTCTTCGGAATATTTCGATGTTGGAATTCGTGATTATACGGATGTTGTTATGGAAATTTGAAAGATATATATATATATCGTTATTTCCAATACGACATTTGTTAATCGTAGGATTTGATATTGAATATAAGCCGATATATTTTCTATTCAGAGCCTTGTATTGAATATCGAATGTGATTTGGGTTTATCGTGAATGGTGTCTTCACTAACACTGTTCTTGAACCCAGTTGAGAAAAGATTAAATCTTTTTATTTAGATTTAATGAAGTTTACCAATTAAATAATATTTAATTGGAATTGAATTGATATTGATTTTTGGGTTTATCGTGAACAGTGTTTTAAATAACACTCGTTCTTTAACCCGATAATTAATGAATGTGACTTTGGGTTTATCGTGAACCGTGTTTTAAATGACACTGATTCTTTAACCCAGTCGAAGATTAAAACTAAGTGGAGTTTTAATGAATCTTTAATTAGATTGAAAAGATCGAAAATGGAGTATCACCAATTTTGCTCCAGGCGATAGTTAAATCTTTAATTAGATTTGAACGTGAAATGGTAATTGAATTTACCGATAACACTGTGGTGTTAGAAATGAAGTATTACCAGATTTACTTCATGGGATGAATAGGTTGGGATTGGGAAATTAAAACAAATGATTACTTCGGTAAGTTTCGTTAATCCCGACTAGTTTGAATCGAAATTCAAAAGAAGATTAAAGAATAAATTCAAGGAATTTATCTTGGATAAAATTAATGGGAACGTTTCCCTATGAATGTGAAATTTAGAAACTAACTGTCGGTTAGCCAAGTAGAATGGTTTTCTGAATATTGATCTGATGTTGGTTTCGGCCTTCGGGGTTAATATTTGGGGAATTATTCTCTTGATTAATTTACGGTTAGTGACTAATGGATTGGAATGAGGCGTATGTTGTGTTTGTGTAACACTTATTTAAAATATACGCGAGTTATTCGGAAAGACCGGGTTTATCCCATTCTGGATAACTGATACGACGATAAGTCGAAGATGAAGACGATGGTCGAAGACCGGAAGTCTTCACGTCGTTTGGGTAATTACTGATGATCTTGATTGGGCTATATAGCCAAGAAGATGGAAACAGTTAGTGATCGTCCAGACGTACTTGGAGATCGATGGATATGCGGGGTACTAGGTGCCTCCGGTTTCGTTCAGCCCTAAACCGGACTTGTAAATGGACTGTGTGTCTGACATTGGATTTTAGTCCGTGTGATTGATATCTATTAAATATATATCTGTTTGGCGGCGGAGAATTTATTCTCTTGCTTAACACCCTTCTCTGAGACGTACGAGCTCAGGGGTTATATATCGATGGATATCAAACGCATGGAGTGAATTGCCTGTGTGGCATGCCTAAGTGGCAATTGATCGAGGCTTCTGTTGAAAAGAAAAGTCTTGTGGTGATGATCAAAGCACGGCCTTTGTGGCGTAGCTTTGTGTAACGTTTACTTCGCGAGTTTCACACCCGGTATGAACCAAAAACGGGAGACGGACCTCAGGGAGGGCATGCGTTTCCTTCTAGCTAAAAAGTGGCGTCAGTGGTTTTACACGCCCTGACGAGTTTGACTTATGTGGTTGTTGCTGTTGCGAGGCGCCTCGGATTGATCGGTCGTTCTCGAACCGATGGAGTCATTTAGTTGGCTCACTTACACCCCATAGGGTGGGGAAACGTAGTGTTCAGGCATAATAATCCACATCGGTGGACCGGCCCTGTCGCTCCAAGGGGCAGTTGCGGCTGTTCCTGAGACACGGGCTAGAGCGTCTCGAATCGGTTGAGGACTATCTTTTGCCTCGGTTCATAGATGGAAATCCAATTTCCAAATACGTGACGTTTGCGGTTTTATTTGTAAACCTATATATGGCGACATGATATATGGTACCCATGCCGCCTATGATTGATACTTATGATTTGAAGTTGTTTTATACACTATACACTTATAATAGTATCAAATGATTTGTTTTAAACGTATCAAGCATTCTTTGGCTGTTATAAGGGAAAACCCTATCCTCGGCTGCGTTGCATTGTGTGATGGGACCTGGGTCTTATAACAGCTTCATTTTTCTTTATTTAGCATTGCGCTGTTTTTTTTATGCACTGGTATTCTTGGGAGGAAACCCGTTCCGTGTTATACGGCGTGGTCCCTTGATTTACCTAACTTTAAAAATAAAGATTAACTGTTTTAGTTCTCACACCAGTCACATGACTGACCTGAAGTTTATTGTTTTAACCTAAACTCTGGGTGCCCCTATTTTGACACGGGCAGCTAGTAGTTTCGGTTTTGCAGATTTATATTCACGGGATCCTGTTTTACAGCTGGAACGATATCCGGAAAGCTTTGTATCCGTATATCTCTTCTAGTTGTGTACTGTATTATTTTCCGCTGCGATGTATTTCAATGTAATTTAAATCTCTGATATCTCTGTGTAATATTTATTCATTTATACTCTGTATATTCTTGTAATCTGATGCATTGTTGTAATATACAATGAAACGTTCTTCTATATGTGTTTTGTTGTGGCTTGTTCTCGAACTATCCGACACTTTCCTTTACGGGGAAGTTCCGGGTTTTCACATTTAATGATTGTATTGTTAAGGTTATAGGACTCGCTCAGACTTATGTCTGACCCCGTTGTTTTTTTATCTTTTTCCCAACCCTCAAATTTTCAGAGTGGGCCTAGCACTAGTGGGCTTTGATCAGACTGCTTTATCTATCTTTTGGAGCTTGGACCATGGATGTAAAGCTCAGTTTATCTTTTCTATTATGGCTATTAAGTTATGTAGTGGGATTACGTACTTTTGTTTTATCAGGATGGATATTATGTACGTGACTCTTGTTTATGGTTTTGGTGTAACCAAACATGTTTTACTTTCCGCTGCAATGAAATGATGTTTTAAATTCTCAAGTATTACTTATATCTGTCTTGTTGTAATTTTTCTGTTCTATATTCACTTAAAATACTCCACCGATGTTATGGCATTCCCTTAGTGAGTGACCGTAGCGGGTGTGGGGTGTTACAGCGTATTTGTAAATTTTATATTCAAATGCTTTGTATTGTGTTGCTTGATCAGTTCAAGTTTTGAGAAGCTTTTGAACTGGCAATGGATACAATATTGTTTTGTAAATAGGGTAAATGAAATAATTTTTCCCAAATTATATTTTTATATAGAAAAGAAATAATTTTAATAAATTATTGAGTTATTGTGGTTTGATGATTTATTCGAATATAATTCAAATGAAATTTGAATCTGAATGGTTAATATAACCAAAGGATTTCACATATATAATTATGAATGAGAATTTTGATATGAAATTGAAAATCGAGACTTAAGTTAAGATAAGTAAAATAGAATGAATTAGAATGATGGCTTTCAAAAATAAATCAGAATCGGGATTATTAAATAAAAAGTAAACTAATTAGATAATCAAATAGTTAATTGAATATGGAAATTGAAATTAAGCTTAGTAAGGTTGATTAATGTGTATTTCTTGGATGCTAGAATAATTGGGTGATAAAATTCATTAATAGTTAAGGAAGCTGAACGAATTGGAAAGTGAGGAAATGAATTCAAATATAATGAATTTGAACAAAATCAAATATGAAATGAAAAATAATGACGAGAATATGTGTTTGTTATTGTGTTGAAAATGGAGTAAGAACAGGTTGGAAGAGCTGGTTGTTGCTTTGCTTGATTATTGGAGTTTGATGCCCGACCAATAGGTACGCCTTAATATTATTGACTAGATGGCTGATTTTATACCTCTAATATTGGATTAGCAGTTTGGATCAATGTGAGGCCTAGAGTGGCGATCGTGGTTGTTTAGATCGAGTCATATAGAGGAGATGTTAACGAATTTTTCGTAGATTTCTAAAACTTAGATTTTATTTTTGAAAATAGTTTTATAATAAAATCTTGAACATAATCGAGTTTAGAACATTCTTCTCACTTAGCAATTTCGAGGACGAAATTATTTTAAGGGGGGAAGAATGTAACGTTCCGGATTTTTCGGTTATTTAAATTTGAATATTTAAATCTATTTTAATTTTTTTTGGAATACGTACAGTGAGACGTAGTAGCTATATAAATTTCGTCAGGAAATTTAAATGTTTTCCGGTCGCGTATTTTTCAGTACAAGGCTGCGCCTAACGATTCAAATTTTAGCGACCGTAAAATCTCTCCGGAACCAGTTCGGACAAACATGAAAAATATTCTATTCATTGCCACGAATCCGATGGCGAAATTCGTTTCGCAAAAATCGGATGTTTTGACCTCCGTTTGCTTATTTTTCCTTCCTAATTTTACGTTTAAAAGGGGTCCGTAATGCCTTTTTGAACGGACAGTCCTGACACCGGAAATTTTATACCGTTGTGTCCGTCTCATCGCGCTGATTAGCACAATATATTCATTTGCCTGGTTCGGTGTTCGGTTCGCGCCGAAATTGTGGAAATGCTTGCACAGTTCATTTTTGAAACAAAGCCATGGGACCTCGAAGTTTTCATATCCTGATCCTGCATGTTTTTCTAAGCATTTTGGGTCTGCAAAACCTGTTAATTTATTTTATTAAATCACCCAAATATTTTTTTGTTTTTTTAAATGGACACTTCTTATGTTTTGCAATGCATTCCAAACCATGCGTATGTTATCCCATGCACCCTTTCATTTAGTGCACTTTACTTCATCCTTCCAGTCAACGTTTCAAGCTCACTAATAAAAAATAAATAAATATATATATATACAAACATATGACTTCATGGATAAGAGATCGTGCAGTACAAATTATGCACCGCTGATCTAACGCCCAATGTTTTCAAACATGTGTATTTTCTTTTTAGTAGAACAGAGAAAAATCCACGTACACATCTACTTTATTTTATTTTCACCTCACAGAAGAACTAAAGACATTTAAATAAAATAATAGGGATAGCAAATTTGCGTGCCAAACATTTCAGTCACTTGGCTGCCAAATTTCCTCTACCGTGACCCCCAAGTTTTGTTTTGTTTTGAAATCCTCACCACGCAACAACTAGCCTAAATAATACCTGCAACCCTATAATTCTAAAACTTGGCTTCCACGGTCTCTTGCCTATAAATAAGTACTGCTCCTCTTTTCCTTTCAAGCTTTCCCTCAGCTTAAAAAAAAAGGTAAGGAAAAACGTTGGGAAGGCTACAGGAGGAAGGATGGAAGGCTATAGTGGGAATTTGTGTAGGTAACGTGCGAGAAGATGTGTATGTAGGAAGCATGGCTGTTAGCAAATGCGTGCGTGGTGAAGTTAAGGCCTTTCGGGCTGAAAAAAAAAGAAAAAAAATGTGAAAGAAGTATGAGAAGTGAAGGGGAGGGACAGTGCAGTGTTTGGCGGCTGTCGAACTGAATGATGCATGCGTGGCCAAGAGAAATTGTAGCAGGTGGAAAGTTACAGTAGAAATGGGTTTCGAAGTTGTGCATGGGGTTGATGACGGAGTGGTTTGAGTTGCGGTTACAGTAACTGTTGGGTGCGACAGGTTTTCAGAATGCGAAGAGGAAAGGAGAACAGGTTTTAGGAGAAGAGGAAGTAGGGGACGCGTTTTTGTTTTAATCAAGGATGACGTGGCGCCTCGTATTAAGGTAATGACTGGTTTAATTAATTAAATAAATAATTAGTTTAATAATTAGTTTAAGTTAATTATCGTATAATCTATTCAAACATTAAACTAGCGTATCTCTCTCATACGTTAACGGATTTCAGCGAAACTGGATCCGTTGGGATCGCAGGGACGAGCTCTAGGCGATGGCACTGACTAGGCTCTGATCTAACACTGTTCAAAATTCAGCTAATTTTGAACGTCCGTTCAAGATTAGAAGGAACAAACGCGTCAACCGTCGACAGAATAACCTGGTGAGTTAATTCTCACACCTTCTGGAATTCTGTGATGTGGTAAATTCATATAAAAATATAATTTACCTTTAAAAATATAAATTGGTTGATTGGTTGCTATTGGCTGTCATTGTTTGATGGTTGTTGTTAGTTATGTTTAATCGTTTTAAATTAGTTGATCATATGAAATTTATTTCATATATTATTTGAAATGTATAACGAGCTGTGATGCAAGGAAGAACAGGTTGGAGGGATCTGACCGGATTCCTCAAATATATTTATATATGTTTTTTGTTTGTTTTATATCGTTGATAGTTGAACTGATTGAACCCCCTATGATAGAAAACCTATTTGAGTGTGATGGTTGAACAAATATCCACCCGTGTTGTGTTTAAAATCAACCGACAGTGTTGATGTAATGACCCAGATTTCCGCAACATCAGAGTTGACTATATACATCATACGTCCAACCTAAATATCACGAAAATACGGAACATTTTTTTTTAGAAGAAAAGGATAGAAGCAGAACAGAAATAACAACACAGAATCTCACATCGCAGCGGAACAAAATATAATATATCATATCTTTGAAATACAAAATCTTAATTGTATAACATACACTTATCAGAGTACAACACTTACAACACAACGTAACCAATATAACTAGATAACGCTGAAGCCTCCTGCTCTAAGCTCCTTTAGATATATCTGAAAAATCCTGAACTACTTGACTGCCCGTACAAATTTAGGCACCCAAGAGTTTAGGTAGAAACAAACAAAATAAACTCCGGGTCAGTTATGGGACTGGTATGAGTAAACAGTTTAAAACAGTTTCAGAAAACTAAATGATATCTCATAAGACCACGCCGCATAACGGAACGGGTTTTTCCCTTATGAGAATCCAAAATATCTTTATATCAAAAACCTTCTGATATTATAATAATGTCTATCAACCACAGTATATATATAATCATCTAGCAGAACGCTTTCATCTCACGTTCTACATATATAGTATACAATCAAAACCACAAGCACGTATTGGGTAATGGATTTCCAACTATGACAAGGTATGGAACCACCTTTCGCTAATGTACCTCTAGAGAGGGATACATTGGGTTCAACAAGAACATCTTGCAACCCGGCCACACATGACCGACCACTCATTTCGCTTGAGTGTATCGAATGTATATCACCAACAGTTGGGATCAGCAACCGTTTCCCGAATGGGACAACATCAAAAATAGATTTTTAGAAGTAAATGAAACTCTAGATCAGGTGATTATACACCCTACTTCGGTGCGACCGACTTAGCCATGTTGCCTGCCCGATTTCTGTCATTTACCGGATGATGAGGCTAGAAGCTACGCTTTATCATCATACCAGATTCACTTTGAATGCCACATCGTCAAATCCATCAAAACACCGATTGACGTCTACAACAATACATTATGTGTTAGCTAAAAGAAGTTTCCTTCTCCGCTTTCACTCTTGGTACGGTTGGAGAAATCAATGTACGTGACCTTTCTGGAAATACTCTGTCAGACATTCATCCATACAAGTCACCCAGGAACAGGATGAACTGAAGGCACTATTTCGATTAATAGAAAAAGTCCTTGCACTCTACTCTGTCTTCGATTATCTTTATATAATCTGATTCGCACGCTACTGCCGATATGGAGTGGTTCTTCGGATAATAATCCAACCGGTCTCTCCATATTGACAACGATGGTCAAAACTTCGATAGTCTGTGATTTAACTATCGAATAAAAACAAGTGTTTCGATAGTCGATGATTTAACTATCGAATAAAACAAGTGTTCATCCAAACATCCAACAATCAGTGAGCCTTTAATTAATATTCCATTAATTAAATCCCTTCTCTATTTCTTTATCAATATTTGTTAACCAAATATTTTCAATAACCATATTGGCCTTATACGTTCTTTGGAAAACATTTCCATATATCGCCTTCCTTTATTTTCTATACTAGGAAATATTCATTATATTATTTCCAAGCTTTGCACGTATTTGGGTTAAAACAGATGTTGTGTAAAACATCGTTACGACAACCCAAATACAGTATTTAACTAATTCTTATTCCACATTGATCTTCGAGCCTGAATCTTGCTACTTATCGGTATATCATGAAATCAACCAAGTTGGGGTATAATTACCTCTCAGACCTTGACTGAATAACATTTAACGTCAAAACAGACAAGACTACTTACTCGAATAATCAATACCATACAACTGCTGATTCACTTTTAAACACGTATATTCTTCCTCTTTCTATTCTTACTAGATTTTATTCCTAGTCTTCCTTTTTGGTTATACTATTCTATTTCTAAGTTCGTTTCCTTATCGACTTCTATGTATATCGATACGTTGATTTCTAACTATCAAATTATCTTAAAAATATTCTATCTCCTTAAATTCCCGGAAAAATTCGCCATAACCTCCTTTGTACCGGGTGCATCGGGAAATTTCAAATAGCTTTCCCGGTCCTTCTCATCTCAAAAAGAAAAAGCCAAGCGGCTAGCCGATACGGCGCATAAAATCTCATATATGAATTAAATACGTACCTTTTTGTCGGGCATTCTATTTATTTCACTTCTATACTTTATTCCATACCTGTCTCCTGTATATTTATGCCTGTCCAATCTATTTTAACTATACTCATCGTTTTAACTAAATTTGTTAATTAAATCTGTTAATTAACTTTTCAGTCTATTTCACCTTCATATTTGAACATGACATGTTCAAATATATTTTAACTGCATATTAACAAATTCTAATTATACTCATACTCTCGTTTCCTTATCGACTTCTTATTCAAATTCCAATTCAATTCTATTTGAATTCTCTTTATTTAAACTTCATTTGAATTCTATTTGCATCCCTATATTTAACTTCATTTGAATTCTATATTCAAATTCTATAGTTAAACTCCATTTGAATTCTATTATTCAAATCTATTCAAATTCTATTGTTTAAATTCCATTTGAATCCTATATTCAAATCGTTTAAAGTCCATTTGAATTTCTATATTCAAACTCATAGTTTAAAGTCCATTTGAATTTCTATATTCAAATCTATTCAAATTCTATTTGAATTCTCTGCATTTATTTATAAACAACGTTTATAACTTTACTTAAAATCCCACCTTTCCATTTATAAACAACGCTTATAAATTCAATTCAAATCCCATATTTTAATTTATAAACACAGTTTATAAATTCGATTCAAATCCCATCTTTTCATTTATAAACAACGTTTATAAATTCAATTACTTGTTCATATGTATTCAAAACAAGTTAATGTTTCTATACTTCATTTAAAATTCAAATTCTATTTATAAAAATAGAATTCCCCTTTTAAATTTCAAATACCCTTTTTGATATTTTTATAAATCAATATCCCAAACCCCAGTGATATTTAAACAATCAAATCAGCCAATTTTCAATCATTTGATTTTTAACACATCATATATGAATATATATATGAAATCAAACAAACAACAAATAATATATATTTTTGAGGAATCCAGTTGGATTCCTCCAACCTGTTTTCCAGCATCCACAGATGTTAGTCAACATAGTAATACCCATCCTGCTTCGAGGCAGGATATCGCGGTATGAAGGTCATCCACTAATCATAGCGTGGGGCGTATAGGGTAATCATCCGCTATGAAACTGCGGGCATCCGCTAATGAGACTTGCGGGAATCCAACCAATCACCAAACCAATATATATATATATATATATGTATATATATATATATATATATATATATATATAATAGTAAGCCTATATAACTATATATATATATATTTAAACCAATCAGACAACATTCAAACAAGCACAACAATTATTTTTAACAACTAGAAACAATTCTAATTAAATGGCGAGTGCGGTTTACTCACCAGAATTTAAATTGCCGAAGAACCAAATAAATTTCCATTTCATCTCGGATATGTATTTTCTCGAATAAATTCACACCTGCGATGATTTTATTCAAATTTACCAATTAAACATTTATTTATTTAAATTAATTATTTAAATAAATAAATAACTTTCCTTTATATTTTTCTTCTTCTAATGGTTACTAAATCTTCTAACTTAACCAATATACTTAACCAAACCAATGTATTGTTAAACATAAATAAATATATATGTTAGGTTTACTTGAACAAATAAATAACACATTTTTAAATTGTTATTTTCTTTTCATTTTAAATGGAATAAGCAAAAATCACTTAAATTAAATGAAATTTTTTCACCTTTAATCCCTTTCCATGCCTATCGACCCACTACCAGCGAGCTACCAAACCTCACTGTCTAGCCCCAACTCCCAGTTCAGTCCTCCTTCAACCTCTGTGATGACATCAAATCCACCCTAGTCTCGATCTCAACGCGGTCCAGACTCTATCGCGACCCAAACCATCGCACTGCAGACTGAAGCCTCCTCTCATGACGTTGAACAGACCGTCTCGCCACTCTAAGCTCGCCAGTGAAGTCGTCTTCCTCATCGAGTCGAGCTCCGTGACGCTGATTCGAATCGCACCCTGTCACTCCCGTACGTTCGAAGTCCATCCCTTATCCTGTAATCGAGAGCGCCTTTGAGAAGAGGGAAAAGGGGCGGAACTGATTTCGATTTTGATGGCCATTTTGATTTTGAGCTGAAGCTTTTCGATTTGGGATTAAATCAAATGAATTTAAAGAGAAAGGGAGGAGCGGTTTTTATAAAGGAGAAAGAAAGGGGCGTGGTTGCTTTATTTCCTCTTGAAATCTCTGAAGCTTAAGGGAGCCACGAGTTTGGCTTTGGTCCACCCAATTTTGATGTTTTTATTTTAAATTTAATTAAATTAAAAAACGTATCCTTTGATTTAAAATACTCAAAATGCCGAACTCCTTTCTGAACCCAACAACTGGAGTTTCTAGGGTTTACCCACCATTCCGGACACACTGGGATAGGTCACGAAGTTCTGTTCGATTTGTCTGTGGAAGATATTTATTTAAATTTATATAAATCAAACTTTAAAACAATAAATTCTGCGATAATAAGTTAATATTATTTATCGTTTATATTCGAATTAGAATTTCCACATATAATCTAAATTATCTTGATTCAGCTCTAACTTCGAATATATATATATATATAGTTTTTCCTATTCGTCAATTTAAAATATTTGATTTTAAATCGAAATTGAGTATTAAACTAATAACACAATATAAAACTCCATTTATATTATCCCCTCCCAATATTTAAATTAAATATTAAATATTCAAAAATTAACCCATAAGGATCCGGGTCATTACAGTTGATTTGGTAATTGGCAGTGAATGGCCTAAAGTGTGTTGTCTTAGTCGTCGGTTGACCGTTCGGTGAACTGACGCAGTTTTAAAATTATAAATTATTTTATAACTGAATCCTAGTTTTTAGTGGTTTTATATAATTAATTTAAGTTGAAATTTTTAAATAAATATTTTAATCAAGGTTATAAAAGAAATTATTTAAACGGTCTTATGTAATAAGATCGTATGATTGGCCAAAAGCTAGAAAACAGAGATTTTACCTACATGTTGGAAAAGTGGCATAATTTTATTTTAAATGAAATTAAATAGTGATTTTAAATTAATTAAGTTATTTAATTAATTTAAAAATGGAAATGACAAATGGAAATCAGTTAACTTCTAACTGATATGTACGGTTGACGAATATCAACCGTTTGAACTGAAATTGACAAATGAGATTTAAATTTCAGAATTTTTGTTAAAGTTAACGAACAGTGTAAAATTTATTAGTTAATCTTTGATTTAAAATAAATTAAAGAAATTATTGGATTGTTAATGTGAATGAAGTAAATTTTTATTTAATAAGATTTGAAAAAGGGATAATGTAACAACCCGAAAATCTGGGCCAGTTTAAAATTTTATTTTGGCAATTTTAGCGAATTTTGATTATTTAAAATGAATTATTTTAAATAATATCGACGAGAAATTTATTTTGAATAGAATTCAAACGAATATAATTATATAGATCTTCGTTAGAATATAAATAATTATATATAATTATAAATAGAATTGAAAATGGCGCGGTAGTTCGATAATTCGATTTCAAACTTCAATTGAACGTACCGGGTGCAAAATAATCAGGATTTTAGTGAAACCAAAAACATTAGGATCTAATTGATAATATCTTTCCAACGAATCCGAAAAATCAAAATTTCATAACGGGAATCAAAAGATATGTCCAGTTGAAGATTCTGAATAGTTGTTATGGAATTCAGGCCTTTAAAAATGAGAATTTTGCAAATGACCTCGGATTTCGACGAAACCACTTTTGTTGGGTCCGTGGTGTCAAGTTATTGCTAGATTCCAAATTTCATAATTTTTTGAATCAATATGTGAGCGTGGCAAAGGAAAACGCGTTTGACCAGTTTCAGTTGATTTTAATCGACTGGAAAATGGCCATTTTTCGAACGGTCTTAGAATTCGACGAAACTAGTTTTGTTAGGACCGTATCGTCAATACGAAGCTAGAAAATATTTTTCTAGAATTTTTAAAGTTCGTATGCGACCCCGGTAATTTGAAATGTACGTTTAAAATTCAATATGTTGATTTAAATGTAAATTCAGCGGATACTAATTGAAACGATCAAATCAGCTTGCGATACATATCCCATTGTGTTCGGAATGGGGGTAAAACGCTATGGACGATAGTCGTTGGGCTCGATTTGAGATTCGTATGTAAAAGTCAACTTTTTCGAAAATAAAATAATTCAATAATAAAAATAAAATAAAAAAAACCTTTCTTCCCTTAAACTCCTCCAGGCCCCCCCCCCCGATCCATTTAGAATCAGAGAAAAAAAAGAAAAAAAGAAGAAGAAGAAGAAGAAGGAGGCGACGAGGCGGAGAGGAGCCGCCGCCCTCCCCTTAAACCGCCGCCACCTCGCAGTCAATCGCCGCCACCTCGCAGTCAACCGCCGCCACCTCGCAGTCAACCGCCGCCCCCTCTTTTTCTTCCCCGACCTCCTCCTGTCCTCCTAATCCCGAACGCAACCCAACCCTACCCCGAGTTCCCCCACGACCACCACCTCGAGCCCAGACTCCGACCTCCCCCTGGCGCCCCACCTCGATCCCCTCTTCTCCTTCAACCGCATCCCCTCCAACTCCTGTTAGGACGCAAGTAAACCCCCCCTTCGAAGTTCAACAGCAATAACCCCTCCCCCTCAGTCGCGAATCGAAGACGCAGCACCCCAATCCAGGAAATTAACGGAGAAAGGTAATTTTTCTTCTTTAATTTAAAATCTGAAATTTATTTATTATAAAATCTGAAATTTATTTATTATAAAATCTGAAATTTATTTGATTCAAAGTGTTTGAGTACAAAGATTGGATTTTTATTATGAGAAAGACGAGATTTTTAATTATAAAAAGATTTGATTTTTGTCTATAGAAAAATTTATTTTCACGTATAGAAAGGTTTGATTTTTAATGATATGAGAAAATATTTTTATGAAGATTAAAAATATGATTTTTATATTTTTAAAGAATTAAAAATATGATTTTTATATTTTTAAAGTATTAAAAATATAATCTTTACTATATAGAAGGCGTAGAAGTATGATTTTTGTTTATGTAGAGAATTTAAAAATATAATTTTTACATGATAGGAATATTAAAAATATCATCTTTGTATATGTTGCAAAATAAAAATGTGATTTTTAGAATGATATTTTTGAAAAGGCGAATCTTTATTTTTGAAAGGGCGAATCTTTATTTTTGAAAAGAAGAAATCTTTATATTTGAAAAGGCGAAATTTTTATATAGTGAATAGCATAGTAAAAATTCGATTTTTATATATTGAATAACAAAGTAAAAATTCGATTTTTACATATGTAGTGGCTACAGCAACGAAGATGACAAAAATGCGATAACAATGAAGATTTCTATCAAAGAAGAGTCAAGATGATTGGATAGCTATCTGTGAGAACTTCTCACTCTTCAATTTCTTTTTCTAGTTATATATATACTAGGATGCAGACGGTGTTTAGTAGCACCCGACACCCGTCATCCACATACCATGGATGGCTTGTTTGTTTAATTGTTTGGTTGTGTAGTTGGTTAGATTATTTGGTTTGAATTGAATTGTTTGGTGAAATGAAATGGATTTGATTGATGTGTGAATGGCGTGGGCCTTCACTAGACCGGGGATAAGGCTAGGCCTTGTCCCGTTTCTAGTATCGTGCCGTTATGCCGCCGAAATTTTCTAAAAATAAGTTAGAAAAATAAAGATAACATTTTATTTAATAAATGAACCGAATAGAATATTCATAGGTTGAATAAAATAGTTTGAACGTTAAAAATAAAATTTTTAACGTGGATGTGAATAAATAAATATTCATTTACAAACCAGACGGTTTGTTTATGTACACCTATTTGAAGGACATTGATTGGGTCGATAAATTTTACACATCACCCAACTGCACAAATAAAATCTGTGCTTGATTGTTTAAAACCGCACACGGGTATTGGGATGATATTTGACGTACACTAATCCCGATTGTTTAGTTGTATGTCGATCGATTGATTGACAGGCTGTTATAAGCGTTGAATATTTATATTTGATGCTTATACAGTGTAGAATGCACTTTGGATGATGGTTGATTATTCATCGTTGTTATTGTATACGTGTTGTAGAAAATCCATATAATTAACATTATATGGTAATTGATTGGGCCTCATTCCAGTTTAGAAAAAGGAATATTTGAAATAGAAATATTTGAAATAGAAATATTCGAAATGGAATATTTGAAAATATCAATATATGAAGCCGTGTTGATTAGATTGATGCCATTTTGACGTGAACGATATTTATATCGATTTTATTCATTTTAAAACGAATATTGAAAAGTGATTTCGAAATCGAATATTTTGAAATGAAATTTGAATTGAATCGAATAAAGAACCAATTTGAATTGAATTGAATTGAAAACGAATTCGAATCGAATGGAAAACGAATTCGAATTGAATTGAAATCGAATTGAAATGAATTCAAATTGAATTGAAATTTGAATTGAATAGAAATAAATTTTAAAACGAATTTATAAGGGAGAATTCATTTTTGATTTGAATTGAAATGGAAGTTGAAAATGTTTTTGAAACGAATTCAAAACTATCTATATAATTCGTTTTAAATAGAAATCGAAAAAATATATATATTATATATATATAATATAATGGCCTTAATAGAACGCGCTGCGCCGCGACAGTTCGCGAATTTCGACCATTTATTTCAAACTGACATTGCGGGAGATCCGACCGTCGGATTCTCCTGAAACCGGAACCGTTGGGTTCGTATCGAAAAGAGCTTTCTAACGATTATTAGAAATTAGAAATCTAATGGTTGGATTTAGAATTATGTCCAAATCAAATTTGAAAAAAGTTGCTGTAAGTGCAGTTCAATGGCCGTTGATGGAAATCGACTGTACGGGCCTTGATAAAATTATTAAAAATAGTAATAATTTGTGTAAAATCACAAGAAACGATTTGTGAAGATTTGGGATGAAAAACTCCATATTTGAAAAGGTAAAAATAGATTTTTATCGAAATGAACTAGTTTTGAACTAGAATTATAATTCTATTTATTTTTAAATAAATAAATTGAATTTGAAATGGTTTTGAAAATAACCAGAATTTCCAATGATTGCATTGGAATGGATTTGAATCGAAATTGTCTTCGGAATATTTCGATGTTGGATTTCGTGATTATACAGATGTTGTTATGGAAATTTGAAAGATATTTATATATCGTTATTTCCAATACGATATCTGTTGGTCGTAGAATTTGATATTGAATATAAGCCGATATATTTTCTATTCAGAGCCTTGTATTTAATATCAAATGTGATTTGGGTTTGTCGTGAATGGTGTCTTGACTAACACTGTTCTTGAACCCAGTTGAGAAAAGATTAAATCTTTTTATTTAGATTTAAAGAAGTGTACCAATTAAATAATATTTAATTGGAATTTAATTGATATTGATTTTTGGGTTTATCGTAGACGGTGTTTTAAATAACACTCGTTCTTTAATCCGATATGGGTTTATCATGAACCGTGTTTTTAAATGACACTGTTTCTTTAACTCAGTTAACGATTAAAACTAAGTGGAGTTTTAATGAATCTATAATTAGATTGAAATGATCGAGAATGGAGTATCACCAGTTTTGCTCCAGGCGATAGTTAAATCTTTAATTAGATTTGAATGTGAAATGGTAATTGAATTTACCGATAACACCGTAGTGTTAGATATGAAGTATTACCAGTTTTATTTCATGGGATGAATAGGATGGGATTGGGAAATTAAAACAAATAATTACTTCGGTAAAGTTCGTTAATCCCGACTAGGTTGAATTGATATTCAAAAGTAGATTAAAGAATAAATTCAAGGAATTTATCTTGGACAAAATTAATGGGAACCTTTCCCTATGAATGTGAAATTTAGAAACTAACTGTCGGTTAGCCAAGCAAAATGGTTTTCTGGATATTGATCAGATGTTGGTTTCGGCCTTCGGGGTTAATATTTGGGGAATTATTCTCTTGTTAATTTACGGTTAGTGACTGATGAATTGGAATGAGGCGTATGTTGTGTTTGTGTAACACTTATTTAAAATATACGCGAGTTATTCGGAAAGATCGGGTTTATCCCATTCTGAATAACTGATACGACGATAAGTCGAAGATGAAGACGATGGTCGAAGACCGGAGGTCTTCATGTCGTTTGGGTGATTACTGATGATCTTGATTGGGCTGTACACCCAAGAAGATGGAAACAGTTGGTGATCGTCCAGACGTACTTGGAGATCGATGGATATGCAGGGTACTAGGTGCCTCCGGTTTCGTTCAGACCCAGAACGGACTTGTAAATGGACTGTGTGTCTGACATTGGATTTTAGTCCGTGTGTTTGATCTCTATTAAATATATATCTGTTTGGCGGTGGAGAATTTATTCTCTTGCTTAACGCCCTTCTCCGAGACGTACGAGCTCAGGGGTTATATATTGATGGATATCAA
Source organism: Allium sativum (assembly GCA_030737875.1). Lineage (NCBI taxonomy): Eukaryota > Viridiplantae > Streptophyta > Magnoliopsida > Asparagales > Amaryllidaceae > Allium > Allium sativum. The sequence continues at coordinate 2,356,333 of JASFAX010000050.1, read as the reverse complement.
ACGCATGGAGTGAATTGCCTGTGTGGCATGCATAAGTGGCAATTGATCGAGGCTTCTATTGAAAAGCAAAGTCTTGTGGTGATGATCAAAGCACAGCCTGTGTGGCACAGCTTTGTGTAACGTGAATTCGCGAGCCTCATACCCCGGTTGTGAACCAGAAACGGGAGAGGACATCAGGGAGGGCATGCGTTTTTTTCTAGCTAGGGTGGTGTCAGTGACCTACCAGCCCTGACATTTATATACTTTTCACTTGTGTGGTTGTTGCTGTTGTGAGGCTCCTCGGTTAGATCGGACGATCCGGGTCCGATGGAGCCATTCGTTGGCTCATTTACGCCCCAAAGGGCGGGGAAACGCAGTGTTCAGGCATTTTAATCCACATCGGTGGACCGGCCCTGACGATCCAAGGGCCCACCTGTGTCTGGGTCCTGAGACACGGGCTAGAGCGTCTCGAATCGGTTGAGGACTATCTTTTGCCTCGGTTCATAGATGGAAATCCAATTTCCAAATACGTGACATTTGCGGTTTTAATTGTAGAACTAGTATGGCGACATGATATATGGTACCCATGCCGTCTATGATTGATACTTATGTTTCGAAGTTGTTTTATACACTATGCACTTATAATAGTATTAAATGATTTGTTTTAAACGTATCAAGCATTCTTTGGTTGTTATAAGGGAAAACCCTATCCCCCGGCTTGCGTTGCATTGTGTGATAGGACCAGGGTCTTATAACAGCTTCATTTTTCTTTATTTAGCATTGCGCTGTTGTTATATGCACTGGTATTCTTGGAAGGAAACCCGTTCCGTGTTTTACGGCGTGGTCCCTTGATTTACCTAACTTTAAAAATAAAGATTAACTGTTTTAGTTCTCACACCAGTAACATGACTGACCTGGAGTTTATTGTTTTTAACCTAAACTCTAGGTGCCCCTATTTTGACACGGGCAGCTAGTAGTTTTGGGTTTGTAGATTTATATTCATAGGATCCTGGTTTACAGCTGGAATGATATCCGGAAAGCTTTGTATCCGTATATCTCTTCTATTTGTGTATTGTATTATTTTCCGCTGCGATGTATTTAAATGTAATTTAAATCTCTGTTATTTCTGTGTAATATTTATTCAACTCTATATATTCTTGTAATCTGATGCATTGTTGTAATATACAATGAAATGTTCTTCCGTCTGCGTTTTGTTGTGGCTTGTTCTCGAACTATCCGCGCTTTCCTTTACCGGGAAGTTACGGGTTTTCACAGTTGGTATCAGAGCTTTGGTTTACAAAGCTTAGAGAACAAGACACCTTAGAACCATACGAAAGAATTCATCAGATATTGGATTAGTAATATCCAACAAGAATGACTCGTTAGAAATAGGATCAGTAGTATCCTAGAACGAGTGTGAAGAGTATATTTTTAAAATGAAAACAAATTTTTGTTTTGAAAATTTAAATCAACTATTCGTATTTGATTATTTATTCTATATTGATGTGGACAGTCCAGTATATAAAGAATTTGCATATACGCCTTGCAAACGTATATTCAAAGTTTTAATATATTGGATAGATATAGCATCACACTCTAGTCGCCCGGAGATGATATTGATGATAGCGATCGCATCATCAACATTTATGTTCGAGTTTCGAAGGTGGGCTTTCTATATATTTCCTATTGACTGGTGTGAGAACCAAAACTAGATAGCACTTATTGTTGTGATTTGGCATCAAAAATGTGATTTTTGACTATATATCAAAGTTATGCATTTGAAAAGCTAATCAACTAATTGATTGATGGTTGTATTGTTTGATTATTGTTTGAATAATTAAAATTTGAACCATTTAGTTCATTTGAATCAAATATTGAATTATATTGAAATTAGTCGCATTTGCTTGCATATACATGTACTTACATTGAACAGGTCATAGCAAGGAGGCTAGAGTAGAGAATAAAATTTGTTTGCCCGACAAATAGGTACATGTTTACTACATAATTTACTGTTTTGTTTGGGTGATAATGATTTTATGAGCCTATTGGCTAGCCGCTTGGCTTTTCTTTTTCTTTTTGAGATCAGAAGGCCTATATGGCAATTTCGGGATTTTCCCGTGGCTCCCGGTGCAGGGGAGGTTATGGCGAAATTTTTCGAAAATTTAGGGTGTTAGCCAAATTTTTGAAAATTTTGAAATTCTCAGAAACTGAAAAGTTGGAGAATGGAAGCCAAATCTAATGTAGAGTTGATTAATCAAACCACTTTCGACTTTGTTCCTTTTCGGGGACGAAAAGTTTTAAGTGGGGGAGATTGTAACAACCCGAAAATCTGGGCCAGTTTAAAATTTTTATTTTGGCAATTTTAGCGAATTTTGATTATTTAAAATGAATTATTTTAAATAATATCGACGAGAAATTTATTTTGAATAGAATTCAAACGAATATATTTATATAGATCGTCGTTGGAATATAAATAATTATATATAATTATAAATAGAATTGAAAATGGCGCGGTAGTTCGATAATTCGATTTCAAACTTCAATTGAACGCACCGGGTGCAAAATAATCCGGATTTTAGTGAAACCAAAAACATTAGGATCTAATTGATAATATCTTTCCAACGAATCCGAAAAATCAAAATTTCATAACGGGAATCAAAAGATATTTCCAGTTGAAGATTCTGAATAGTTGCTATGGAATTCAGGCCTTTAAAAATGAGAATTTTGCAAACGAACTCGGATTTCGACGAAACCACATTTGTTGGGTCCGTGGTGTCAAGTTATTGCTAGATTCCAAATTTCATAATTTTTCGAATCAATATGTAAGGTGGCAAAGGAAAACGCATTTGACCAGTTTCAGTTGATTTTAATCGACTAGAAAATGGCCATTTTTCCAACGGTCTTAGAATTCGACGGAACTAGTTTTGTTAGGACCGTATCGTCAATATGAAGCTAGAAAATATTTTTCTAGAATTTTAAAAGTTCGTATGCGACCCCGGTAATTTGAAATGTACGTTTAAAATTCAATATGTTGATTTAAATGTAAATTCAGCGGATACTAATCGAAACGATCAAATCAGCTTGCGATACATATCCCATTGTGTTCGGAATGGGGGTAAAACGCTATGGACGACAGTCGTTGGGCTCGATTTGAGATTCGTATGTAAAAGCCAACTTTTTTGAAAATAAAATAATTAAATAATAAAAAAAAACCTTTCTTCCCTTAAACTCCTCCAGGCCCCCCCGATCCATTTCGAATCAGAGAAAAAAAAAAGAAGAAGAAGGAGGCGACGAGGTGGAAAGGAGCCGCCGCCCTCCCCTTAAACCGCCGCCACCTCGCAGTCAACCGCCGCCCACTCTTTATCTTCCCCGACCTCCTCCTCCCCTCCTAATCCCGAACGCAACCCAACCCTACCCCGAGTTCCCCCGCGACCACCACCTCGAGCCCAGACTCTGACCTCCCCCTGGCGCCCCACCTCGATCCCCTCTTCTCCTTCAACCGCATCCCCTCCACCTCCTGTTAGGACGCAAGTAAACCGCCCCCTCTTCGAAGTTCAACAGCAGTAACCCCCCCTCAGTCGCGAATCGAAGTCGCAGCACCCTAATCTAGGAAATTAACGGAGAAAGGTAATTTTTCTTCTTAAATTTAAAATCTGAAATTTATTTATTATAAAATCTGAAATTTATTTATTATAAAATCTGAAATTTATTTGATTCAAAGTGTTTGTGTACAAAGATTGGATTTTTATTATGAGAAAGACGAGATTTTTAATTATAAAAAGATTTGATTTTTGTGTATAGAAAGATTTATTTTCACGTATAGAAAGGTTTGATTTTTAATGATATGAGAAATTATTTTTATGAAGATTAAAAATATGATTTTTATATTTTTAAAGAATTAAAAATATGATTTTTATATTTTTAAAGTATTAAAAATATAATCTATACTATATAGAAGGCGTAGAAGTATGATTTTTGTTTATGTAGAGAATTTAAAAATATAATTTTTACATGATAGGAATATTAAAAATATCATCTTTGTATATGTAGCAAAATAAAAATGTGATTTTTAGAATGATATTTTTGAAAAGGCGAATCTTTATTTTTGAAAAGGCGAATCTTTATTTTTGAACGGGCGAATCTTTATTTTTGAAAAGAAGAAATCTTTATATTTGAAAAGGCGAAATTTTTATATAGAGAATAGCATAGTAAAAATTCGATTTTTATATATTGAATAACAAAGTAAAAATTCGATTTTTACATATGTAGTGGCTACAGCAACGAAGATGCCAAAAATGCGATAACGATGAAGATTTCTATCAAAGAAGAGTCAAGATGATTGGATAGCTATCTGTGAGAACTTCTCACTCTTCAATTTCTTTTTCTAGTTATATATATACTAGGATGCAGATGGTGTTTAGTAGCACCCGACACCCGTCATCCACTGACCATGGATGGCTTGTTTGTTTAATTGTTTGGTTGAGTAGTTGGTTAGATTATTTGGTTTGAATTGAATTGTTTGGTGAAATGAAATGGATTTGATAGATGTGTGAATGGCGTGGGCCTTCACTAGACCGGGGATAAGGCTAGGCCTTGTCCCGTTTCTAGTATCGTGCCGTTATGCCGCCGTAATTTTCTAAAAATAAGTTAGAAAAATAAAGATAACATTTTATTTAATAAATGAACCGAATAGAATATTCATAGGTTGAATAAAATAGTTTGGACGTTAAAAATAAATTTTTTAACGTGGATGTGAATAAATAAATATTCATTTACAAACCAAACGGTTTTTTTATGTACACCTATTTGAAGGACATTGATTGGGTCGATAAATTTTACACATCACCCAACTGCACAAATAAAATCTGTGTCTGATTGTTTGAAACCCCACACGGGTATTGGGATGATATTTGACGTACACTAATCCCGATTGTTTAGTTGTATGTCGATCGATTGATTGACAGGCTGTTATAAGCGTTGAATATTTATATTTGACGCTTATACAGTGTAGAATGCACTTTGGATGATGGTTGATTATTCATCGTTGTTATTGTATACGTGTTGTAGAAAATCCATATAATTAACATTATATGGTAATTGATTGGGCCTCATTCCAGTTTAGAAAAAGGAATATTTGAAATAGAAATATTTGAAATAGAAATATTCGAAATGGAATATTTGAAAATATCAATATATGAAGCCTTGTTGATTAGATTGACGCCATTTTGACGTGAACGATATTTATATCGATTTTATTCATTTTAAAATGAATATTGAAAAGTGATTTCGAAATCGAATATTTTGAAATGAAATTTGAATTGAATCGAATAGAAAACCAATTTGAATTGAATTGAATCGAAAACGAATTCGAATCAAATGGAAAACGAATTCGAATTGAATTGAAATTGAATTGAAATGAATTCAAATTGAATTGAAATTTGAATTGAATAGAAATAAATTTTAAAACGAATTTATAAGGGAGAATTCAATTTTGATTTGAATTGAAATGGAAGTTGAAAATGTTTTTGAAACGAATTCAAAACTATCTATATAATTCGTTTTAAATAGAAATCGACGAAATATATATATATTATATATATAATATAATGGCCTGAATAGAACGCGCCGCGCCGCGGCAGTTCGCGAATTTCGACCATTTATTTCAAACTGACATTGCGGGAGATCCGACCGTCGGATTCTCCTGAAACCGGAACCGTTGGGTTCGTATCGAAAAGAGCTTTCTAACGATTTTTAGAAATTAGAAATCTAATGGTTGGATTTGGAATTATGTCCAAATCAAATTTGAAAAAGGTCGCTGTAAGTGCAGTTCGATGGCCGTTTATGGAAATCGACTGTACGGGCCTTGATAAAATTATTAAAAATAGTAATAATTTGTGTAAAATCATAAGAAATGATTTGTGAAGATTTGGGATGAAAAACTCCATATTTGAAAAGGTAAAAATAGATTTTTATCGAAATGAACTAGTTTTGAACTAGAATTATAATTCTATTTATTTTTAAATAAATAAATTGAATTTGAAATGGTTTTGAAAATAACCAGAATTTCCAATGATTGCATTGGAATGGATTTGAATCGAAATTGTCTTCGGAATATTTCGATGTTGGATTTCGTGATTATACAGATGTTGTTATGGAAATTTGAAAGATATTTATATATCGTTATTTCCAATACGATATCTGTTGGTCGTAGAATTTGATATTGAATATAAGCCGATATATTTTCTATTCAGAGCCTTGTATTTAATATCAAATGTGATTTGGGTTTGTCGTGAATGGTGTCTTGACTAACACTGTTCTTGAACCCAGTTGAGAAAAGATTAAATCTTTTTATTTAGATTTAAAGAAGTGTACCAATTAAATAATATTTAATTGGAATTTAATTAATATTGATTTTTGGGTTTATCGTGGACGGTGTTTTAAATAACACTCGTTCTTTAACCCGATAATTAATGGAACGTGGTTTTGGGTTTATCGTGAACCGTGTTTTTAAATGACACTGTTTCTTTAACTCAGTTAACGATTAAAACTAAGTGGAGTTTTAATGAATCTTTAATTAGATTGAAATGATCGAGAATGGAGTATCACCAGTTTTGCTCCAGGCGATAGTTAAATCTTTAATTAGATTTGAACGTGAAATGGTAATTAAATTTACCGATAACACCGTAGTGTTAGATATGAAGTATTACCAGTTTTATTTCATGGGATAAATAGGTTGGGATTGGGAAATTAATACAAATAATTACTTCGGTAAAGTTCGTTAATCCCGGCTAGGTTGAATTGATATTCAAAAGTAGATTAAAGAATAAATTCAAGGAATTTATCTTGGTTAAAATTAATGGGAACCTTTCCCTATGAATGTGAAATTTAGAAACTAACTGTCGGTTAGCCAAGCAAAATGGTTTTCTGGATATTGATCTGATGTTGGTTTCGGCCTTCGGGGTTAATATTTGGGGAATTATTCTCTTGTTAATTTACGGTTAGTGACTGATGAATTGGAATGGGGCGTATGTTGTGTTTGTGTAACACTTATTTAAAATATACGCGAGTTATTCGGAAAGATCGGGTTTATCCCATTCTGAATAACTGATACGACGATAAGTCGAAGATGAAGACGATGGTCGAAGACCGGAGGTCTTCATGTCGTTTGGGTGATTACTGATGATCTTGATTGGGCTGTTCACCCAAGAAGATGGAAACAGTTGGTGATCGTCCAGTCGTACTTGGAGATCAATGGATATGCGGGGTACTAGGTGCCTCCGGTTTCGTTCAAACCCAGAACGGACTTGTAAATGGACTGTGTGTCTGACATTGGATTTTAGACCGTGTGATTGATCTCTATTAAATGTATATCTGTTTGGCGGCGGAGAATTTATTCTCTTGCTTAACGCCCTTCTTCGAGACGTACGAGCTCAGGGGTTATATATTGATGGATATCAAACGCATGGAGTGAATTGCCTGTGTGGCATGCATAAGTGGCAATTGATCGAGGCTTCTGTTGAAAAGCAAAGTCTTGTGGTGATGATCAAAGCACAGCCTGTGTGGCACAGCTTTGTGTAACATGAATTCGCGAGCCTCACACCCCGGTTGTGAACCAGAAACGGGAGAGGACATCAGGGAGGGCATGCGTTTCTTTCTAGCTAGGGTGGTGTCAGTGACCTACCGGCCCTGACATTTATATACTTTTCACCTGTGTGGTTGTTGCTGTTGCGAGGCGCCTCGGTTAGATCGGACGATCCGGGTCCGATGGAGCCATTCGTTGGCTTATTTAAGCCCCAAAGGGCGGGGAAACGCAGTGTTCAGGCATTTTAATCCACATCGGTGGACCGACCCTGACGATCCAAGGGCCCACCTGTGTCTGGGTCCTGAGACACGGGCTAAAGCGTCTCGAATCGGTTGAGGACTATCTTTTGCCTCGGTTCATAGATGGAAATCCAATTTCCAAATACGTGACATTTGCTGTTTTAATTGTAGAACTAGTATGGCGACATGATATATGGTACCCATGCCGTCTATGATTGATACTTATGATTTGAAGTTGTTTTATACACTATGCACTTATAATAGTATCAAATGATTTGTTTTAAACGTATCAAGCATTCTTTGGTTGTTATAAGGGAAAACCCTATCCCCCGGCTTGCGTTGCATTGTGTGATAGGACCTGGGTCTTATAACAGCTTCATTTTTCTTTATTTAGCATTGCGCTGTTGTTATATGCACTGGTATTCTTGGGAGGAAACCCGTTCCGTGTTATACGGCGTGGTCCCTTGATTTACCTAACTTTAAAAATAAAGATTAACTGTTTTAGTTCTCACACCAGTCACATGACTGACCTGGAGTTTATTGTTTTTAACCTAAACTCTGGGTGCCCCTATTTTGACACGGGCAGCTAGTAGTTTTGGTTTTGCAGATTTATATTCACAGGATCCTGGTTTACAGCTGGAATGATATCCGGAAAGCTTTGTATCCGTATATCTCTTCTAGTTGTGTATTGTATTATTTTCCGCTGCGATGTATTTAAATGTAATTTAAATCTCTGTTATTTCTGTGTAATATTTATTCAAACTCTGTATATTCTTGTAATCTGATGCATTGTTGTAATATACAATGAAATGTTCTTCCGTCTGCGTTCTGTTGTGGCTTGTTCTCGAACTATCCGCGCTTTCCTTTACGGGGAAGTTACAGGTTTTCACAGATAATGATCCTATTTGTAGCAAAATTAGCTATTTTAATATAGTTAATGTAAAGTTAGTTATTATTTTTAAAGAATGGACCTTGAGTTAAAATTTCATTGGAAATGATAGGCGTCGATAAGTTCGAGTAAAGTCGAACAATGGGATTATAAGAGGATTTATAATCCAAGTCCAAATTGAACCTTGTAAATGAGATTCATAAGGGTACATAAAGATTTAAATGAGGTTTTTTCTTAATTAAAGCGAATTCAACTGCATGAAAATTAGAAAAGCGTTAATGGTTTTGAAACGAAATCTGGATTAAGTTGCAAAAGGTAATAATGGACTATTTTAAAGGAATCCAAGCGAGATTTAAAAAGGGTCTTCAACCCAAAATGTTGACATTAATTGTAGTGAGCAAACATCACAAAGGAAATTACATTTAGAAGTTTGTGTTAAATATTGGCAATGGATCTTTGATATAAAAATCAAAGTTTAAGAATCTTTCATAAAGGAAGTAGCGTTTTTTTTCCAAGATAAAGCATATTATGAGAACGCCAATAAATGGAAGCGAAGTATTTGGCATGAGATTTTTATAAAAACCCAAGGGTTTGAGCGAGATGTTGTTTCAAGTAAAAAGGGCGTTTATTGGGAAATTACTTAATCAACTGAATTAAGTAAAGAGATTTCAAACAAAGATTTCAAATGTATGAAATGGTTTTATAAACCATATTTGAAATCGAGATGGTAAATAAGAATTCTGGTGAAATGGTTAAGTGACGAACTGATATTATTCTGAGATAAGAACGTTGTCGATCAAGGTCTGAGAGGTAAATAAAATACCCCAACTTGAACGGCTTCACTATTATCAAGGAATGGTATTAGTTTGAAACGAGTGGAAAGTGCTGTAATTGGTGTGATATCCCATACGAGAGATATTGAATGTAAGTATGGGATTTTGGGAATATAAATGATACTACAATGTAGTTATCAATGGAAATAAGAATATTGGATTTAGAATTATAAGTCAACAATTGTTTTAACCATATTAGAATCGATAACGTGTTAAGATCATTAAGTATAATTTATATATATACATTCTCTGCAATGTATAAGGTAGTTGGTTAAAGATAATTAAGAATAGATATAATGTTTTGAATTTGTTGGAAGATTAGAAGTTATTAACTATTTTGTCAATTATATTTCAATAGGGCCAAGTCATGCCAAGTACTGAATCAGCAAACTCATTGTATTCACACTATTGTATTTGATAGTTATATCACCGACTATCAAACCAGACCAATACGATTGTTGGTATGGAAAGACCGGAATCGAATTTATATTTGAAAACCATTCCGACCAACAAATACGTGAAGAGATCAGAAGATGATCGAAGTGGAGCATTGAAGACCGTGGATCTTCATAAGCGGAAGGACCGCTAATAATCTTTGGTTAGCTCCCAGAGATAAGTTGTGGTTCTGTCGTGGTTGAAATCCACGGGTTGCAAGGACTGCTCGCTACTGATCCATGGGGTGATTCCTATATGAGATGCAGTAGGAGAGTACCTTCGGTTCATCCTGTTCTTGGATGACTTGTATGGACGAGTGTCTGACAGAGTATTTCCAAAGAAGTCACGTACGTTGATATTTTCAAACGTACCAGGTTGATGGCGGAGAAGTGCACATTCTATTAGCTTATCAACTGGAGTACTTTTGTGGATGTCAATTAGTGGTATCTGGCGGATCTGACGATGTGGCATTCAAAGTGAATGCTGGCCAGATGTACGAAGAGGAATCCTAGCCTCAAGCCTCATCAACCAGGAAATGACAAAAATCGGGCAGGCAGCATAGCTATGTGGGTCGCTCCCATTAGGTTGTATGATCACCTATCTAGAGAAATTCCATTTGCTTCTTTAATCTATGTTTCGATGTTGTCCCTTTTCGGGCAGGCGGTTTCTGATCCCAACCGTCGGTGATATACATTCGATACACTCAAGTAAAATGAGTGGTCAGTCATGTGAGGGCCGGGTTGCAAGACGTTCTTGTTGAACCCAGTGTATTCGCCTCTTGAGATACACGTGTGGAAGGTGGTCCCATACCTTGTCAAGGTCGGAATCCAATATCCAATAAGCGGCCCGGTTTTTGATTGTATACTATATATGGGGAGCGTGAGATGCAACCGTTCCTCTAGATTGATATTTACCTGTATTTAGACATTATGATAATATCAGATCAAGTTATGATTTCAAAAATGGTTTGGGTTATAGTAAGGTAAAAACCGTCCGTGTTTATGTGTGGACTGGTCTTACTATTATCCTTTGATTTCAGAAAGGATTTTCCCAAAGTTAAGCAAGTGTGTGTTATGTGAATTTATCACTGATAGTATTCCAGACTGACCCGGTGTATTTTGTTTTAAACCAAATGTGCTCGGGTCAGACCGAGTATGTTCCAGGTTAGGTTTTGCTTGGAGTTTCAGGTGCTGGAAGCAGGAGGCTTCACTGCTAGTTATTTACAGATATATTTCCGCTGTGACTGATATTTGTTATACTCTGATGATTGGTATGTATATACAATTCCTTTATATAAAGAGATTTGATATTATACTTTATTCGTTCCACTGTGAGATTATGATGTGTTCTTCTTCTTTCTTCTATTCTAATACTTCTTTCTTTCTATTTCCACCCTCTAAATTCTTTCTCATGACAATCTGGGGGTTTGATACTTGGGTTTTTGGCAAGCGATACAGGTTTATGTATTGTTGTCGAAGACTCGAGCGTCGAGCTTTTCCCTGGGTCGTTACAGTGGTATCAGAGCTATTAGTTTAAGAATAACCTTGGCTCTGTGGCGTAACTCGATAGAGATGGGGTTAGTAATACCCTAGATTGAGTTGAGTGTATATAAATACGAGAGAGTGTATTTGTAAATTTTATATTCAAATGCTTTGTATTGTGTTGCTTAATCAGTTCAAGTGTTGAGAAGATTTTGAACTGGCAATGGATACAATATTGTTTTGTAAATAGGGTAAATGAAATAATTTTTCCCAAATTATATTTTTATATAGAAAAGAAATAATTTTAATAAATTATTGAGTTATTGTGGTTTGATGATTTATTCGAATATAATTCAAATGAAATTTGAATCTGAATGGTTAATATAACCAAAGGATTTCACATATATAATTATGAATGAGAATTTTGATATGAAATTGAAAATCGAGACTTAAGTTAAGATAAGTAAAATAGAATGAATTAGAATGATGGCTTTCGAAAATAAGTCAGAATCGGGATTATTAAATAAAAAGTAAACTAATTAGAAAATCAAATAGTTAATTGAATATGGAAATTGAAATTAAGCTTAGTAAGGTTGATTAATGTGTATTTCTTGGATGCTAGAATAATTGGGTAATAAAATTCATCAATAGTTAAGGAAGCTGAACGAATTGGAAAGTGAGGAAATGAATTCAAATATAATGAATTTGAACAAAATCAAATATGAAATGAAAAATAATGACGAGAATATGTGTTTGTTATTGTGTTGAAAATGGAGTAAGAACAGGTTGGAAGAGTTGGTTGTTTCTTTGCTTGATTATTGGAGTTTGATGCCCGACCAATAGGTACGCCTTAATATTATTGACTAGATGGCTGATTTTATACCTCTAATATTGGATTAGCAGTTTGGATCAATGTGAGGCCTAGAGTGGCGATCGTGGTTGTTTAGATCGAGTCATATAGAGGAGATGTTAACGAATTTTTCGTAGATTTCTAAAACTTAGATTTTATTTTTGAAAATAGTTTTATAATAATATCTTGAACATAATCGAGTTTAGAACATTCTTCTCACTTAGCAATTTCGAGGACGAAATTATTTTAAGGGGGGAAGAATGTAACGTCCTGGATTTTTCGGTTATTTAAATTTGAATATTTAAATCTGTTTTAATTTTTTTTTTTGGAATACGTACAGTGAGACGTAGTAGCTATATAAATTTAGTCAGGAAATTTAAATGTTCGCCGGTCGCGTATTTTCCAGTACAAGGCTGCGCCTAACGGTTCAAATTTTAGCGACCGTAAAATCTCTCCGGAACCAGTTCGGACAAACATTAAAAATATTCTATTCATTGCCACGAATCCGATGGCGAAATTCGTTTCGCGAAAATCGGATGTTTTGACCTCCGTTTGCTTGTTTTTCCTTCCGAATTTTACGTTTAAAAGGGGTCCGTAATGCCTTTTTGAACGGAGATTCCTGACACCGGAAATTTTATACCGTTGTGTCCGTCTCGTCGCGCTGATGAGCACAATATATTCATTTGCCTGGTTCGGTGTTCGGTTCGCGCTGAAATTGTGGAAATGCTTGCACAGTTCATTTTTGAAACAAAGCCATGGGACCTCGAAGTTTTCATATCCTGATCCTGCATGTTTTTCTAAGCATTTTGGGTCTGCAAAACCCGTTAATTTATTTTATTAAATCACCCAAATATTTTTTTTGTTTTTTTAAATGGACACTTCTTATGTTTTGCAATGCATTCCAAACCATGCGTATGTTATCCCATGCACCCTTTCATTTAGTGCACTTTACTTCATCCTTCCAGTCAACGTTTCAAGCTCACTAATAAAAAATAAAAATATATATATACAAATATATGTCTTCATGGATAAGAGATCGTGCAGTACAAATTATGCACCGCTGATCTAACGCCCAAATGTTTTCAAACCTGTGTATTTTCTTTTTAGTAGAACAGAGAAAAATCCACGTACACATCTACTTTATTTTATTTTCACCTCACAGAAGAACTAAAGACATTTAAATAAAATAATAGGGATAGCAAATTTGCGTGCCAAACATTTCAGTTACTTGGCTGCCAAACTTCCTCTACCGTGACCCCTAAGTTTTGTTTTGTTTTGAAATCCTCACCACGCAACAACTAGCCTAAATAATACCTGCAACCCTATAATTCTAAAACTTGGCTTCCACGGTCTCTTGCCTATAAATAAGTACTGCTCCTCTTTACCTTTCAAGCTTTCCCTCAGCAAAAAAAAAGGTAAGGAAAAACGTTGGGAAGGCTACAGGAGGAAGGATGGAAGGCTATAGTGGGAATTTGTGTAGGTAACGTGCGGGAAGATGTGTACGTAGGAAGCATGGTTGTTAGCACATGCGTGCGTGGTGAATTTAAGGCCTTTCGGGCTGGAAAAAAAAAAGTGAAAGAAGTATGAGAAGTGAAGGGGAGGGACGGTGCAGTGTTTGGCGGCTGTCGAACTGAATGATGCATGCGTGGCCAAGAGAAATTGTAGCAGGTGGGAAGTTACAGTAGAAATGGGTTTCGAAGTTGTGCATGGGGTTGATGACGGAGTGGTTTGAGTTGCGGTTACAGTAAGTGTTGGGTGTGACAGGTTTTCAGAATGCGAATAGGAAAGGAGAACGGGTTTTAGGAGAAGAGGAAGTAGGGGACACGTTTTTGTTTTAATCAAGGATGACGTGGCGCCTCGTATTAAGGTAATGACTGGTTTAATTAATTAAATAAATAGTTAGTTTAATAATTAGTTTAAGTTAATTATCGTATAATCTATTCAAACTTTAAACTAGCGTATCTCTCTCATACGTTAACGGATTTCAGCGAAACTGGATCCGTTAGGATCGCAGGGACGATCTCTAAGCGATGGCACTGACTAGGCTCTGATCTAACACTGTTCAAAATTCAGCTAATTTTGAACGTCCGTTCAAGATTAGAAGGAACAAACGCGTCAACTTAATTCTCACACCTTCTGGAATTCTGTGATGCGGTAAATTCATATAAAAATATAATTTACATTTAAAAATATAAATTGGTTGATTGGTTGCTATTGGCTGTCACTGTTTGATGGTTGTTGTTAGTTATGCTTAATCGTTTTAAATTAGTTGATCATATGAAATTTATTTCATATATTATTTGAAATGTATAACGAGCTGTGATGCAGGGAAGAACAGGTTGGAGGGATCCGACCGGATTCCTCAAATATATTTATATATGTTGTTTGTTTGTTTTATATCGTTGATAGTTGAACTGATTGAACCCCCTATGATAGAAAACCTGTTTTAGTGTGATGGTTGAACAAATATCCACCCGTGTTGTGTTTAAAATCAACCGATAGTGTTGATTTGGTAATTGGCAGTGAATGGCCTAAAGTGTGTTGTCTTAGTCGTCGGTAGACCGTTCGGTGAACTGACGCAGTTTTAAAATTATAAATTATTTTATAACTGAATCAAAGTTTTTAGTGGTTTTATATAATTAATTTAAGTTGAAATTTTTAAATAAATATTTTAATCAAGGTTATAAAAGAAATTATTTAAACGGTCTTATGTAATAAGATCGTATGATTGGCCAAAAGCTAGAAAACAGAGATTTTACCTACATGTTGGAAAAGTGGCATAATTTTATATTAAATGAAATTAAATAGTGATTTTAAATTAATTAAGTTATTTAATTAATTTAAAAATGGAAATGACAAATGGAAATCAGTTAACTTCTAACTGATATGTACGGTTGACGAATATCAACTGTTTGAACTGAAATTGACAAATGAGATTTAAATGTCATAATTTTTGTTAAAGTTAACAAACAGTGTAAAATTTATTAGTTAATCTTTGATTTAAAATAAATTAAAGAAATTATTGGATTGTTAATGTGGATGAAGTAAATTTTTATTTAATAAGATTTGAAAAAGGGATAATGATCCTATTTGTAGCAAAATTAGCTATTTTAATATAGTTAATGTAAAGTTAGTTATTATTTTTAAAGAAAGGACCTTGAGTTAAAATTTCATTGGAAATGATAGGCGTCGATAAGTTCGAGTAAAGTCGAAAAATGGGATTATAAGAGGATTTATAATCCAAGTACAAATTGAACCTTGTAAATGAGATTCGTAAGGGTACATAAAGATTTAAATAAGCTTTTCTCTTAATTAAAGCGAATTCAACTGCATGAAAATTAGAAAAGCGTTAATGGTTTTGAAACGAAATCTGGATTAAGTTGCAAAAGGTAATAATGGACTATTTTAAAGGAATCCAAGCGAGATTTAAAAAGGGTCTTCAACCCAAAATGTTGACATTAATTGTAGTGAGCAAACATCACAAAGGAAATTACATTTAGAAGTTTGTGTTAAATATTGGCAATGGGTCTTTGATATAAAAATCAAAGTTTAAGAATCTTTCATAAAGGAAGAAGCGTTTTTTTTCCAAGATAAAGCATATTATGAGAACGCCAATAAATGGAAGCGAAGTATTTGGCGTGAGATTTTTATAAAAACCCAAGGGTTTGAGCGAGATGTTGTTTCACGTAAAAAAGGCGTTTATTGGGGAATTGCTTAATCAACTGAATTAAGTAAAGAGATTTCAAACAAAGATTTCAAATGTATGAAATGGTTTTATAAACCATTTTTGAAATCGAGATGGTAAATAAGAATTCTGGCGAAATGGTTAAGTGACGAACTGATATTATTCTGAGATAAGAACGTTGTCGATCAAGGTCTGAGAGGTAAACAAAATACCCCAACTTGAACGGCTTCACTATTATCAAGGAATGGTATTAGTTTGAAAAGAGTGGAAAGTGCTGTAATTGGTGTGATATCCCATACGAGAGATATTGAATGTAAGTACGGGATTTTCGGAATATAAATGATACTACGATGTAGTTATCAATGGAAATAAGAATATTGGATTTAGAATTATAAGTCAACAATTGTTTTAACCATATTAGAATCGTTAACGTGTTAAGATCATTAAGTATAATTTATATATATATATATATACATTCTCTGCAATGTATAAGGTAGTTGGTTAAAGATAATTAAGAATAGATATAATGTTTTGAATTTATTGGAAGATTAGAAGTTATTAACTATTTTGTCAATTATATTTCAATAGGGCCAAGTCATGCCAAGTACTGAATCAGCAAACTCACTGTATTCACACTATTGTATTTGATAGTTAAATCACCAACTATCAAGCCAGACCAATACGATTGTTGGTATGGAAAGACCGGAATCGAATTTATATTCGAAAACCATTCCGACCAACAAATACGTGAAGAGATCAGAAGATGATCGAAGTGGAGCATTGAAGACTGTGGATCTTCATAAGCGGAAGGACCGCTAATAATCTTTGGTTAGCTCCCAGAGATAAGCTGTGGTTCTATCGTGGTTGAAATCCACGGGTTGCAAGGACTACTCGCTACTGATCCATGGGGTGATTCCTATATGAGATGCAGTAGGAGAGTACCTTCGGTTCATCCTGTTCCTGGATGACTTGTATGGACGAGTGTCTGATAGAGTATTTCCAAAGGAGTCATGTACGTTGATATTTTCAAATGTACCAGGTTGATGGCGGAGAAGTGCACATTCTCTTAGCTTATCAAATGGAGTATTTTTGTGGATGTCAATTAGTGATATCTGGCGGATCTGACGATGTGACATTCAAAGTGAATGATGGCCAGATGTACGAAGAGGAATCCTAGCCTCAAGCCTCATCAACCAGGAAATGACAAAAATCGAGCAGGCAGCATGGCTATGTGGGTCGCTCCCATTAGGTTGTATGATCACCTATCTAGAGAAATTCCATTTGCTTCTTTAATCTATGTTTCGATGCTGTCCCTTTTCGGGCAGGCGGTTGCTGATCCCAACCGTCGGTGATATACATTCGATACACTCAAGCGAAATGAGTGGTCGGTCATGTGAGGGCCGGGTTGCAAGACGTTCTTGTTGAACCCTGTGTATTCGCCTCTAGAGATACATGTGCGGAAGGTGGTCCCATACCTTGTCAAGGTTCAAATCCAATATCCAATAAGCGGCCGCGGTTTTTGATTGTATACTATATATGGGGAGCGTGAGATGCAAGCATTCCTCTAGATTGATATTTACTTGTATTTAGACATTATGATAATATCAAATCAAGTTATGATTTCAAAAATGGTTTGGGTTATAGTAAGGTAAAAACCGTCCGTGTTTATGTGTGGACTGGTCTTACTATTATCCTTTGATTTCAGAAAGGATTTTCCGAAAGTTAAGCAAGTGTGTGTTATGTGAATTTATCACTGATAGTATTCCAGACTGACCCGGTGTATTTTGTTTTAAACCAAATGTGCTCGGGTCAGACCGAGTATGTTCCAGGTTAGGTTTCGCTTGGAGTTTCAGGTGCTGGAAGAAGTAGGCTTCACCGCTAGTTATTTACAGATATATTTCCGTTGTGACTGATATGTGTTATACTCTGATGATTGGTATGTATATACAATTCCTTTATATAAAGAGATTTGATATTATACTTTATTCGTTCCGCTGTGAGATTCTGATGTGTTCTTCTTCTTTCTTCTATTCTAATACTTCTTTCTTTCTATTTCCACCCTCTAAATTCTTTCTCATGACAATCCGGGGGTTTGATACTTGGGTTTTTGGCAAGTGATACGGGTTTATGTATTGTTGTCGAAGACTCGAGTGTCGAGCTTTTCCCTGGGTCGTTACATCTATTTTCAGCCAAATCTCAAAAGTCGTCTACCTCGCCCATGAAATTCTATAAATAATAATTTTAATTTGCCTCCATATGATTCGACCTACATATTACACGATCTGTTCGCTTGCAAAATTTATTACATAAATTGCGTTTTTCTAATTCATAGAAAAGTAGCGATCAAGAACTAAGTAAGAGGCTGTTTATAGGTGAGATTAAGGATAGCTACGGGAATCTTATATCCTAGAGGGATGAGAAATTCGAATCCCAAGAACCAGGCCCAAAAACCATGTCGATCACAAAAATTTATATCACAGGCCATGATCGTATCCCAAAAACCACTCAAAAACATGTGCGCTTCAAGGAAAAATATGGAATCTCAACGATAAAGTCTTCGTGAAAAATAATTTGGCGCTTGCCGAATTTTCGTATCCTAAAATAGTTTCAAAATTCGGCTTGGCATTTGCCAAATCCACATCCCATGCCAAGCCCACTTTCTCGCATCCGAAAAACCATATCATGGAGCCCATAAAATGTCATATCCCATCATGTCTGTCCATCTTTTTCGTATCGCCAAAAACCCGAGTCCCCCAGATCTGCCACTTTCTCATATCTAAAGTCGTGATGCAGATATAGAGAAAAGCATGATGGGGATGTTTTGTGACGTTAAAAATTCGCATCCCAAGTAGGAAACGAATATGGGGACGCAGATTTTCCTCCATGCCAAACTAAGTTTGCCAAAGCGATCGGTCCGAGCTGCGCACGTGAAAATAAGATGATCTACCGTGTTTATATGTATTTTTTGAATGTGCTAAACCCATGTTTGCCCATTTGCCAGATCAACATTTTTGCCTGGTCTGACCGTGCCGATCAGCTCTTTTTAGGTGATCGGTATGTCAATTTTTGAAAAATCCTTCCAACTTGCCAGATTTGCACGGCGCGAGTCGCGCAATCCATTTTTGGGGATCGACGCGTGTCCAGCTGTTTTTGAGTGTGCGACACTTCTTTTTACCAAAATCCACATGTTTTCCATGATGAGTTCGTCCACATGATCAGACTAACATGCTCAATCTATTTGAGCTGATCAGATCGAGTCAATCATGTATTTTTACTGCGCTAGTTTTTCCAAGTCAATCGACGATGATTTTACGAACCGATGTCATTTTCATCACTTTCTGAACACATCACGACTTCGACCAAATCGCTTTGTGCTTTCTAATGGTGTTTTCGACGCTTGAGCGACACAAACCAAAATCTTGACATGTGATAGCTGTACCAAAAAGGGTGTCAATAATTTATTTTTGATTTTGTGAGTGTCGTTTTGTCTTTTGCGCTTTTGCGTGAACGATTCCTCGACGGCAACATGTAACTTGAATCATTTAAGTTTCTGCAAATATATTTTAACAACCTTTTTGCAAATGTTGTTTGTAAATTATATCTTTCCTTTTTGAAATCTTATATCTTAATTCAATTTATGCAAAAACGTAGATTTTTCATAAGGTAGTTTACGTACGTTTAAAGATCTATTCATATCAAAATAGACAGTTTAACTATAGAAAGCACACATTACCAAAAAAAAAATTAGTTTTTGCATAAATCTTATATGGAAAGTAAAGCAGTATTAAAAAGAAATTTCAATTTTTTCATGACTATTTTAAAGATGAATTTTTTTAATGAAAAAACTCGATTGTATGGTTACATGTAAAACGTATGGAAAATTTTGGATGATTTATTTGCATGTTTTAGGGGTGCATTAGGAACAAAGATGCGTTTAAACGTTAACGATAAAAAGGAAAGGCTATTTAGCCGTGGAAACGTTATTTCCATATCTTGTCAATGATGCGCCGCGAGTTATTAATTACCTCATTTTATGTATTAGAGCTTGTCTTAAGCCTCCTTTGCAGTTTGCAGTAGAGATTTTTTAGTGTTATTGTTTAAAACCGATAGAACTATATATAACTAAAAAGGAGAAAATAACCACTCTCCAGTGGTGTACGAAAATAGGTCAGTGGTACAGCATACCGAACTGACACTATATACATGATACAGACAAGTAAAAGCATACACAAAACTGCTATGGTGAAGAAAATACAAAGATGACATGAAGCCCAAAAAACAAAAGCTAACTCCCATACGGAACAAACGCAGAAGCTCAACACCTATACTAAGATGCCATGCATAGGAGAAAGCTAGAACTCCAGGTCCTAATTTAGCAAGAAGCTATCAATCCAAAACCAGATCGAAAACCAAAGGTCCAGCAAAGATGAAAATACAACAAGCTAGTAAGCATCCTATTTAGACGCATTGATGAATTGGATGGTAGGATTTGGATGCAAAATGGGTTGCTTCACACTTCTATTCGTAGTCGTATGAGGGTTGTGGGTGGAAAATGTTTTCAAAAAAGAATCATTATGCATATATATTTTATGGTTGCAACTCATTATGTACACTATGCAAGTGCGCACATCGGTTGCAAAATTGAATGTACACTTGTTGGTTGTGTAATTTAGGAAAATTAAGCGCCAATGCCATGAGTAAGTTATTAGCAAAAATTGCGGGATGAAATTTCTTTTAAGGAGGGGAGAATGTATCAACCCGGAATTTTAGCGATAATTAAACTAGTTATTTAGTTAGCTTCCAAAAAAGAATTTTTGCAAATGAGGGAATTTGACCACGAAACTTGCACTATTGCATTTGTTATGGAATTCTCTTCAATTTTCATGTTTGGAGTTTGGTGAACGAAGTTCGTATGAAAAAGCTATAAAAGAAATACGAAAATGGATAGAAAATAAATCATGACATTGTTTAATTAATATATGCCATTCATAACCGGCCTTTACTAGGCTAAATCGACCCAGAGCGGTTGACATAGCGGTCAACCGGGTGGTTGACCTAGGGGTCGACCTCTCTGGTCGAAAATGCCCAGTGATTACTAGATTTTTAATGGAATTTTTGTATATAAATTTTTTATTACCAGATGGATCTTTATAATATTGAATCCAACGGTCTAGGGTCATTTTAACACCTTTAAATAAAGGGTTAGACCCACACTCTTTTGCATACAATTCTAAAAGCAGTAGCAAGGCCTTGCTAATTTCTCTTCCCTTTAATCTCTTCTTAAACAAATATAAACGTATACAAATTAATTAAACAAGGTTGGAGAAGATTGAAATCATATTCTTATACAAAAGAGATGGGACTGCAAGT
Source organism: Allium sativum (assembly GCA_030737875.1). Taxonomy (NCBI): domain Eukaryota; kingdom Viridiplantae; phylum Streptophyta; class Magnoliopsida; order Asparagales; family Amaryllidaceae; genus Allium; species Allium sativum. The sequence goes on along the minus strand of JASFAX010000050.1, from coordinate 2,334,990 downwards.
AGGTGTTCTTCCATTCAGATTTCCTTTCTCTTTCCCATTTCTTACAGATCTACAAATCTAAAAGAATCCCTTTTTTGGAATAATTGTAGATCTTTAAGATTTGGGAATTGTAGGCCCAAATTTTTTGTTCAGATTTGGGTAATTACCATGTGAGTAGGAAATTATATACATCGTTCAAAATAATTTACTTCATTCGTTTGTGTAGATCTGATTTATATGCCTGAAAGTTATCAGATTTGTTTGTTTATTTTTATCGGGTCTAAAATAATACATTGTGGTTTGAATATTAAATTTATAGGCCTTTTTGGTTAATGAAATTTTATTACCTACTATTGTTCTTAGGTTTGTTGTGGTTATTGGGACCTTGGATCTGGAAATCAGTCCCAAAACCATCGTTAGAATTGTAGCGTTTGTTCCAGATCCATATATTTGGGTGCTGATTTAGAATTTGTTTAGGTTTTTATTTAAAAAGATATGCCTGTTTGTGTTTGATGTTGTTGGGGTTTTACTTTGTTATTATAAATATGCCCTTTTTGTTCTTTTCAATAAAAAGGCATTATTTGGAATCAGCGATCAATATGTACAAATAAATAAGATGGGATGTGTAAATTGATGTATATTTGTATGTAGTTTATAATTGCCATTCCAAAAATGTACAAGTTTCATATTTCTTGTGATTTGAAATATGCCTATTCCCTTTCCAATTGTTTTGGGCAAAATTTTACAATAAATATAATTATTAACCTGTTTGTATTAGATTTTTAATCTTAAACAATATTAAACATAAAATGGTTTGTTTTGGTCGTTAATTTAGACCCAAACATAAATGGTTAGTAACAATATATAAAACTTAGATATTACATTAACCGTGCTTAAAATATAATTATATATATAAACCTTATCCCTCTAAATTCACGTAAACAACAAATAAGTTATAATAAATGCTTGTTGTTGTGTGTTTGATTAGTTTCCATTTTGTGGGATTATATATATAGAATTATAAATCATGTTAAATGGAAATGAATACTATGAACGTTATAGTAATAAATATAATTGATTTGCTATAAATGAATAAAATGGTCATAAGTAATAACGATTGTAATCATATTTGATTGAGGAAAATGAATTGAATAGCATAAACATGCCTAAATGGTTACAGTTTGAATTCTGTGAGAAATAGGAATTGTAACTCTAATTAGGGAATCTAATAAATAATAAACACATATATACACAAATAAAAAATAAATGGAATTAAATTATACTGATATGTAGGAGTTATAGTATTTAGATATGAATTAAAATGTGAATGATATAAATGGAAATTAATAGGATAATAAATGTCTTAGGAAAATATGACCGTTAATATCATAAGTGGCATTAAATAGGTTAATTGATGCCTTAAGAAAAATGACCGTTAGTGGTAGGTAACCTAATTAATAATAACAAAAGGAATAGAAAGGGGATTAATGGGGATTTATTAGTGTATTAAATACGAAGTCCAATATGGAAATTAATAAATAAGCGTCATAGGATAGGTAGTTATAGGTTTTCCTTATTTATTTCTAGTCAATATAGAATTAATATAATTAAGTATAGGAGGACTTGGACTTAGTAGGTTAATTATGCGAGGTTAGTTTCCTTATTCGATAGAAGTCCGAACTTTCCAGCAATCGAGTTCATGTACACTTGATGTGAGATATCATTAACTATAGAAATCCATGACAATAGTTAGTTTCATAACTAATATCATTTCCTAAAACAAGGTTTACTTCAACTGTAAGGCTTTAAGTGGTAGTAGGACTCACCACCTACCCAAAAGAGGAAACCTTAAAAATGAAATAATTTATAAGCGTAGGCCTGCTTCGGGATGAAGGTATTAAGTAGTTAAATCCACCCTTAAAATGGTATTAAGTGATCGCGTAGCTCACCTCTCCATAAACAAGAAATATTAAATGACTAGTTGGGTACGAGACTAGTAATATCCATGATAGTCTTCTTTCTCTAGTATTAAGTAATTAGGGTTAGGGTCCGCCCAAGGACAAGGTATTAAATGACCGCTACGTAGGTACCATAGGTTTGCTTATCCTGCGGGAAGTATCAAGTGATTGGTAGATTATCTAATAAGACCAACAAGATAGTAACATGGGATCTACCGGGGAAATAGCAAGATGTCATCTACCTATCCTATAGGTAATAATGACTGCTTATTATCTCCCTCCTTATGCGGGACATGGTTATATGCGTGAATGACGGAAATCTGAAATTAGTAGGACATGTTTCTAGTGTCCTTAAGGTATTAAGTGACCAATGGGTCCGCCATGGGTCTTAAATAATCGAAAGGATCCACCCTTATCTATCATGAATGGTGGTTTAAAGTCTTCATACTTATTTGTAAATGTTCTATCTCAGTATTGCAATACCTTTATTGTTAGGGAATGTTATCTTGGGTATGGTAGTTAGTTTTCGTGCATAAATCTTTACAACATTAGGTTCAATTTACTAGCCTCGTTAGACATATGTTTTGTTTTTGACTAAACAGGATACATTTGTGTATTGTAGAGAGTGTTATACATTTCTACTCACTAGAACTTATTATTTTGACCCCTTCTCCTTATAACAACTCTCATGTTTAACTTGGGGAAGACGGGTCCTAACAGGTGTTCAATTTGATTTTCTGTTCTCGATATCGATGTGGCAATATGCTTTAAGGTAGTCGCTTTAGTTGGTATTAGTTATCTTATGATGTTTCCTTTGTGAGTTAGTTTTATTTTACTCTGATTATTCTCTTTATCATTATTCTCATGTACCAGATTTATACTCTTAATTTTTTAATGCATTTGAGTTTTGATTTTTATTGAAATTCAGGCTCGGAAAAGTGTAGCTTGCTGCAACAAGAAAGTGTTGTTGGGAGATTCTCACATCACTATTATTGTTAGGATTGAAAGCTTTGAGCTAAAGTTTATATTTCGGAAGGTCGTCATTCTTAAAGATGTCTTGCATGCTCTAGAGTGGAGAAAGAATCATTTTTTTTGGTTTTCTATTTAATAAGGTTAGGTTTACACAAATTATTGAGGCTGATTTGTAAACAATTACTAAGCATGACATATTTATGGCTAGGGATTATGCAACAAATGGAATGCTGAATGTAATAAAATGTCTGCTTCTGCTTTCATGGTCTTTGATTTCAATATCTAACTTTAGATCATGTCATGTAAATAAGTGAAAATTAAAGAACATGATTAGAGTAGGTATAGTCCCTAATATGTCAATAAATAATTTTGGAAAATGTGAATTTTCTGATCAATCAAAAATAACAAAAAAATCCTTATAAAATTAAAAAATCATAAACTTTAGTCCTGATTCTTATGATATATGTGAGTATGGAGACACTTCACTAGAGATGCACACTGCTGTTTTATCACTTTCATAGATGATTGCTTTGGTTTTACTTATGTATACCTCATGAAAATTAAAAGCGATGCATTTGAGAAGTTTAAGTACTTAATAACAAAAAATGGAAGTAAAACTTGTAAGAATGTTGAAAGATTGCATAGTGATAGAGGAACCAAATATGAATCAAGTTTGTTTACTAAAGTTTTCAACTCACATGGAACATTTCATGAATAAGGTGCAAAATACACTTGAAAATAATGTTAAAGCCGAAAAAACTTTAACTAAATTAGTTGTTGCTATCTTACTTAATAATAAAGCATTTACAATATTTGTTAAGGAAATTATATTGACTGTACGTTATATGTTGAATATAATTCCTAAGTTGAAAACCAAAATTTCACCATTTTAAATTTTAAGAAATTATACACATAATGCGTCTTATTTTAGAACTTGAGGATGTTTGGCAATACTTGACCGCAAGATAATCAATTAGCATGTAGAGCATATGATTATGTATTTATTTCTATTTTGTTAACAGCTGAACAAGTTAATTTTATGATCTAAAAACACAATATAATATAATATAATGATGTTGATTTGTCTGAATTTAAATTTCCTTTTAAATTGACGAATAGTGGATGCACATCTAGTAATACTTTGCTTATTAAAACCGAAACTAATGAGCTTTCTAAAAATGAACTTAAAATAATTAAAAAAAGCAAGAATCACAAAAGATTTTAGTTTGGATTTTTGCGCTTTTATTATATAGGAAGATCAATAAATCTCAAAGAAGACTTATCTTCATTAGAAGTTCATTTTTTTAACTAGAAACTATAAATGATGAGATAGATCTTTAGAATCCAATAAAACATGACACAAGTTGATTTATCATCTAGTTGGAAATGTGTAGGCTGTAAATAGGTCCATAAAGGATAATAAGTCCTGATGGTAAAATTGATAAATATGAAACCCGTTTGTAGCCAAAGGATTTCAGCAAAGAGAAAATACAAATTTTTTTTTTGACAATTTTTTGCCTTTAATTAGAAATATATACATTCGAGTACTAATTTCACTTGCATTTATACATATTTTACTATATACCAATTGGGTGTTGAAACTTGTTATCTAATGGTGAATTAAAGGTGGAAACTTTAAACACCATCTAAAGATTTTATAGTTAATGGTCATGAACATAAAATTTGCAAGTTAGACGAATCACTAAATGGTTTAAAACAAGCATCTAAGAAATGACAAGAAAGTTTGATAAGTTAATAATCTAAGATGGTTTCAAAATTAATGAAAGTAACAAGTATATTTATTATAAATCCAAGAATGACATTTGATGTGACGACCGCCCCTAAATCCTACACTTAACATGAGGAATTATGCACTGAAATGTGTGCCAGGCAGCTATGGATGATCATCAAGGTATGAAACACAAGCGGAACCTATCGTATAACTCACAGCACAAGGATAAAATATAATAGAACATATACAATGGGTGAAAATAGTGAAGCATATTTGAGCGAAAACTCCAAAGCTTTCATAACAACTAGAAAGAAATATCCATATACTCGGTGCAACAATAGTGTTGTACAAATTTTCCTCACTATAGCACTCAGAGTCAAGCATCAAACAACAAAAATAAAAGGTACTATTTAGTAGGAAAAGTAATACGCCAGCCTCCTGCTCGCCTCCAAACCTCATCATCGTCCGCACCAAGATATCACCTGTCATCTGCCACATAGTATGACCATCCAAAAATCGGATGAACACCTCAAGGTAATAAGAGGGAATCATAAACCTTGAGTCAGATAATAGTCTTAGTGAGCGATAAAACAACTAACAAGCATCATCAATAAAGTATAAAAGAATCGAGAGATTAACAAACCAATCTACCCTAAACACCAGAGAAGAATTCAACTCCAACTTCTTCACATCGGAAAATGATAACCTTTACTAACAAGCATTTAACCTATATATCCATGGCAACTAGAATAACCATTCAATCATGGCAACCAAAAGCAACCCGATAATAACATTCATAGCATCCAGATTATATATCTCACGTAAACCATCCTAATCAAATTCAACCTCCCCCAAGCACAAGCCCTAGAGGCCTAAACCAACATCAGACAAGAACCCACGAAACATCTCCTTCGACGTTGGACAATCTACGTGAGATGGTACAAACAAAGAAGCCAATCATATATGACAGACTCTGGCTATCACTGTCAATCCTGCTTTGAAATCATCGTTAATCGTATGACTGGCAACGACACGCCATCAATTGTCAAGGGCCAGTGGTAAACCCTGGTTCTAGCTAAAACCCCATACGCCATACAACTCGACATATCTAGGCCCTTTTGAGCTACCCAGGGTACACGACCATTCATTGGTCTTTTAACTATCCCTATTATTCCCTTGCTTTGAGTCTACTAGAACTTACGACAACGATAAATCCTTGGCCTTCAATATCTCTAGTTGTCATTGACGGCGACCATCCAACCATTTTCAACAAATTCGGAACACCTTTGAGTTGTCATCATACTCGTTGCATTAAGACAAACAATGAACTTATCACATTACTTCAACATTCCCCATTGAATGCACTTCGAATTCACAACATTACTGAACCAAACAACAACGATATAAGGTCTAACATAATCCACATCCATTCATTGCGGAAACAAACCACGTCGTTTGTGCCATCAACCATAGCATTTCAAAGCGCTGCCAAACCCTTCAGTACATGCCGATCCACTATGGATCGGACATGTCGATCCATCACTAAAAGAAGCAGACCGATCCATACCCTGAAGACTTCGGCTGATCCATCATGCGACATTCCGACTGACCCATCAATCAAAAGCCTCGACCGACCCATCTAAGCTCAACCGACCCATCTTCTAATGTCACTGACCGATCCATCACCCTATACCCTAACCGATCCGTGTCTTGAGACAATGACCGATCCACTTCAGTAGCCAACCCGACTGATCCATGCGTCAGCCGATCCATCTACGACCGATCTAAGAGCTTACGACCGATCCATCTTGCCGATCGATCCATCTTTTCTTGCCCTCCAGGCCATGCAACCGACCAACCCATCGCCTTTTTCTTCGACCGACCTATCACCTTGAATGACCGATCCAACACCTTCAATCTGGCCGATCCATCCCTAGACAGACCCAAATCATCTTTAAACTTGACCGAAACTTCGCTAAACAACTATATCGATGAAATCAACTCATCCAATTCAACCACAAATATGTTACGAAATCACTAACAACATGAAAATGACAGTTATCATTATTACTTATGTAGAATTCACCAAAATGATGATAATGAACATATGAACTAAATTATGGATCCAACTTGCCTAAACATATGGAATTACATAGAAATTAATAGTTTTAATTTGCTAAATTAGATTCTATGGCGATTCATATGAAAGTAGACTTACTAAGATGTAGATCTAGGAGAAATCAACTTAAAATGATGAAAACATGTTCATACAATGCATATACTTGATTATATCTACGTAAGAGACGCATATCACTCACCAATTCTCCGAAACAACACAAAATGATGAAATTAAGATTCCGAACAATGAAGAATTTTCTCTAAACTCTTTGATTTGATGAACTCTCTCTTTGATTCATGTAGATCTAGCTTCAAACGATGTAGATAATCGATTCTCCTCCTTATGTCTAGATTTTTATGGTGAAAAGATGTTTGGATTGAGCAAGGAGGATCACGAGCCTAACCAAATAAGAGAATGGAGGAAGTAAACTATTCTCTATGCCTCTTACCCAACCCACTAATGGGTCTCTCCAAATCAACCCATTATGGCTCTAAAAACCAGAATAACAAACTGTGAAACCTTAAAATAGCGATTCCTCCCAAACCCTGAGCCAAATCTTTAATGTGACAACTCTATGGAATGGGAATCATCATTTCCTTTCCAATGAGACTGATCTCAACACCTGATTTGATTCGAGTCAAAAGTTGGTAAAAATTATGGATATGTCTCGCATCCCCATAAACAACATATCAAAATAGGAGAATGATCCAATCCTCAAGGAATAAAATAAAAATATTTTACGATCCTCCGATACATAAAATGCGGGCTGTTACATGCCCCCCCCCTCCCCGCCTTAGAAATTTTGCCCCCAAAATTCCAACAACCATAAGCAACCACAACGATTCCGTATGCCTATTACTCATGAGTATCCAATTCTATCATTCAAACTAGCAGCCATCAAACCATGCATCCATAGCATTATCCTAGCACGTGAAATTCTAAAACAAACACAATAGTACTAGTTAGAATGATGTAAGGTGACATGATACTAATGGTTCATATCGACGAAGAGTTCTGGATGATTCGTCTTCGTATTCTCTTCCATCTCCCATGTACAATGGTCATCATCCTCACTTCATTATACCTTGACCAACTTAACCGTCTTCCTCCTAAGTTGTTTTGTGTCATTTCCCACTACACAAAGCGGCTTACGAGGTCTTGTAACTGTAGCTTCTACTTCTAGATCTTCGTGTTGTTCCAGAGATACCACCAAATTCGAATCATGCACGAACTTCCGTAGAAACGACTCATGGAAAACAATATGCACACTCAACATCTTCTCGGGTAACTCCAATCTATATGCAAGCTTTCCAATCCATTCGACTATCAAAAACGGTCCAACGATCCTAGGAGATAACTTTCCTTTACTTCTGAACTGAACCACATGCTTCAATGGTGAAATCTTCACATAAAACATGTTGCCAACGTCAAATTCCAAATCTTTTTGGCCCTTATCGGCGTAACTGTTCTGACGATCTTGAGCTACCTTTATTCATTGCCAAACGATCACGATACAATCTGATGTCACTCTAGTCATCTCTGGTCCAAGTATCAACTTGTCTCCAGTTTCTAACCAACATGCCGGAGAATTACACGATCTACCATGCAATGCCTCATATGGTTCCATCCCAATGCCCGACTGGTGGCTATTGTTATACGCAAACTCAACTAAAAGTAAATGGTCTTTCCATGATCCTCCAAAGTCTAACACACAAGCTCTTAGGAGATCTTCCAAAACTCTATTAACCCTCTCGGTTTGACCATCAGTTTGGGGATGATAGGCCGTACTTAAACACAACTCGGTTCCAAAGCTTCTTGCAAACTCTTCCAAAATCCACTCATGAATAATGGATCTTGATCACTCACTACGCTCTTCGGGATACCATGGAATCGAACTATCTATTTTATATAAAGCTCAGCCGAATTTCGATGTTGTCCTGGTTGATTTGACAGGAATGAACCTTGCACTTTTGGTCAAGCGATCTACAATGACCCAAATTCCATTGTTTCCTGCCCTGGTTCTAGGTAGTCCATTGATAAAATCCATCAACATTTGCTCCCACTTCCATGTAGGAACTTCCAATGGATAAAACAACCCACTCAGCTTCTTCTGTTCAGCTTTCACCAACTGACAGTTAATACACTTGGAAATGAACTTTCCAATATCTCTTTTCATCCCTTCCTAGTAGTAGACTCACTTCATGTCTTGATACATCTTATTACCACCGGGATGAATTGTCAACTTCGTTGATATCAGGAACAAACAGTGGTCACTACTTTCGAAGACATCCCTCTCGATCGACTTCGAACTCTTTATTCTCGGGTTCCAACTTTTGGATAAACCCTTTCGATAAAAGTAGGTCTTATCGATAAGCTTTCCAACATTTCAGGTTCCAACTTACACATTGGCCTGGATCAAACCCTACCAATAACTCGAGGTTTTTCCATTCTGAAAACACCGCCCCTAAACTTGCGTGTCTTTGAAACAATGCATCGTCCACTGCGTTACGTTTACCAGGAGTATAGGCTATACCAAAATCATACAATGCCATAAACTCCAACCACCATTGCTGCCGAAATTCAAATCCTTTTCGGAGAAAAGATAATTCAACAACTTGTGATCCATAAACAACTCGAACCGAACTTCCAACAGGTAATGCCTCCATATCTTCGGAGCAAACACAATCTCTGCGAACTCTAAATCATGAGATGGATAGTTCCTTTCATGCGGCTTCAGCTGTCGACTCACGTAGGCCACAACTCTATCCCTCTTGATTAGCACTGCTCTAAGTCCAGTGCCACATGCATCAGTGTATACCACCATTTCTTTGTTCCCACTTGGAATTGTCAAAACAGGAGCACTCATCAGTCTCTCTTTCATGATTCCAAAAGCTTTCTCATACTTTGCCTCTCATGCGAACACCTGGTTCTTCTTTGTCAATCCTATTAATGGTGCAGCTATCCTGGAGAAATCCTTGATAAACCGTCGGTAATATCTTTCCAATCCGAGAAAATTTCTCACGTCCGTCGCATTCTTTGGTCTATCCCAGTCCTAGGTTGTTGCCACTTCTGTGGGATTAACCTCTATTCCATTTCATAAACAACATGCCTAAGAACCTCACTTCGCTCTTCCAAAAGCGGCACTTCGAAAACTTAGCCTGCAGCTGATGCTTTCGCAAGATTTCCAAAACAACTCTCAAGTGTGTCTTATGTTCTTCCTCATTCCGATAGTAAACCAGAATATCATCCACGAGCACAAGCATAAACTTATTCAACTGATCTCTGAAAACTCTATTCATAAGATCCATAAAATACGCTGGCGCATTAGTCAACACAAATGGCAACACTAAACATTCGAAGAAACTGAATGGTGTCCTAAAAGCAGTCTTCGACACACTATTTTTACCACTCTCAGTTGGTGAAATCTCATTGCCAAATCCATCTGAGAAAACACTTTGGCTTTGTGAAGCTGATCGAACAAGTCATCGATCCTCGGCAATGGATACATGTTCTTCTTTCCCCTTGTTAAGCTCATGATAATCCACACACAATCTTAACGAGCCATCTGCCTTGGTTGCAAACATAACTGGTGCACCCCACTCCGATAAACTTATCCAAATGAATCCTTTCCTTAAAAGGTCTTGAAATTACACTTCTAACTCTCACTGTTCCATAGGGGCCATCTGCCTAAGAGGCATAACGATAGGTCTAACACTCTCGACCAAATCGATTCTAAACTCAATCTCATGATGCGAACGGCAGCCTTTTGACCTTATCAAACACATCCTCAAACTCATTTGCGATCAACACAGATGACAAGTCTTCCTTTGGAATCCCAAGCGAATATAGATAGCTTACGAAGACCCCGTCTTCAGGCTTACATCTAATCAACACCTTTCATCCTTCCACATCCCCGACTCTCACTTCTAACTTCTCGCAATTCACTCTTTCAACATAATTTATACACCTAAATATCGTAAATTTTGAGTTAAATGATTTGAATTTCCTATTTAAATATGTTAAATAACGTTATATTTTAATAACGATTTTCCATAGCGACTATTTCAAAATTTGATTTGGCCATAAATAACAATCAATAACACGAAATCTGGATTTTTCTCTTTCATATGAAAATTATCATCAATACGGTCAACGTTTCTCGTTTCACAGAAATCCGACTTATATCGGATCATGTATTCTCAGTTGAAGTTCAAAACTCCATTTTTCGAACTACAGCTCCATTTCGAGCTCGGTTTTTAATTATATAAATTATAACGTTCAACTTCGTTTTTAAATAATGAATTAAATATTAAACCCTATTAATATTTCAAATATAATATTTAAAACAAATTTAAATATTTAGATTCAAATTGTCGAAAAACGCGGGTCCTTACATTCTTCCCCCCTTAAATAATTTCGTCCTCGAAATTGCTAAGGTAAGAAAAATGCTACGAATCCCATTAATTTCAAAATCCAAACCAGTATAAATCAAAAAACAATTCAATATCATATATAAATATTTTCAAAAATAAAGAAAATTTTCTAACACTTTAAATTCCTAAAAAAAATCGACAGATTCTTCCCTGCATGGAGTGACATCTGCGATATCGCAGGAACAAATAATATATATTCATCGATCCACACGGTCAGAAAACATAAACAAAACCCAAAATTTCATATTTTCGCGTAGGCGTATCTTTTACGAGCGCTATTGGGCATATTTGCTAAGTGTATATGTGATTTACTCAACCAATATCAATCTGTCTAGCCATATGGCACCTGTACTTAACTCAATTCATATATAAGTAACAGATATATGAAATTCTGAGATTATATTTCACTACTCAACAAGTATAACATTATAATTCCAAAATCAACCTGATAGCACCAATTCATTATCACATACAGGGATAAATCATAAATTCCAATTCATATGCAGTTTCATTCTAGTTATTTATACTGGAAATTTTTCATTAGTTTATAATTCACTTAGCTCAATTAAATTTTGAATTATTCCCATTCAAATAAATTACCATCCACTAACAAAAAATTTACAATCAATAACCAATACACAACCTAATCAAACAAAATCAATGGGATTTACACCCGATATTGATATTTTAATTTGGTTTCACATATTTAATTATTGTTTCATTCATTTAATTTCTAATTTCCAACTCTGTTTTATTTAATTATTTCAATTTCAACTTCATTATTAATTTAGTTACACTTAACCAAGTTAAGTTCCAATTCAAAATTTCAACCCGAATTGAATTCCATTTAAATCGACCAAACACACTAGTTTCTCAATAAATTGAGAAAATTATTTCTTTTCTACACAAAAATATGTTTTGGGTAAAATAATTTCATTTACCCTATTTTCAAAACAATATTGTATTCATCTACCAGTCCATTGCTTCTCAACACTTAAACCAATCAACCAACACAATACAAATCATTTGTATAAAATTTACAATTACGCTCTCATATATATACACTCAATCTTGAACTAGGGTATTACTAACCCAATCTCTGTCGAGTTATGCCACAAAGCCTAGGTTATTACTAAACCAATAGCTCTGATACCACTGTAATGACCCAAGGATTTTCGGCCCCGAAAATCGACATAAATACCTTTACCGTAACTCATGCCGACCTTCCAAACACCGAAAACAGTGCAACGTTATTAGAAAGAATTTAGAGGGTGAGATAAGAAAGAAAGAAATACTAGAGTAGAAGAAGAAGAAACAGCACAACACAGAGTCTCACTTCGCAGCGGAAAAAAATTTAATACAGAAATAAATCTTTATTGAGAGCTTTAAAAATACTTACAACATCAGAGTACATCACACAACGGGACAGTTATAATAACCTGTTCCCATATACAACACACAGCGGAATAATAGCTATATAATATCGTATGTCTGAACATCTCCAGCTCGTCTCTGGACTTCACAGCATTTGATAACCTGAACCTGTACTCCCCGGGCTAACTCGAGCATTAAAAAAACACCGGGTCAGTCTGATGAACCAGAGTGAGAAAAACTCGCACAGTATTAAGGGTATCACACAACTTGATTTTTAAGTTAAAGTACTTTCGAAGAAAAAGATAATCGTAAGACCAAATCCACACATAAAAACGGTCGGTTTTTACCTTACGATAACCCAAAACATTTTTGAAATCGATATCTTTTCTGATATTATAGTAATGTCTAAATACAAATAGATATCAATCTAGCAGAACACTTGCATCTCACGCTCCACATATATAGTATACAATCAAAACCGCGGGTGGTTATTGGAGATTGGATTCCAACTATGACAAGGAAATGGGACCACCTGCCGATAGTGTATCTCTAGAGGCGAATACACTGGGTTCAACAAGAACGTCTTGCAACCTAGCCCACACATGACCGACCACTCATTTCGCTTGAGTCTATCAATTGTATATCACCAACGGTAGGGAGCTACCCACCGTTTCCCGAAAAGGGACAGCATCGAAATAGATTAAAGAAGATAATGAAATATCTCTAGATAGGTGATTATACATCCTAATGGGAGTGACCCACATAGCCATGTTGCCTGCCCGATTTTTGTCATTTCCCGGTTGGTGAGGCTTGAGGTTTAGATTAACTTCTGAAACATCTAGTCATCATTCACTTTGAATGCCACATTGTCAGATCTGCCAGATTCACTAATTGACATCTACAAAAATACTCTTGTTGAAAGCTAATAGAACAACAATTCTCTGCCAACAATTATAACACATTTGAAGAAATTAACATACGTGATCCCTTTGGAAATACTCTGTCAGACATCCGTCTATACAATTCATCCAGGAATAGGATGAACTAAAGGTACTCTTCTACCACATCCCATATAGGAATCACCCCATGGATCAGTAGCGAGAAGTCCTTGCAACCCGTAGATTCCAACCATGACAGAATCACAGCTTATCTTTGCTTGCTAGAAAGAGAATATTAGTTGTTCTTCCGTTTATGAAAATCCACGGTCTTTAGTGCTCCATCTTGATCATCTTTTGATATCTTCACGTATTCGTTGGTCGGAATGGTTTTCAAATAAAAGTTCGATCCCGGTCTTTCCGTACCAACAACTGTATTAGACAGAATTGATAGTCGGTGATTTAACTATCAAAATATATAGTGATTCAATCATGAGAATCCAATGAGTTCACTGGTTAAGTATTCAACATTACTTGGCCTTTTAATTAAAACAAACTAATTCACTTCTGGTTAAATAAAATTTCTAACTCTTTTAAATATTTAAAAATACGATATTTGAATTCTTACTTGATATACTAATCTTCTCAAAAACCATTTCATTACATCACTTAATAACTTATAACCATATTCAATTTCCACTTAATTTTCCTTTCAAAACATATGTTACATCATTCTTTATTTTTTTGATTTGGGAGATCAATTCAACTTATTATTCGTAAAACAATATTAATGAATATCCTTTATCCCATTATCGAACAATAACTAATATTTATTAGTATAGAATAAAACTAACTTTACATTTCCTCCCTAATCTAAAAATATCATTATATTTTCACATTTCCCCTTTTCTCTTTCCTTTTCTACTTTTGAATTCTCATTATATAATTTCCTTCTTACCAATTTCCTTTACTTCGGATTTCTCGTTATATGTCCTCCCAATTTACACCAATCATTGCATTATTATTTCAGTAATGGAAATAAAAAATCATTACTAACCTCTTTTACGATTACCAATTAATATCATCTTCAGATAATTCTGATGTTGTTCAAGTTGGGGCATTTTGATTACCTCTCAAACCTTGATCAACAACGTTCTTATCATCAGACAAATATAAGTTGTAATCAAACCAACATTCTATTCCAGTCTCAAAAAAATTCCATTATAAATTGGATTTGGTTATACAATCCTACGACCCACTTCTTTACCCAAATTCACTTTTACCAATCTCCTTTCAATCTGTTCGACCATTCCCCACTTTGAAAATTCTATTTCAGTTTTCCCCTTTTTACTTGATCCCATTTTCAAGTAACGTTAATTTAAAATTAATGCTTTACCACTTCATCTCTTTTATAAACTCTGGTTTATTATAAACCCTTTTTCTTAATCTCCTCTATCTTAATCCAATAACTAAGTAGCATTTAAATTTACGTTATCATCTTCGCTTGAAATTCTCTTTATAACTTTGTTATAAAAATTCGGGTTTTAAAAATAAAACCCGTTCATAACTGCTTTCACCATTTCATTGGATTTCATTTTAACCTCGATACCTTTTTTACATTAATTCAATTAAAACTAATTTCCCAAATTACTATTAATCAGGATAATCATTTACTTTTAATCATTAACACTGGAAAGTAGTTAAGTCCTTTATTAACTAAAATTAATAGTAATTCCCCTTTTTATACTTCATTAAAATTAAACCATATTCATTCACTATTCTATTCAATTAATTAGAAACAAATTAATTAAATAATCAGTTCCCATTTAAAACGGTCTATTTAGTCCATTCAAAACACAGTTACTTCATTAACCGATTTCAATTCATTTTCCCTTTTTAATTAATTACTAACATAATTAATTTAAATAATTCAATTTAATTTGTTTCTTAACAAAACAATTATCCAAATTTATTTATTTTAGATTAATTTATATTCACTTATTTATAAATCTGATTAACATCAGAGATTCGCATATAAAACAAATTGATAATTACTTATAAATTTAAATCATAAATGATAAATATTTATTTTCTTTTAAATAAACCTTTTATTCAAAATAATATATTTCAAAATCTATATCCAGTTATAAAATAAATTTCATACTTCAGTTCTATCGATTCACCTGACGGTAAACCAATATAATAAAGCAATTGATTTTATCGGCCATATGCTGCCCAATACTCAACCAATACTGCCCACTAGTTTAAACAAAACATAGGTTGAATTTTCATTCAATGATTACTAACTTAATCAATTACCTGATCATGACAGTTCATATATGAAAATATGAAAATAAATAATATATTTGAGGGATCTGGTTGGGTCCCTCCAACCTTTTCTTCCCTGAAATCACAACAGTTATCTCAAATCAGATCATTTCATTTTCATTTAACTGAAATAAATGACGACCAGTCAACATCAACCAACTCACATGCAAATCAAACAATTCAACAATTTTAGCACGTTTATTTTATAAACGTGACCAACCAAGGTGAGTTAACTTTATTGGAACCAATCGTTAAAAATAACAATTTGGTATTTCATTGAAATTAAACGATAGTTTAATTTCATCAGTTAAATCAACAAATAAATATATAATTTGAAAAACAGTCAACCATTAGCAAACAGAGCACACAGAATAAAAACCCAATTTATATAAAATATAAATTAGAAGAACTGAGTGAGTTTAACTCACCTTGAGTTGATATCGTTGTTTAAACGGTTCATTTCAGTTAAATTAAACCAGTGTTTAATTCAACTGAAAAATCTAGCTGATTCTGATCGCGTCCATTTCTATTCCATACTGTAGATCTTGCTAGGATGATTCCAATGTACCTTGGCTTCCACGATTCTGTTCACATATGCCTGCGTTATTGTCATTATAAGCTATACGATTTAATTAAACTATTCACCTTCTTAATCTGTTTCTTAAGTTAACTAATTCTTCTTATATTAAATTTTAAACAGTACAGTAGAGCTCATGATGGAAACATAGACCGACAATTTTTTTTTGTTTGAAAGGGACAAACAGGAACCAACAATTATTTGACTTAATTATTTATTTAACTAGGTTACTTCACTAATTCACGTTAACTGTAAAATTAGTTAATTTGTTAATTACTTTTGTTTCAAAACATTCAGGCCGATGGATTGGTTCCACTAAACACCGCTTTTTCAGACTCCTTTCACCCACTGCCATCCTGAATGGTTCAGAAATACAACCTTGTGACTAAAATCATGCTTAATAATTAGGTTAATTATATGTTTTTAGTTTAGTACCAAACATGCCGATTACTCTATGCACTGGGAGAAAAATACAGGCCCAAGGTTTCGGTTTCCTTCTTCTTAGTTCTGCGCGTCCCTCCTATTCAATTAACATAAATTTAAACCCCTTAATTACCCATTAATTAACGATAATTAATTACTATTAAAGAAGGGAAATCAACGATTAACTCTTTCTACCCTTTTCTTTTCGTCATTCCAGTAAGACTACTTCCCCATTTCTTCATGTATTCCGGGCCACCCACTACTACTTCTTTCATGCTACTCTCTCGCAACTACAAGCCTACCTTCCACTTCCCATACCAGACACCGGCCTCCCTTTATTTCCTCCCGCTGGACCCCGCACACACCAAGTTTTCAGGCCATCGTCCGTCTACCTGCTATCACCGGAATCGACGCCTGACCTTGCTTGAAAAATGCCTCAAAGATCCCTTTGTTCGACACCCCCAATTAACCGCAGCAGTCCCTCAATGTTGAGGCTTCTCAACGTGAATTCGGTCACCCAGAACTCGGTCTCCGATCAGAGCCGATCAGTTGGAGAAGCTCGGCAAGCTCGTCGTGATGGCAGCTGAAAATTTTGGATTTTAATTCACGGTTTTGAAGAGATTAAAGCCTGAAATGAATGAAATATAGATTGTCCATTTTTGTTTATGGCGGTTGAAGAAAGACTTACCTCGCATAACCAAGTATTAGGGTTTGAGTAGGTTGAAGAGGGTATATATAGTAGGCACAAATAATATAATAATATTTATTAAACTTCAACATGAATTAACATGTAGAAATACCCACAAACGATTTCCGTTTTCTGATAAAAAAACTAATCTTTGCATAAAAAAATATTCCGGACCCAATGGGATAAGTTTCGTTGAATTCCGACATCGTTTGAAAAAATTTCCTTTATAAAACCAGAAATAAACACGTGTTTAAATTTTCCACGATCACCAAATAAATCTGATCAACTTGAAAATTTTAAATCCTACAATAATTAATTAATACGAACCCAACGGCACCAGTTTCGTCGCATTCTGAGACTGTTTCCCGGTAGGCTATTTTTATACGCACCGATATGCCATTCTCGACACCAAATTAGCCGGTCTCCAAAAATAACAAACTATATACCTATCCTGACTCTAATCGACGATACAAACTCAATGGAACTGATTTCGTGGCTTAATTTGATCGTCTGCTCAAGTTACACTCAAATATTTCTTTATTAAATTGAATTAATTAAATTACGCGCTATAGAAAATAATTAGGCATTTACGGCTACCGTGGTCACATACGACATTGGTTTGCAATTCAGTTTGATTTTCTAACAATAATTTGACGATACGTTTCCAATGAAATTGATTTCGTCGAAAACGAAGTCCGTTTGCAAAACGGCTATTTTTAACACTATAAAAATATCGAGTAAATATTAATTAGATTTCAGATAATTCAAATAAATCAAAATAAATTATTTTCAACATATATATCCAAAAAGAATATATATACAATTCTCAATATAATTTATACACCTCAATATCGTCAATTTTGAGTTAAATGATTTGAATTTCCTATTTAAATATATTAAATAACGTTACATTTTAATAACGATTTTCCATAGCGACTATTTCAAAATTTGATTTCTCCATAAATAACAATCAATAACATGAAATCTGGATTTTTCTCTTTCATATGAAAATTATCATCAATACGGTTCCAACGTTTCTCGTTTCACAGAAATCCGACTTATATCAGATCCTGTATTCTCAGTTGAAGTTCAAAACTCCATTTTTCAAACTGCAGCGCCATTTCGAGCTCGATTTTTAATTATATAAATTATAACGTTCAACTTCGTTTTTAAATAATGAATTAAATATTAAAACCTATTAATATATCAAATATAATATTTAAATCCAATTTAAATATTCAGATTCAAATGGTCGAAAAACATGGGTCATTTCACATATTAAGGCTAGAAAACCGACGATTCCGATGTTGTATTGAGGCCAGAAAACCGACGACCATACCAGGTCGTATTAAGGCCGGAAAACCGACAACGATCGGAAACCGTATTAAGGCCGAGATTGTGATCGCTATTTGTTTGAGAGTTGGTTCCTGCAAATACAGAATAAACCTTTCTCGTTTTAGAGAAGGCTAAAGGGTCGAGCATTTTATTTCACTTGGCTTTGAAGGGTTGCGAGTATTAACCATGCTCCGCTTTGTGGCGAACGCTTAACCCGGTTCGGCTTAGTGGCGAACGATTAACTAGGTTCGGCTTAGTGGCGAACATTAACCATGCTCGACTTAGAGAGGTAGCGAGTATTAATCATACTCAGCTTAGGGCAAGTGCATTTTTAATGCTCGACTCATGCTAAGTTAGTTTGTCCAGCGAGATATGAATGCTGGTGGTCTAAAAAGAAAAGAGGGAGTCTAATCTATACTTCGTATTTAGAAAACATGGCCTCACTCGGTTAAGGGAGTAGGCGTTTTAGAAGAAAAGAAAGGGTGGTGGGATTTCGCGCTGACCACATAAACAGGGGCGAGCGTTATTCATGCTTGGCTTAGAGGTTTCCAAACATGATCGATATTTGGAAACATAAAATTTATAACTGTAAAATAACTATTACAAAGAAAAGAAATTCTACGGGGACATCAGTTGATCTCAGAGGATGCCTAGAAGCTAAATCTTAACCCCATACAAGTGTACATCAAGGTGTCCTTATTATTGAAAGGAATATATCAAAAGAAAAGAAATCTAATTAATGATAATGCCGTGAGTGCTAGTCTCAGGGTCCTTTCCGTTTCTAGGAGCTCGAGGACCGACCCAAGGAGCGTGGGCAGAAGGTCGCGGCGGCATGGCTGGGGCGCTATCTTTGAAATATTCGAGGAGCAATCCTTTTCTGACTCGCCCTTCGATGAGATCGTGCAGATGTCGGCATTCATTTGTATTATGTCTAGCTATGTTGTGGAATATACAATACTTGCCAGAATCAATTTCCATCTGGGTCGACTCTCGTCGAGGTGGTCTTGGATTTGGTAAGGACTCGTGTATGTCGAGATAGATATCGAGCAAAGAGGAATTGAGCTTGGTGTATTGATCGTATTTATTTTCATTTCGAGGTCGCACATTGCGCTTGGTTTTCTCGGGACCTTTTGCTCTTCCTTTATTCCGGCCGTTACCATTGAATGGACCTTGTTGTTTGGCTACTAAAACCTCGAGGCTCTCCATTTCAAGGTTGGCATCTTCTTGTCAGAGGAATCTTTCAGCCTCGGAGTAAAAGTCGTCTATATCCTTAGGAGGATCTCTGGTTAAAGAAATTGAGAATTGTGATCGATTTTGAACCCTACGATGGCGGCCATGAGTACCATCGATGGCTCGGGCCAATCGACAGATGCTACGACCGTGTTGAATCTTTCAAGGAAGGATCTGAGCATCTCTCCGGATCGCTGCTTGATGGTAGACAAGATCATAACACTTTTTGGTCAGGATATATGCATTCGAAATTGTTCAATGAAGCGGGTGACTAGGGTGTTCCAACTGCTGATCGACTCGGTTGTTAGCTGGCAAATCCACATGTCGGCTATATCTGTGAGAAAGAGGGGAAAGCATTTAGCCACGACGTTGGTCGATGCACCAATTACTTCCATATGTCGCATGTATCGCATGAGGTGAATGGTCGGGTCAGTGCGACCGTTGTATGGCTCGATAGCTGGGAACTTAAAGTCCAGAGGATTTCGAGAATTTCTAATTTCCCTGGTGAAAGGGTTGCGATTGACATTGTCTATGTCTTGCTGCGAAGAGTTGCCCTGAGTGAAGCGTCGAATAGTGCTTGCAGGCTGGCTCCCATCTCTGAGGAGTCGTTGCCATGAATTTAACTCTGCATTTGGAAGAGCTTCTGTGCGGGGATGTGACAAAAGCATGCTCAGAAGGGCGGCCGTTGGTGGGGCTCGGCTTCCGAGAGTTGAGTGAAGGTGTGAGGTAAGGTGAGCCACAATAGGTGGTTCTGGGCAGTATGGCCCCTCTGGAACCTGATGAGTTGTTGGTCGAGTCATGCCCGTAACAAAGGGTCTAGGCTGATCCAACATAGCATGTGATGTTAGGAGTTCGGGGTTGCGCCCATTTGGAGCGAGGTTAGGAGGGTCTACAATAGTGTTTTCTTCCGCTACAGTGAGGGCCAGAATAACAGGATGGCCTCCCTCGTTCGAACGGAAGGCTGCAACAGCTCTTCGTTGAAGGTGAAGAGTGGTTAGACTTGTCTAGGGTAAGGTTCCGGGTTGTAATTTGAATGGCATTGATTCTGATAGGCCCGGAGGTTGCTCGACGGGTTCGATAGGTCGACTTGCTCCCAAGAGTGGGGGCAAATTTTCCAGATGACCTAGATCTCGATCGCTTACCTCCTGAGCTTCTGCTACTGCACCTGTGTGGGTTGCTGGAAGTGATACTCCTGGTTGTGAAGGATTGGTTGGTGGGACCAAACCACGATGAAATAAAGGTGTAGCCTGATCAGTAGCCTCATTTTATGCAGACCGAAGATCAGTTGTTGCCCCAGTCTCGGCCGGTGGAGGAATTGATGTTGAAGCGTTCAATCTTGTCTCTAGTCTACCGAGAAGATGATCCATCAACTACTGCTGTCGTTCGAGGAGTTTACCCTGAGATGTCATATGGTCCCTGAACTCGACCATGATTTATCCATGTCATCCCAGGTAAGGAATCAAGACATATCGTCATGAGATGAAACTTTGTGACTTGCTTCCGCAGCATCTGTATTGGCTGCATCAGTGTTTGCGGGACGAGAGGATGTTACATCTTTCTTTCATTTATTTTCATTGGCCTGAGATAAATAGAAGCTTGATGGCGATGGCGATATGCTGGCCTCCCCTTCCTGGCACGCCAAAAGTATTGACGTCAAAAGTTGGTCATTAGTGGCAATCAGTCCCCAATCCTGCGATCAACACACGTGTAAAGATTATAAAATGTAGTTAAAGCAAAAAGAATGGGGAGCACACAGATAATTTGTATAGTGGTTCGACAAAGAGGGTGCCTACGTCCACTTTATATTTTATTTCTCTTTTTTGATTACAAATACAATGCTTTTTTCTTTTTGAGGGAGAAAGAGAAGATGGTTATTTTCTCTTCTTCTTTTTGAGAGATTGAGAGAAAATGAACTCCAGAAATGAAGTGTAAAAGAGTAGAAGAAGTCCTCTTTTCTTTTTGTCCGTCCCTTTCCTCTTTAAGCTTGGAGGTATTTATTGGTGGAGAATGCAGCTTGGGCTATTGCGATATGGTACGGCCATTACTGGAAAGCCTGGACACGTGGAACCCATTAGTTGGTTTGAATAGCGGCTGGGGACTGATTCCGATGTTCATGAATAGTATCCTCGGAAGTTGTGGCTGACGTGGCCTCCACGGAGAGGTATATCAAAAGTAGAGCTTTGTATGGATGTGGTTTGACCGCTTTTATTGCCTTGGAAGTCGGGATATACGGTGGAATGGCTCTGTAGAAGATTTCCACGCTGGCCTGAGATAATCGGTCGACGCGCCTTTCAGGGAAGCGAGATACTTGGTCGACTGGGAGAGCAATTCTTACAGAGTGAGCGGTTGATTGACTAGGCTGGACTTAGGCCGATATGCGACTGCTTTAGACTGTGCGTCTGCTGGGCTTATTGAAGCGCGACTTATATCCATTTGCGCGTTTGGGCTTTGGTCTGGCTTATTGAGACTCTTGCCAAAAAGAGGGTTAACACTATGATTATAAAATATCTCTGATTATATTTGGAAAACATTTCAAAACTCATTCATTGTATTTTAAATAGATGTTTAGATAAAACATCGCTATGCCACTCAAAATATTACCTTTATTAACTAAACTTACTTAACCAACCTTCACTATCGAACCTTAACAATTCTTTAGTAAAAACGAAGCCAATCAAGTTAGGGTATAACTACCTCTCAGACCTTAACTGAACAACATTTCTAACCTCAAAATACACAAAGTTCACCTTTAAATCTTTAACAAACTTCCTTATGTAACTCTCGGATTCTATTTACGAATCCACTTCTTTTATAGAATATCATTTGATTTTAACAATAGGGTTATAATCCCATGCTTCTGAAATATAATAACTTCAATATAACTTTTATTTATTAATTTGGATAAACAAACAAAACAACTAATTTATTAATAAATAAATAAATCTTGATTAAAAAACGGAAACTGAATAGTACTTTCCTGAATTCGATATAATCGAATTTCAACTTATAACTCTCTTTCGAATAAACTATATTCGATAACTCCTTTTCGAATAACTCTATTCGATTAACTCCTTTTCGAATAACTCTATTTGATAACTCCTTTCGAATAATTAATTCGATTAGCTCCCTTTTGAATAAACAATATTCGATTAAGTTATTTATCGAATAAACTATATTCGATAACTCCTTTTCGAATAACCCTATTCGATAACTCCTTTAGAATAACTAATTTGATAACTCCTTTCGAATAACTAACTCGATTAATCCCTTTAGAATAAACAATATTCGATTAACTTCTTTTTCGAATAAACTATATTTGATAACTCCTTTCGAATAACTCTTTCGATTATCTCTCTTTTTCGAATAAACTATATTTGATAACTCCTTTCAAATAACTAATTCGATTATCTCTCTTCTTCGAATAAACTATATTCGATAACTCCTTTCGAATAACTAATTTGATTATATCTCTTTTTCAAATAAACTATATTCAATTAACTTTATTTGATTAACTCCCATTCGATTAATTTTATTCGAATAACAAACATTCGATTAACACTATTCAATTATCTCTAACCAATTAACTCTATTCAATTATCTCTAACCAATTAACTCTATTCAATTATCCCTAACCAATTAACTATTTTCTCTATTCATTTAACTCTATTCAATTAACTCTACTCAATTAACTCTAATCAATTATCTCTATTCAATTAACTCTTTTCAATTAACTTTGTTCAATTAACTCTAATCAATTAACTCTATTCAATTATCTCTATTCAATTAACTCTATTCAATTAACTCTTTTCAATTAACTCTAACTCTAATTAGAATAACTAATATTCGATTACCTCTTATTCAATTAACTCTAATCCGATTTAACTCTAATTCGATTTAACTTTATTCGATTAACTCTAATTCCTTTTATAATCCATTAAGTTTGATTTCATATTTTAAAATAATATTCCTTTTTCAAATTCTATATATACTTCTATTTATAGAGTTATTCATACGAAATCTCCTTACTATTTCTAACACTTAAATCTAACTTAAAATTCCCTTTTTATAACTCTATTTATTTCATAAATAAATATTTCCTTTTATAACTCTATTTATTTTCTAAATAAATATTTCCTTTTATAACTCTATTTATTTTCTAAATAAATATTTCCTTTTCAATTCTATTTATTTAACAAATAAATATTTCCGTTTCAATTCTATTTATTTAACAAATAATTATTTCCTTTTCAATTCTATTTGTAAATGTTTTACAAATATTTCCTTTTCAATTTGTTTTCACAAATATTCCTTTTCTATTTGTTTTCACAAATATTCCTTTTCTATTTGTTTTCACAAATATTCCTTTTATATATAAAATCCATTGATTTTATATAAATACTTTTATTTTCAAAATACACTTTGAAAACCCACTTTTCTACATTCCAGAATTTCTTACGGTATTTAAAATACCCAAATAACAATGATCGATATCATTTAACACACGTAATCAACACTGATTATATATCACATAATATATTACAATATATGAAAAACAGTAAAATAAAAGTGGAGGAATCCAATTGGATTCCTCCAACTTATTTCCCTGCATCCACAGATGTTACACAATATAATTAACATCAATTTCATTTCACTATGAAATATTCTGCTAAACAAAATCAAATTATATATATATATATATTTATTTATTTATTTATATAAATATATATATATATATAACCAGATCTATAATTTCAACCAATTGCATAGCAGTTCAACCAAACAGTCAATACACAACAATCAATCGTCATTTATCAGTTCTAAATATACGTTATAAAATTACGAACCGATAGAGTTGGTGAGTTTTACTCACATTGGACGATCATCATTAATAAAGATAACCATCGCTTGATTCAAACGGACAATTTATTTTGCTATAAATTGTAACGAGCTCCGATTCTCTCCCAATCAATTCCATTGTGGAGCCACCGTCCATACGATCCCAACGGATCTTGTTTCGCTGAGTTTGGATAACATACGTGAAAGTTACATATTTTTGAAGTTAAAAATATTTTAAATAAAAACAAAAACAAGAATCTATTTTCAAATTAGGCTTTACCCAATACAAAACTCCGGCCCAACACCACAAATACCTACACCTACAGTACCCCCTTCTTCCTCGTCATTTCGCTGCTCCCTCAAATCCATCCATAGCCGTAACTTCCCCTTCAACTCCCTTCCTCCACACTCCATTAAAATACAAACTAATTTAACCAAACTTCTTCTCCTCAAAATCTTTATCCACTCCTACCCTCGGACCTACACTCGATCGCATCATCAACATTACGACCCTCACCCTGCTCTTGCCAACACTGTACATCTTGTGATACTTCATACCACCAAAACCCACGAAAATTGGCATACTATTGCGGTTTTTCTTCCCTAATCCAAAAATCAACTCGCATTCGTGAATCATCGCTCCACTTTCCCAAAAGATTGAACCTTAGGGTTCGCTGTTCACAAAACAGTGTAACAGGAATCTCGACGAACTCATTTAGAAGCACGGAAGAAGCTATCTCTCTTATGAATCCAATAAATCCAATACCAATTGATTTCATTGGGTAATTATTTGGCTAGGATTTTGTTTTGAATTTTTGAGAAGCACAAATTTTCTCTATGAAGAGAATACTGGCGGCTCGAAAGGAGATTGACCAAGGAATTATTTTTAGGGTTGGATAGGAAGTGTTATTTATACGTAGAAAATATAATATTTTATTTGTTTTTTATATTCGAATTCATTCAACCATTATTCATATTTACCATCTAAAAATTCCTATGATAACACACAACTTCCCAAAATCATAAAAATGGACATACACCTTCAGTTCGACATTACGGACCCAACGAAACTGGTTTCGTCGAATTCCGACTCAACTTGCTCACACAATGTATTTTTAAAGGTCAAATTATTGACTGTGTTTCACATTAAAATCCGGTACGACCACACACAGACCCCAAAAATCACGAAAATTGAAATTTAGCAATAATTTAATATTTCGGATCCATCAAAACTAGTTTCGTCTAAAACGGAGGCCGTTTGCAAAACTGGCTAATTTTAAAGCTCTAAATAACCCATTTAAATATATAAATAAATTTAAAAGTAATTAAATTAAATATTTAAAAAAAAATTATCGTATATATTCACAATAGAATATCATACAGCTCCAATTGGATTTATAACTCGATATTCAAATCCCAGTTGAATCGATATTCAATTTATATTGAAAAATCCATTTAAAATATAAATAAATCGCTATAAATTATAAAGGAATACCATAGCGACTTTTCTAAAATTTGATTTGGACATAAATCAAAATCTATCCAATGAAATTCCGATTTTTCTCTTGCACTAGAAAAATATAATTCACCAGCTCCGTACGTTTCTTGTTTCACAGATGAAACGACCTGCAAATCCGTACCCTTTGAGTCGACTAATAACACCACACGTCCAACTCAAATTGCACAGAAATACGAACCATTATTAGAAAGAAGTTAGAGGGTGGGAAATAGAAAGAAAGAAATATTAGAATAGAAGAAAACGAAGATCACAAACTCACAGCGGAACGAATAAAATATATTAGATAACATAACTTTGAAGCATAAATCAGTGTTTGTATATACATACCATTATCAGAGCAAAATGATTATCCCTGGAACAGTTATAAATACCTGTTTCCAGATACAACATAGTACACAGCGGAAAATATGATAGTCTATAGCTAACTGGTGAACCCTCCTGCTTCGAGCTCCTCCAGGTGAATCTGTAATATCCTGACTACTTGACTGCCCGTACAAATTTGGGCACCCAAGAGTTTAGGGAGAACAACAAAATAAACTCTGGGTCAGTCATGGGACTGGTGTGAGTAAACTCCAACCACTTGTTTAACTTTTAAAATCCTTTCGAAAGAAATGATAATCGTAAGACCGATCCACACATAAACACGGATGGTTTTTACCTTACGATAACCCAAAACACTTTGGAAATCATATATTATCTGATATTATAATAATGTCTAATCACAAGTAATTAAAATCTAGTAGAACGCTTGCATCTCACGCTCTACATATATAATATACAATCAAACTCGCAGGCACTTATTGGAGATTGGATTCCAACTTGACAAGGTATGGGACCACCTTCCGAACGTGTATCTCTAGAGACGAATACACTGGGTTCAACAAGAACGTCTTGCAACCCGGCCCACACATGACCGACCACTCATTTCGCTTGAGTGTATCGAATGTATATCACCAACGGTTGGGATCATCAACCGTCTCCCGAATGGGCAGCATCGATAGATTTAAGAACAAAAGGAATGTCTCTAGATAGGTGATCATACATCCTAATGGGTGCGACCCACATAGCCATGCTGCCTGCCCGATTTTTGTCCACTTCCGGGTTGATGAGGCTTGAGGTTTGAATTATCTTCCAGAACATCTGGCCATCATTCACTTTGAATGCCACATCGTCAGATCCATCGGAAATCACTAATTGATTCCCACAAAAATACTCAGATTGTTAGGCTAAAGAAGTTTCCCTTCTATGCCACCAACTTCGTACGTTTGAAGGAATCAACGTACGTAACCCCCTTTGGAAATACTCTGTCAGACACTCGTCCATACAAGTTGTCCTGGGTCTGGACAAACCGAAGGCACTAACCCGTAAACAGGATAACCCTTGCATAACTCCGTCTTCAATTTATTCAGCATACTTGATTCGCAACGCTTATGCCAATACGGAGTGGTTCTCTGGATAATAATCCAACCGGTCTCTCCATATTAACAACGTTAAAATGGTCAAAACTTTGATAGTCGGTGATTTAACTATCAAATGAAAACATGTCAGTGTGCAACAGTGATATTATTTCCAAAAGGAAATTCTATCGACCAAACATCATTCAACGTTTATCCCTTTTAGTTCATTCATTCATTCATTTCCTTTTTCACTTTCATTCCTTATTTAATATATTTAGAAAATATACGCTATTAACATTGGCAAACATTTCCATCTCCTGTCCTATATATTCAGAAAACATTTCTGACTCTCATTTGGAAAACGTTTCCAAATCTCCTTCATTTGATTAAACAGATGTTTGAATAAACATCACTATGCCAAATCTCCTTCATTTGGTTTCCACTTAACCACTTTCCACTATCGAACCTTTTCCACTTCTTAGTTAAAACTAAAGTCAATCAAGTTGGGGTATAATTACCTCTCAGACCTTAACTGAGCAACATTTCTAACTTCGAAATAGACACAGTTCATCTTTCCAATCTTTTAACACGCTTCCTTACGTTGCTCTCGGATTCGATTATGAATCCACTTCCTTTTAGGAATCACTTGATTATAACAATGGTGTTATAATTCCCTGCATCCGAAATATAATAACTTCAATATGACTTTTATTTTCTAACTTGAATATTGGAAAACATTTCCAATATATAATTCCTTTATTGAGAAAACATCTTTTATTCCAGTTAGAAAACATTACTAAACCCTTTGGATTTACTGATGTTATAACATCGTTATTATGACTTAAATCATAAATCAATCGTTAATTAATGATATCACTAACCAACCCTTTCTATCATTCACTTTGAAATATTCAGAGCTCACAACTTTAAACCAAACATTGCTTTCAACAACAGCGTTAAAACCGCTATCTAGCATTATAAAACACTTATCATAACCATAGCATTAAGATTGCTATTAAAACAGTTATTATAACGGCAGCGTTAAAATTGCTATATAGATTTACAACATCTATTATAACACCAGCGCTATGATTGTTGTTTTGAATAAAATATCATGTGCGACGCACACGCTTCCATTGTTCATTTATAAACTCTGTTTATTTTAAACAATTCAAGTTCTTCTTTATAAACTATACATTCTTTTAACCACTTAATATAAACCCCCTTTTTATATATATTTTATTTGCAAAATAATTCCTTGTTTAAACTATTTATTCTTTTAATTTAAAGCATTTGAAAATCTTTCTTTGAACTTTCCTCTGTACTTTGCTAAATTCAAATCCATTTCAAATATTGGTTTCAAAACCGATACTCACTTTCAAATATACATTCATATCTGAACTCACCTTTTAATTTATCCAATGGTTAATGATCCACTTAATTTATATCTTTATTCATAACATTTTTCTTGGTTTACCCAATGGAATAGGTTTCCATTTGCAATTCAATGAAAAAGAAATTATTTCTAATTTGGAAATAAACTCTGCTTTTAAATTCTAATTTCCTTTTCCCATATTCGATGATATTTTACGGTATCTAAAATACCAGGTTCCTAAGGCCAGGGTAAATCAAACACACAAATTCAACCATGGATAATGTAGCCTACATATATCGCCATCAAATAAAACAGTAATTAAAATGTTGAGGGATCCAGTTGGATCCCTCCAACCTGTTTCCCTGCATCCACAGATGTTAGTAACATCAAAAATATCGCATTAATGAAATAAATCAATCAACGATGTGATTATATCAACCAATTTATCAACTATTCAATCAAGCAACCATTTCACATTATAAAATAATTTAAAACTCGTTTATATATAAAAATATAAACGAGAGGGAGTTAGTGAGTTTACTCACCTCGATTGCAGTTGACGGCTTTGCCTTTATTTCATTTAAAATTAAACGAGCGTTTGGTTTGATCGCGAAATTCCTGTAGCTTTGTTATTTGCCACAAATGGTTCCACAACGTAGATCTGGTCCTTACGGTTCCAACGGATTTGATCGCATCCAATTCTGATCACAAACCGATGAGTTATAACAATACAAATTTTAAAACAATTAAAAAGACCATTCGTTTTTAATAATATTTTAATTCAATTCATTTTTGTCTAACTAAAATTATGAAGATAACTAATTATTAATTATGACTAACCAGCGTTTTAACGTTGGCTCTTTTCTCTTCTCTCTGATACTCAAAATCTTGGCCATAACCAACTCTTCCTACCTCCTTCTAAACCGCAAAGGCAGTGACCAAAATGAATAAAATACTGATGGAAAGACAACCCATTGTCCACCAACTCTTCATTCATGCTAAACAATTCTCCACTTCATTCATAAACCAACGAAGTGCCTCACCCATCCTTTCCAGTACACGTGAAGCCCCTCAAAAATGTTGCTCAGTAACCATTAGTACGAAACCACTATACCATCACCCTATCTTCCCATCGAATTGCTCTGACTTCCCATCGAACTGTTCTGACCGCCACTGTCTTGGCTTAAAAACCTGACTGACCTCATCACTACTGCCTCGTCATGTTACTAGGTGGCCACCGAACCCCTCTTCTCCCTCCTATAAAACATCAGCGCCCAAATTGTCAAAACAAAATGCCCAACCTACATCGCTTCGCAGCCTTCTCCACTATCCGACGAACAGATCTCACCATGCTCCTCCTCATCGGCTCATCCTTCCGGCCACCCCCATTTGGTACCATTCGCAAGCTCAATGGAGACCGCGACTTTGACCTGTCGTGTACAGGAGGCGTCGCTTGTCGGCATAGAAACCCACGAAACTCTGCTAAACCCTGCGCCTCACTGTGTTGAACTTTACACGAACCTCCATTCCTTTTCTTGCTGCCCAAAACCCAACAAAAGCCATCCTCTTGCTCGCGAGAACGAACATCGGTCTCTAGGAAAAAGTACGCGCTTGAAGCCTTTGGTTCAAGAATTCCGAAGGATTTGAAAACAGGCGATTTGGTTTTGAATTCGATTTTTAATCGAGGATTACAGTGGTCGATTTTCCTTTTTGTATTACTGTAAGAAATAGAAGACGAGAATGAGAATAATTTGGGATTTAGGGATGTGGAATGTTGTCTATCGTATTTAAAGGGGAAAAACTTTGGGGCCACGGTATCAATACCTTGGGACACACGAATTGAAACAAAAACGTGGATTGCACGCTACTCATTTGTTTAAATTTATATATATTTCCTTTGTCGGCAAGTAATTGATATATATAGAACTAGGATAGGATGGGCGCGTATGGTTTAGTCCTTACTTTGTCTGCTGAATTGAAAACATAGGCTGGTGCTAGTTGTAATCTACCATTTTGATCTACTAAACATGTACCTTAGTATTATATAAATACTTACAGATAGTTGTTGCCAGAACGTAGGTGTATATATATATATAAGATATAAATATAATATTTTATATAATAACGAAACTTCCCGGTGAAGTATCAAGTAAACTAATCACAGCCGACTTCTATTTACTGATAAAAAGGCTAATCTTGGTGTAAAAAGGTATTCTGAACCCAATGAGACAAGTTTCGCCGAATTCCGACTTTGTTTGAAAAAATTTCCTTTATAAAACCGGAAATCAACACGCGTTTAAATTTTTCACGATCACCAGATAAATCAAATCAACTTGAAACTGCGAACACCGACAATAACTTTTCGATACGAACGCAATGGCACTAGTTTCGTCGCATTCTGAGACTGTTGCCCCGGTAGGCTATTTTTGGCGCGTACCGCACTGCCCTTCTGTACACCAAATTTGCCGATCTCTAAAAATAACAAACTATATACCTATCCTGACTATATCCGACGCTACGAACTCACTGGAACTGGTTTCGCGGCCTAAATCGATCGTCTGCTCAAATTACACTCTAATATCCCTTTATTCAGTTGAATTATTTTAATTGCACTGAACGAGCGTTTACGGCTACCGTGGCTACATACGACATCGGTTTTCCACGCCACTCACCACCGTACAATAATTTAATGATACGGTCCCAATGAAACTGATTTCGTCGAAATCTGAGTCCGTTTGCAAAACGGCTATTTTAACGCGTATATTTTAAATAACGATTTTCCACAGCGACTATTTCAAAATTTGATTTGACCATAACTAACAAATTATAACACGAAATCTAGATTTTTCTCTTTCATATGAAAATCATCATCAATACGGTTCCAACGTGTCTTGTTTCACAGAAATCCGACTTATATCGGATCCTGTATCCTCAGTTGAAGTTCAAAACTCTATATTACGAACTACCGCGCGATTTCGAGCTCGTTTTATAATTATATTATAAATTAACGTTCGAACTTCGTTTTTAATAAATAAATTCCTATATGAAATTCAATTAAAATTCTTAAAACAAATTTAAATGTTCAGAATTCAACGGCCAAAAATCCGGGTCGTTACAACAGAAATCCGACTCAAAACGGACCCTGTATATTCAGTTGAAGTTCAAATTGCCAAATAGCAAACTGCCGCGCCATTTCAAGCTCGATTTTAATTATGTTATAATTATACGTTCAAACTTCATTTATATAATATATTCGTTATTCGAATTCAATTCCAAACTGAAATATATATATTTTGAATTTCCCAATTCACACAATATAGTCAATTCTCTATTTCCGACTATTTCAGAATTAAATATATTATTCTATTATTTAAATTAATTAAATATTCAATATTATTTAATTAAACAACCATTAAATTCTCTAAACCATTATTTAAATAATTAAAAAAATAAATTATTTTATCGTATTAATACGGGACATTACATTCTTCCGTCCTTAAAATAATTTCGTCCTCGAAATTGCTAAGGTTGAAAACAAACTATATTAACTGGGTAAAAATTATTTGTTTATTAATTAACTTTAGTTTGAACTAAACCAATTTAATTTCAACTAAAATATTAGACATTCCTAGTAACAAAAATTTTCAAAATCCTAAAAAATTTCTAACACCTTAACTTTTTGAAAATTTTCGCCAGCACCTCCTTTGTACTGGTCAATCGGTACAACTACAACTCGTGTAACGACCCGCCATTTTGACCGTGCCGAATCGACAAAACATGTCAGCTCGAAACGTCCAAACAACAGATTGTTATTAACTTCTGGGGTAAATAGAATAAATCACAAAATCACAGATCTCAGACACAGATACAGAGTAATATAATATCTCGCAGCGGAAAAATACGAAATACAATAGTAGTTCATGAGGCTACAAAAATAAGTTTTACATCAGAGTTTACATAAATAATACAGCGGAAGACTAATACAGTAAATGAAAGATAACTACAAAAACAGAAATGACAAGAATAGCTAGAACTGGCTCAACTGAACAGGTAGATATAGATGAGCAAAAATCCAACATAAGCTCCAACTCCAAGAGTGAATCTCGAAACTGTAATACTCGATCTGACCCGAGCAATAATGAAAAACAAAACAACTCGGATCAGGACTAACATTCTCATGGAAGTAAATCAACTCAAATGAAATGTTCGATGAAATGCATTCAATAACTTAAAGGATGTTTGGGATCACCATCCTCTAAGGATCCGTCAAACTAATACTATATAGTATAATACGCTATATACAATAGTGTCTATCAGTAAAGTAAAAATATAAAAATAGCGTTAGCAGGATTACCATTATTACCCTTACACCGTTTATATATTTCCATAGTATATACAGTACCGTAATTCCTCCGTAAACTGAAGGTTGATCAGAGGGCACTCCATATAAAATAGTACAAAACAAAATCGTAGTGTGCTCGTATAAGGCATGTGACAAGGCACGCAAGGAATGCCAGGGTGGATTCACCGTTTGCAGAGTCGGACAGGTGGTAACGCATAGTAGCTACTACCTCCCACCTCGATACACACTCCCATAATCAAAAGGGCCCAAATCGAATCTCAACAATAATAGAATAATATCGAAAAAGTGTGCTTGATAAGAGGTATGACCTCACTTGGTCCGTGCATAGCTCCTGTTTTAGCCACACCAAGCTGACTCAAGGTAGTCAGGGTCTCGTAATTAATATGAAATAAAATAAGAAGGAGTCGTTCGCCAAATCATCCCCTTCATTCTGGAACTCTACCGCGTACACAGTTGTTAAAGTGGTTTTCGGTATTGGCAGAGAGTATGACAATAGCCGATCCCGGTCTCTTTAACAACCAAACGTTTAAATTTTTCACACCATGGCCATTATTTTATAAATCACTTTATAAAATCATTTATACAAAATCTCAAGTTCACATTTTGAATTCAAAATTTAATATCTAACTTCGATTATATTAAAATTTTGGAAAAAAAAAACTCAAATCGATTAGAACCAAATAGTAAAGATTTCAAATATAGTATAAACTAATACTATTACATTTTAACTTCGATAAAATTTGCGAAATTATTGACATATTAAATCTCAAATCCAAAATCGACTTATATTTAAGTTATACCTTAAATTCCTCAATTTCAATTTAAATGTTTGAATTGAAAATGTACAATTCAAATCAAAAGCTTACATTCTAAAATTTATCAAATCGTATCGCGCGTATTATAATTCAAGTCATATAAATCAAAATCGTTGCTTCTACACTTTGAATCAAAATCTTATATTTTCATTCAAACAAATTACGATTTAAAACCATTCTTATGCATCAATTTAACAAAATTCTTAATTCAAACCAAATAGTATAAAAATCAATTCTGCATATAACATCTATATACATATATTATTCCAATTCATGTTTAATCACTTAAAATTTAATTCAATTCATATCGATTATAAATTTCAAATAAATCAATTTACCAAATTCAAATTCATTTCTTATCAAAGTTCATAATTTAAAACAATTCAAATACAATTTCATATCACTTATAAATTTCAATTTAAGCATCAATTTATGCAATTCAAATTCACCTCTACTAAAAGTTTGTATCAATTCGAATTCATAACTTAATATGAGTACATTTGTTATTCAAATACTAGTATACAAATTTACACCTTTAAATTTCGAATTTAAATCGCAAAATCTAACTTATCCATCTTGACATTTATTATTAAAGTTTATAAAATATACATAAGAAAATAAATTTTGAAATATATATATATATATATAAGTTTAAAATATTTAAAATATAATATATAAAAAAGTTTAAATCTTAAGTTATTAATAAAATCAAGTTCCTAAATAAAATACTTCGAAAATACGACCAACGATGTCTATATATAGTTTTTACCCTATGGTCAAGTGATACAGATATTTATCATTTCAACCCGCAATTTACATAATTTCTACGGGTCTATCATTTCAACCCGTGATCCCAAATTCAGTAAAATCGTTCAGGTCTATCATTTCAACCCATAACGATTTTTTTCCTATTCTAATGTCCGTTCGGGTATGTATCATTTCAACCCTTAGTGATTTTCCTAAATTACTGGTATCAACAATCACAACATATATATCATCAGTGCAACTACATGTAATGTCGTGTCACATATGAAATATGCATATATCAATCCAAACAATTTCTATCAGCAATCCTATACATTTCATATAACAGTCCATTATTGATCTAACATCCATGAAAAATGTAAGTCAGGTGTGAGATAAACTCACCTTTCGCGGCACTGAGTGAAGGCGGAAAAATGACGGAGACGGATACAAATAAGCAAGTTACTCAATTGTGTCAAACCATCCACGGCACTATAGAACCAAACACCACTAAGAACACCAATTCACATTGGACCAGCAAAGGCAAGCCGAACAACAACAAATACAACTTGATTTTTTCTTTTTTTCTTTTTTTTTAAGAAGAGGAAGGAAGCCAAACTTTCAGCAAAACAAACAAACAAATTTGCCTTGCACAACAACTCCACCTCGGCACGAAGCAACTTGGCACAATTTGACAGAGCAGACCAAAACCAACAGGCAAGCAAGAAGTCACGACCAATACAAGAATGGATCAACCCAGCGCAACTTTAGTTTCAGCAAATAAGATTAAAAAAATCATAGTAGAGAACAAAAAGATGAAGGGTTAGTAGCTGGGTTGTTTGAGCTAATACGGTAACGCTGGGAGGTGGTCGGCCAAGACCGGTGGCGGAGCTAGTAGAGGTGGAATGGACAGAAGATTTTGTTTTTTGTCTTTTTGAATGAACGAAGAAAAGGATGGAGGGGTATGATGCCGAAACATGTGAGGAATGCTAAGGGAAGAGAAAGCATATAATATATTGTTCGTAATGAACTTTTCATGCAAATTTGGACATAAATATATATATATATATATATATATATATATATATTATGGGCCTTTCCACTCCCTTTGTATGTAAACGTAGCCAACCTTTAAGGAAGGAGCTATTGTATATAATTTAGACATGGAGACAAGAAAATAAAGTGGCAGGCTCACAATGGACAAAATGGCGATGGGAGGGAAGAGCTTGAGCCAAAATGAAATTTAAATAAGAAGGAAGAAGATACAGTTGAGGGCAATCAAACAAAACGGCAAAGGAATAGGAAAAGTGGAGCAAGTCCTTAGTTCTATGAGCCGTTGTCTTTTGGGAACCAAATGGTCTGTTTTTGAAAATAGAAATGTCACCGGTTTGAAAATAAAGAAACACATGGAAGATCTAACGCATGCATGACTTTCGGAATATATGAATGACGTAGGTTAGTATAATAAATGAAGTGAATGGTTACAACTTTTGTGACGTTAATGCATGCCTTTGTAAATTAGAAACGAATGTGGCGCTTGGAAATAATAAGGAAACATAGGAATGAGAAATGGTTTGGACATGCATGTCTTACTGAATGAAGAAAATGTGTCCATGCTAAGCCTTTGAATAAAGAAATGATAGTTAAAAATGTACAAATAAATGAACGTGCATGCTTTATGGTTTGAAAAAAAAGGGTAAACTTTAACAACATACATGCATAGTTTACATGTAAATGTGTCCATCTTGCGAACAAAAAAATATATTTGGATGGTTTAGAAAAATAAAAGAACAGGTTTTGCAGACCCAAAATAGTTAGAAAAATATGGGGGATCCAAATAGGGACATGTCGAACTCAAATGACTCCGTTTCAAAAATGAATTGTGCAAGCATTTTAACAGTTTCAGCACGAACCGAACACCGAAACTGACAAATGAATATATTGTGGAAAGCAGCGCGATGAGACGGGCACAACGGTATATAATTTTCAGTGTCAGGACGCTCCGTTCAAAAAGGCGTTATGGACCCCTTTTAACGTAAAAATGGGGACGAAAAATGGAGGTCAAAATGTCCGATTTTCGCAAAACGAATTTTGCTATTGGATTACTGACAACGAATTTAATACTTTTCGTGTTTGTCCGAACCGGTTTTGGAGAAATTTTAAAATCGCTAAAATTTGGTCTGTTATGCGCAGCTTTGCACTGAAAATTGCACGATCGGCAAACATTCAAATTTTTCGATATAATTTTCAC
Source organism: Allium sativum (assembly GCA_030737875.1). Lineage (NCBI taxonomy): Eukaryota > Viridiplantae > Streptophyta > Magnoliopsida > Asparagales > Amaryllidaceae > Allium > Allium sativum. The sequence goes on along the minus strand of JASFAX010000050.1, from coordinate 2,297,667 downwards.
AGCTGCAACATCTCACTGTACGCATTTCAAATTTTAAATTCCCGTTACAAAAAAAATTGCAAAAAGTTTTCAAAATAAAATTTTGATTTAAATCGGATTTTAAATCGTTAAAAATTACCGGTTGTTACAACTCGCCTCTCTGGGCCTTCTCCAACCCAAAAGAAAATCAAATAGCCAAGCAGCTTGCCAAATCGGCTCATACTCGTCAAACTCATATGAATATAAATGTGTACCTTTTTGTCGGTCGTATTAACTTCATCACTTTCACCTGTTATTAATCCAACATATACCAATGTCATCTCAACCAATTTCCAATCAATATCTGTTCAACACAGCTATTCGCTTATATCCAAACCAAATCCTCTGCTTATACCAACCAAATTCCATTTCAAATTCCTATATCACCAATCCAATTTTTCTCGATACCATTCTAATCCAATTCAATTCAATTACCACTGAACTGTCTTTATTTCAAATTTCAAATTTTCTTTCACAAATTTCTATTTAATTTGTTTTTATTTCAAACAATCTTTACCTGGGAGTTTCAAATAGCTTAGCCTTTCCAAAAACCAAATATCCTTTTCTGGAATTTCAATACAACTTGTTTTTCTCAAAACAATTCAAAAACAAAATCTTTGGTAGTAATCCGTCACTTAGAAACTCGAAAATGAACACCGATGATGTCCGGATCAACATCGGAATTTATTTTCCAGTGACCGAAGTGAGTTCAATACTATATCACTTTCAAAACCATTTCTAAACACTTCCATTTTGAAATCAATTTAAAATATCATTTGCAATGCTTTAAACAATTTAAAATTTCCCAGGATTTTAAAATTCTCATATATTTAATCCAAATCTGCTTACAACACTTATTCAACCTCCCAGAGTTTTAATTTCAATTCTGATTTAAATTCAGATTTAATTCATCTGATTTCACGTATTTCACTTATATGAATTATGATTGGCTATTTACATAACCATTTCAATTATAATCCCATTTGATTATAATTACAACCAATATATCCAATATATTATAATCATTCCAATATAAATATTTTCTCTATATCAAAATATACTTTGGGTAAAATTAATTTCATTTACCCTCTTTTCAAAACATATCATGTCGGTTCATCGTATTCGAGTGTTTATAAATCCCTACCGATACAGGGGATCAAACTGATCGACCAGAACCCATACACAACTCAACCAACAAATCTCCACAATATAAAATCATTTTATATTGAATAAAAAATACGTTCACTCGTGTATATACACTCAACTCAATCTAGGGCATTACTAACCCCATCTCTACTGAGTTACGCCACAGAGCTAAGGTAATTACTTAACCTCGCTCTAATACCAACTGTAGTTTCCCAAAATTCCAGTACAATTTGAGCTGACCAAATAACACAAGTCCAACCCAAATTACACTGGAAACCATAAAACTAATTGAAAGATAACAGAGGGTGAGAATAGATAAGATAGAAACTTAGAATAGAAGAAGAAGAACACACAACATCAGAGTAAACATGAATCTCACATCGGAACGAATAAAATATAACATAACTTTGAATTGAAAAATTGTACTTGAATATACATATCATTATCAAAGTACACCACCTACATCACAGCAGAAAAAAAACCAATAACTATATAAACGCTGCTGAAGCCTCCTGCTCCAGCTTTCCAAGTATATCTGTAAAATCCCGACTACTTGACTACCCGTACAAAATTGGGCACCCAAGAGTTTAGGGAAAACAAAACAAAACAAAACTCCGGGTCAGTTATGGGACTGGTATGAGTAAACAATTTAAAACAGTTTGGGAAAATAATGATATCTCATAAGAACACACCGTATAACGGAACAGGTTTTCCCTTATTAGAATCCAAAACATTTGATTTAACTTTCAAATCCTTTTGAAAGAAATGATAAACTTTATATCAAAACACTTTTGATAATATAATAATGTCTATCAACCACAACTAAATATTCATCTAGCAGAAACGCTTTCATCTCACGTTTTACATATATAGTATACAGTCAAAACCGCGAGCACTTATTGGATAATGGATTACCAACTATGACAAGGTATGGAACCACCTTCCGATAGTGTACCTCTAGAGAGGAATACACTGGGTTCAACAAGAACATCTTGCAACCCGGCCACACATGACCGACCACTCATTTCGCTTGAGTGTATCGAACGTATATCACCAACGGTTGGGATTAGAAATTGTTTCCCGAATGGGACAACATCGAGTAGGTTAAAGAATGAAATGAATATCTCTAGATAGATGATAATACACCCTAATGGAGGCAACCCACATAGTCATGCTGCCTGCCCGATTTTTGTTATTTCCTGGTTGTGAGGATAGAGGCCACGCTTATCTCTGACAGATCACACATTAATTCACTTTGAATGTCACATCGTCATACCTGCCAAATCACAAATTGATTCCCCCAAAAAAAACAACGGGTATACAGCTAAGAGAAACGAATTCCTCTACGACCTAACGTACATACGTTTGAAGAGATCAACTTACGTGATCCATTAATTAAACTCTATCAGACATTCTTCCATACAAGTCCTCGGACTGGACAAACCGAAGGCACTATTCTGTAAACAGGACAGCCCTTGCATAACTCCGTCTTCAGTTATCTTCATCATGTTTGATCTCAATGCTAACGCCCATACAGAGTGGTCTTCAAATAATGAATCTGATCCCGGTCTCTCCATATTGACGACGGAAAAATGGTCAAAAACTTTGATAGTCGATGAGTTAATTATCAAAGAAAAACACGTGTGCAAACAACGATATTATTTCCAGATGGAAATTATACCGATCAATCATCATTGAACATTTAACTCTTTAGTTCATTAATTTATTTATTTCCTGCTTCCATATTTTCAACATTTCTTATTTTGTAAATTTAGAAAATATACGCTATTAATCATTGGAAAACATTTCCATCTCTTTTTCACGTATCACTGTTATTCCAGTATTCTTTATCATCAAACATTTCATTTTCTATGATTAGAAAATATTCGATTATATTTGGAAAACATTTCAAAACTCATTCATTGGAGTTTATACAGGTGTTTAAATAAAACATCGCTATGCCACTCAAAACATTACCTTCATCAACTAAACTCACTTAACCAACCTTCACTATCGAACCTTAACCATTCTTTAGTAAAAACGAAGCCAATCAAGTTGGGTTATAACTACCTCTCAGACCTTAATTGAACAACATTTCTAACCTCAAAATAGACAAAGCTCACCCTTAAATCTTTAACAGACTTCCTTACGTAACTCTCGGATTCTATTTACAAATCCACTTCTTTTACAGAATATCATTTGATTTAACAATAGGGTTATAATCCCATGCTTCTATAATATAATAACTTCAATATAACTTTTATTTATTAATTTGGTTAAATAAACAAAACAAATAATTTATTAGTAAATAAATAAATTTTGATTAAAAACGGAAAGTGAATAGTACTTTTTGGACATAATCGAATTTCAACTTATAACTCTCTTTCGAATAAACTATATTCAATAACTCCTTTTCGAATAACTCTAATCAATTAACTCTTTTTGAATAACTCTATTCGGTAACTCCTTTCGAATAACTAATTCGATTAACTCCCTTTCGAATAAACAATATTCGATTGACTTCTTTTTCGAATAAACTATATTCGATAACTCCTTTTCGAATAACTCTGTTCGATAACTCCTTTTGAATAACTAATTCGATAACTCCTTTCGAATAACTAATTAGATTAACACCCTTTCGAATAAACAATATTCGATTTCGTATTTTAAAATAATATTCCATTTCCAAATTCTATATATACTTCTATTTATAGAGTTATTCATACGAAATCTCCTTTCTATTTCTAACACTTAAATCTTATTTAAAATTCCCTTTTTTTTAACTCTATTTATTTCATATATAAATATTTCCTTTTATAACTCTATTTATTTTCAAAATAAATATTTCCTTTTCAATTCTATTTATTTAACAAATAAATATTTCCTTTTCAATTCTATTTATTTAACAAATAAATATTTCCTTTTCAATTCTATTTGTAAATGTTTTACAAATATTTCCTTTTCAATTTGTTTTCACAAATATTCCTTTTCTATTTGTTTCCACAAATATTCCTTTTCTATTTGTTTTCACAAATATTCCTTTTTTATTTGTTTTCACAAATATTTCTTTTATATATAAAATCCATTGATTTTATATAAACATTTTTATTTTAAAAATACACTTTGAAAACCCCCTTTTCTACATTCCAGTATTTCTTACGGTATTTAAAATACCCAAATAACAATGATCGATATCATTTAACACACGTAATCAACACAGATTATATATCACATCATATATTACATTATATGAAAAACAGTAAAATAAAAGTTGAGGAATCCAATTGGATTCCTCCAACCTGTTTCCCTGCATCCACAGATGTTACACAATATAATTAACATCAATTTCATTTCACTATGAAATATTCTGCTAAACAGAATCAAATTATATATATATATATACATATTTATATAAATATATATATAACCAAATCTATAATTTCAACCAATTACTTAGCAGTTCAACCAAATCGTCAATACACAACAATCAATCATCATTTATCAGTTCTAAATATACGTTATAAAAATATGAACCGATAGAGTTGGTGAGTTTTACTCACATTGGATGATCACCGTTAATAACAATAACCATTGTTTGATTCAGACAGACAATTTATTTTTCTATAAATTGTAACAAGCTCTGATTCTCTCCCAGTCAATTCCATTATGGAGCAACCATCCTACGATCCCAATGGATCTTGTTTCGCTGAGTTTGGATAACATACGTGAAAGTTACATATTTTTGAAGTTAACAATATTTTAAATAAAAACAAAAACAAGAATCTATTTTCAAATTAGGCTTTACCCAATACAACGGCCCAACACCACAAATACCTACACCTATAGTACCCCCTTCTTCCTCGTCATTTCGCTGCTCCCTCAAATCCATCCATAGCCGTAACTTCCCCTTCAACTCCCTTCCTCCACTCTCCATTAAAATTAAAACTAATTTAACAAAACTTCTTCTCCTCAAAATCTCTATCCACTCCTACCCTCGGACCTACACTCGATCGCACCATCAACATTGTGACCCTAGCCCTACTCTTGCCAACACCATACATCTTGCGATACTTCATACCACCGAAACCCATGGAAATTGGCATACTGATGCGTTTTTTCTTCCCCAATCCAAAAATCCACTTGCATCCGTGAATCATCGCTCCACTTTCCCAAAAGATCGAACCTTAGGGTTCGCTGTTCACAAAACATTGCGATAGGAATTTCGACGAACTCATTTAGAAGCACATGAGGAAGAAGTTGTCTCTCTTATGAATCCAATAAATCCAATACCAATTGATTTCATTGAGTAATTATTTTTCTAGGATTTTGATGTCCAATTTTGGATGGATACGAAAATATTGAAATGTGTGAAGCGATATTGATTAGATATGCGTCATTTTGACTTGAATGATATTTATGTCGATTTTATTCTTTTTTATAATGAATATCGAAAAGGGAATGATTTTAAAATCTGATATTTTGAAAATATTACCATTTAAATATTATAATGAAATGGAATATTCAATTTTGATTTAAAATTGAAAATGAAGTTAGAATCATTTTAAAACGAATTTATAAACGATTTATAAAATACGTTTTAAATGGAAATCAACGAAATATATATATATATTATATATTTAATGGCCTGAATAGAACGCGCGGCGCCATGACCGTTCATGAATTTCGACCATTGACTTCGAATTGACATTACGGGAGATCCAACCGTCGGATTTTCCTAAAACCAGAACCGTTGGGTTCATATCAAAAGGAGCTTTCCAATGAATATATGCGTCAGAAATCTAACGGTTGGATTTGGAATTATGTCCAAATCAAATTTGGAAAAGGTCACTGTAAGTGCAATTCGATGACCGTTTATGGAAATCGACTGAAAGAGAGCCTTAATAAAATTATTAGAAATATTAATAATTTGTGTAAAATCTTAATAAATGATTTGGAAAGAATTTGGATGAAAAATTCCATATTTTGAAAGATAAAAATATATTTTTATCAAAATGAACTAGTTATTAACTAGATTTGAAATCCAATAATTTTTAAATCAAATAAATTGGATTTGTGAATGGTTTTAATTTAACAAAAAATTTCCAATGAACAAATTGGAATGGATTTGTAATGGAAATAATCTTCAGAATATTTTGATATTGGATTCTATGATTATACCGATATTATTATTGAAATTTGGAAGATATATTTTATATCGTTATTTCCAATATGATATTTGTTGGTTTAAGAATTTGATATTGAATATAAGCCGATATAATTTCTATTCAGAGCCTTATATTTAATATTTAGGATTCTGGGTTTGTCGTGAATGGTGTCTTTATTAACGCCGTTCTTAGACCCCGGGTGAAAAGAATAAATCTTTTAATTAAGATTTAAAGTAGATTTGCCAATTAATTAACATTTAATTGGAATTGAAGTGGAATGTGAATTGGGTTTATTGTGAACTGTGTTTTAAGCGACATTTGTTTTTTAACCCAATTAATAGTGAAATGTGGTTTGGAATTTATAAATCTTATTATTAAGATTAAATGGAAATTTTCCAAAGTAAAGTTTTGCCGATTTAATATATTAAATTGGAATTGAATGGAATACAATTTGGTAATAATCGAAGTGAGCTTCTGTGGAGGAAGACTGTAAATATATATGGAATTAAAAAGGCTTTGTCGTTATTCCATTTATATTATTAGTCAGATACAGAAACTAATATCGATTATATATTGATCTGTTTTCTGTGAAGATTCCATAATTAATGGAATGTGATTTTGGGTTTATCGTGAACTATGTTTTAAATGACATTGGTTCTTTAACCCAGTTAAAGACTGGATTGCATGTCTAGCATTGTATTTCGAACTGTATGGTTGATCTCTGCTATATATATATATATATATATGTTTGGTGGCGGAGAATTTGTTCTCTTACTTAATACCCTTCTCTAAGATGTACGAGCTTAGAGGTTATATATCGGCATAAATCAATAGTACGGTGTAGACTGTCAGTGTGGCATGTTTGATTTCCCAAAGTTAAACAATCATTAATATTGATTTTCGGGAAGATCAAAACTAAGTGGAGTTTTAATGAATCTTTAATTAGATTGAAATGTGAATTGATAATTTAAATTATCAAAATTGGGAAATGATCGAGAATGGAGTATCACCAATTTTGTTCCAAGCGATAGTTAAATCTTTAATTTGATTTGAACGTGAAAAGGTAATTAAATTTACCGATAACACCGTGGTGTTAGATATGGAGTATTACCAGTTTTGCTCCATGGGAAGAATAGGTGGGGATTGGGATAATAAAAGAAATGATTACTTCGGTATGGTTCGATAATCCCGACTAATTTGGATAAACCTTAATTTGGTTTGAATTAGTATCCAAAGGAAGATTAAAGAATAAATTGGAAGAATTTATCTTTGATAAAATTAATGGGAACCTTTCCCAAAGGATATGAATATTTAAGTAAAAGAATATTCAGAATTGGAATGAGGCATGTTGTGTTTTATAGTACTTGATTATAATATACGTGAATTTTTCAGAAACACTACAAGAAAATATTATATACATAACATTGTATCATAGCCTTTCATTAAAGTGTTATAATAAAATAATTAAAGAAAAAATAATAATGTATAAATTGAGCTATATAATGAAAGCAAAGAAATAACAAATAAATTACGTTATACATACGTTTATTCCGCTATATTTCCATTTCCTCTTAGAAAAAGCGGGAGCGAAGAAACGAAAGCGGGATAAAATAAAACTTGGCCACCAAATTAAAAAAAATCCCACCATTACATTCAACTTTATCTCTAAATCCCTAGAAATTTTAACTCATTGAAATTCGGTCATCTCTCCAACATCCAGGTCTCCTATCGCACCGCCTCCGCCTCCAATGGATAACGCCTAGCCTCCAAACCAGGCATTCAACGTATCTCATGTCCTTTCAGATCACTCTTGGCTCATGGCCTATCTTGCTTCTCCCCCAAATCGCTGATGTCATCCTTCATCGAAATCGCAATCATGAATCAGGGTTCCAAAATCGAGAGGGACAATAGAGTCTATCGGTGGCATAATCTCCCTCATGCGATCGATCCCAATCCATGAAATCCTGTCATATTTTTCTGTTTAGTCCACCCACACAATTTTAAAAGTTTTAAATATTTCAATCTAACATGTAAATTATTTTTGCAGGTTTAACTTTTTGTTCGATTGGAGAACAATGAAATAAAGGAGATGGAGAAGTGATCGAATGAGGTCTAGCAGTCATAGAAGTCATAGGGGAATATTGTTGATGCTTAATCCAAAAACTCAATACAAGGAACACGCCAATAGATCTTTGGATTTCATTAGTAATGCTAGCTTGATGGAGGTAAGAATTTCTCAAAATATCATTATTATACTTCCTGATGCTATCAATACATATATGAATATAGAAGTTTTTCGACTACTGAATATTGCTTGTTAACTCGTATAACACTTATTTTGGTTCCCTTTGATATTGCAAATGAGTAATCTTTTATTATGAGCACAGTACATGGACATTCATCATATGTTCTGGTGTTGTTTATAAATATCATCTGTGACTGTCTCCAGTAGTCATCAATAGCTATTGTAGTAAACAATGAAATGAAAAAAGGTTTGTGTTGGATTATAAGTAATTGTGTATTATAATGGTTCAAATCATTAAATAGCCTTAGTAGTTTTTCAGGATTAATGAAGTTGATGTTATAACATCAAACCAATTTGTTAAAAATATTAAATTCGTTGGAGGTTTGGATATGAAGGAAGGTATAATGAGTTCATTTCTGGAAAGTGTAAAAAGTGCTCCAAATCCTGTCGAACAGGTTACTGCTATAGCTCCCGTAGAGCAAGTTTTTATTATATGAACGGGTGATTTCAATGCTATCTTAATTTCTATCTTCTAGTTGATATTTGTTGGTTGTTTTGTACTTCCTTTTGCAATTGGTTCATGCAGAGTAGAAAACCGTTGTAGACTCTGAATTGTGCATTCAGCACTGACTTGATGTTGTGTATCTTTCTAGATTGATAAATGATGTTTCTTAAGTTATCCAAAAAAGACTCAATGTTGACACCTCTCAAGAATTTTAAGAAAAAATAGAGTTTAGGCTATCTGATTACCTTTTGAATTTTTCGTTATTCTTAATCTGAAAGGCAATGCAGCATAGTAAGAATCTGGTTAGTTTTATGGTATTAACAATAGACTGGAATAACATGTTATAATGTTGACTACTGTTTTGGTGCGAATTCAATGTCAGTTATTATTGCTTAGGTTGTAGCTGCTTCTGATTGTGTAATTTGATATGCTTGTGACACTTAAGGCATCGATCCAGTTGTAGCATTGGAGAATGATCAAGGTAGACTTACAATTTTATAAAATTTGTTACTTTTTCATTGTTTATTCATAATTCACTACCCCAGTACGCAATTATTACTTTATTCATAATTTACTAGTATTTATTTCTTTTGAAAAATATGATAATACTAGAATATAGTTATAGTATATGCATAAAATAGCTACCATATAATATCTTCCCATTAAATAAAATTATAGTTGCATATTCCAAAAATTTGAGTGAAGCGACTGTGATGACTACTATGCTATTGACTGGTAGCCAGTGTGGTTGCTGCTGGAGATAACTGACGAAGAGGCGAACAATGGACATGGAGATAAACAACATCAAAGATCTAACAAGAGTGAACTTTGTATGGAAGCATATTGAATATAAACGGGAGGGTCAGAGCGACTGATCTGCAGAGAATGAAAATTGTTGACAACATTTGTGTGTGGAAAGACAGGACATAAATATTAATAACTCCAAGATGGAAAAAACACCATAATAATTAAAGCTTGCATGAAATATAGAAGAAATTATATTGTCCTGAGTTGCAGGCCTGTACAAATGGTTCCCCACTCAATGACATCTTTTCCTTTTAAGTTATTCACATTTAATTTATCTTTACTTCTCTTTTTAAATAAACCCAAAAGTGGTTGTAATTTTCATTTCACTATTCTAAGAGGTATTAATTTGATTAGTGCATTATCAGAATGTGCAGAGCGGTTATTTGGGGTTATGATAGAAAAAATTGATTCATTGCAAGCATTTCATCAGTCTCCCTTGATCTTAGTAACAGCTTCACAAGGTTAGAATAATTATTTGTATTTTCCTTGTCATTTAATTCTTGCATGTTAGAATCATTATCAATTGATGCAGAGAATGCATTAGATAAATGAAATTTTTTGTCATATTTTTTGTTGTAGTTTTTTTTCCATGTGAAATGAAAGTCATACCTTTTGAAGGCCAGCCTTTAAACGCATCTTATTTAGAGCTCCTTAAATTCAGCTTGAGTTGATTTCTAAACCATACAGTGATTAAAATCACTATTATTGGTATTTAATTTGATGTTAAATGGGCTATAGTAATTTCAACATATTCTTACTCTTTCTATATCAATATTTCACCGTGACATCTGCACTTGCAAATTATGTAATTTTGCAACTGACAGTTCCGATTATTAGCAAAATTTGCATGCGAGGAGCATGACAAATTCTAACATCCGAGAAAAACTACTCGGTCTGATTTTGGACTTCATCACCCAATTCAAATTCCAATTTTCAGGTATTACCCATTCTATTTTTTTTTTACCATTTTGTTTCAAATTAATATTGTTTTTATCCTTTCAACTATTTTTTGATTTTAATCTATAAGAATACAAATGCGATTGAAAGGTCGAAGTAGATAAGATGTATTTGCTATAAAGGCAAGTAAATTCAAATTAATGAAAAAGAATTTGCAATATATTTTTTTTGCAATTTTTTTAGGGTTATTTTATGCTAAGAAAAGTGGATTTGAACTATTGGAACTACAACAAATTAAGTACTTGCTGCAGCTAGTGGTGCATGCACTATTCTTGTGACATATACTGACAACTGAATTGTTTATCCTAATAGAGCAGTACCGTCTGCTGATTTTACTCAACCCCCAATTGGCCAAGTTGGTTTGACCGAGGAACAGGTGATTCTTCTATCTAGTACCAGAAGTCACTCTACATGCTTTCTCTGAAAGCACCTTTTGAACATTTGAATTTTATGCAGGCAACCAAAGAGTATGGAGATGTTGATATTTATACATCAAATTTTAGACCCATGAAGGCTACTCTATATAAACTACCTGATCGGGTATTTATGAAAATCAATATGTGCGCTAAAACAAACAAATTTTTGGGTGTCCTCATGTGTGGTGATGACTCGCCTGAGATCATATAGGTTTGATTTCTTTATACAAGGATGATTAAGGAATATCCTTGTATTGTATCAAATAGGGAATTGAAAAGTCGACACTTTGACGTTTGACGTACAATTTTCTCAAGTAACACCACTGTTCTTTAATCACTTGACTCATTTTTTAAATAGCTAGGTTATGACTTTTATTAACCAAACAAGGCAAAATTGAGTAGAAATGTGATCCATAAGAAGCTACTGCAAGCTTTGAAGTTATATGGTTATTACTACTAGGACAATAGTACAGGAAACAACGCAATTGAAGTATTGAACTTAATCTATTCAATTCGTGAGTTACTTCTTATTAGTTCTTATATATTTGTCTTAGGCAGTTGCTATTGCTGTTAAGGCAGGATTAACGAAGGCAAATTTTGATTCTACGATTGGTGTTCATCGGACAGCTGCTGAAGAACTTGTCATAATGAGAACACTGAGCCACAAAGTTAGACGAAGCGAATCTGAAATTGAGGTTAGTTTTTCTAATTCGACAAAGTAAATTTTTCACAATTGTCTTCCTTTTTACTTTCTTTTAGCCCTTGAACATGAAAAACTCTGCTTCCAGGATACCAAATCGATTCAGGGTAATTGAACAGGCGGGTTAAATTTAGATTACAGTTTTTTTTCACCCACTCGCTTCATGATTTTGTTTTTATGATGATAAATTAAGGTAAATTAAATTAACAGGAATGTTAAAACCCATTAACAATAGGGGATTCTCCCTTGGTGTTCTTCACATACATTGCATAGTCCTTGAAGTGCATGGTGTAAATAGTTATAATATTTATAAAAATTTATAACATATCTCGTAAAGTCTCTCAGCTTTTAGTCGGTTAGTATTATTCAATAACATTACATAAAACAAAAATATGGTGGTTTGGGCACTTCAAAGAAGCTTCAGTCACCAAATTATTTTAGTTATATAGCATATTCCATGCTCCATACTCCATAGTGAACAAAATATGTATTCAGCTCTTAGTAAAATTTGTGAATTTATATTGATTTATGTTGGAAAATCCTTCAATATTCTAAATAGAGAAATTTATTGGTCTCTAGATTTGTTACTAAAACTGCAATATAGCTATTGTCAAAATTCAAAATCATTTACATATGACATGATTATGGTTTTGTAGAGTTTCAGACTACAATTTTTGTTGACCCCCTTTCATAGAGTTCTTCAGGGACAGATTGGAGAACCAATAAGCCACAGCCGCGGCCTATTACTAATACTAAGCAACATTCAAGACAAAGATCTTTTAAGACAACGTAACTCTAAACGAGTTTAAAGATTCAAATTCGGCATATGGAACATTCTCGGTACCAAATTCTACTTCTTCTAGTGCTTCAGGGTCTAAAATAGAGGTGAGGTTGTAATTTACTACGGTTTGAAGGAATTTCCTTTTTTCTCTACTGTAGTGTAACCTAAAGCATTGTAACATGCATTTATATTCCATCGATGTTTCCTTGGAATAAATCATACTGAAAGTAAGTAGGGTCTCATCATCCGAATGTAATATAGTTTCGGTGGTATGGAGCAATATTCCCACTTTTTTTTAAAGACTCGAGGACAATATCACTGCCGATGTGGAGTGATGAACTATATAGTTTTAAGGCCAAGGGATAAAAGTTAAAACCATCAACTTTTAAGGAATTGAAATCGTTCTTTTCGATAATTTAACGATATAAACAAACATACTGTGACGACCCGAAATCCCGTTCTCACGGAAACAGGGTTATCTTTGGAATATAACACAGAAACATATAATAGCAGAACAGAATTAAATAAATACACCAGATAATGAACAATAGAATATACTGGATAAAAGTAATCATCAGAGTTACACAGTATACAGGATCTTACTTAGTACAAATACAGTTCAGCTATACATAAATGTCTACAGCGGAAATAAACAAAATATGTACAATAGGAGCTGAACAGCATAAAAAGAGATAAATGATAGAATCCATCTTCATCTCCAGCTATCCAGAAGAACCAGCTAAACCTGAATACAAGATTGCCCGTGTAGAAAAAGGGGCACCAGAGTTTGAAAGTGAAACAAACTACGAGTCAGTCATGGGACTGGTATGAGAAATCCACTCAACACATATATTGTTTGGCTAATCACCGGACCACGCCACTTTCGTGGAATGGGTTTACTCCATTGGATTGCCAGTGCTTTAAAACAAATCTTTCTTTTAAACATCGCTATGCTTTTTATAAAAATGAAGCCGTTATAAGACTCAGTTCCCATCACATAATGCAACGCAAACCGGAGGATAGAGTTTTTACCTTATAACGGCCAAAATATGATTGATACGAATAAAACAAAGGCATTTGATATTATTGCTAGTGTTTATATGTTTTGAAAACAATTTCAAATCATAACTATCAATCATAGACGACATGAGCGTCCCATGCCACTATGTCGCCAAATATATATATACAATCAGAACCGCACGATGTCGTATTTGGAAATTGGATTTCCGTCATGAACCAAGGCAAAAGATAGTCCTTACCGAATTCGTGACTCTCTAGCCCGAGCCACAGGCAAGTACTCAGTCAAGCCTTTGGAGCGACAGGGCCGGTCCACCGATGTGGATTAAAATGCCTGAACACTACGTTTCCCCGCCCTTTGGGGCGTAAACGAGCCAACGAATGACTCCATCGGACCCGGATCGTCCGATCAAACCGAGGCGCCTCGCAACAGCAACAACCACATAGGTGAAAAGTATATAAATGTCAGGGCTGGTAGGTCACTGACACCACCCTAGCAAGAAAGAAACGCATGCCCTCCCTGAGGTCCTTCTCCCGTTTTAGGTTCATACCGGGATGTGAGGCTCGCGAATTCACGTTATACACAAAGCTACGCCACACAGGCGGTGCTTTGATCATCACCACAAGGCTTTTCTTTTCAACAGAAGCCCTGATCACTGCATCTTAGCATGCCACACAGGCAATTCATGCCATGCGACTGATGTCCATCCATATACAACCTCTGAGCTCGTGCGTCTTAGAGAAGGGCGTTAAGCAAAAGAATAAATTCTCCGCCGCCAAACAGATGTATATTTAACAGAAATCAATCAACACAGAATAAACTCCAATGTCAGACACACAGTCCATTTACAAGTCCGTTCTGGGTCTGAACGAAACCGGAGGCACTAAATACCTCGCAAACCCATCGATCACCACGTACGTCTGGACGATCACCACTCATTATCCATATTTCGGGATGCCTCCCAATCAGGACCTCGGTTACCATCCAAACGAGGTGAAGATCTTTGATCTTCGACCGTCGTCTTCATCTTCGAATTTCAATCGTCGGTCAATTATTCGAAATGAGAATTAACTCGGCCTTTTCAAATAATTCACGTATATTTAGAATTTCAAATCAATTTATTTAAATGGTTAAATTATTCGACAACACCAATTGTGTCCTTTAATGTAATTTTCACACCAAACACATTCAACCATCAAATACAACATAAATCGAGCAAATTCAGTTTATTTCCATTCCATATTGTTTATGATATTTTATAACTATTTATCGCTATTTTTATTTATTTTAAAATAGCTAATTTATTCAAAACGACGCTTCGGGCCATAAAGCGGCCGTGGCGCTGTTTTTCTTCAGATTTGATTTACACATATCTGAAAATCTAACCATTGGATCTTCACAAAATTTACATCATTAGAAAGGTCTTTTCAAAACGAATCCAATGGTTCCAGTTTCGGGAAAATCCGACGGTCGGATCTCCCGGTACAATCGTTTGAAGTTTCGATTTCAAAATACGAACTGCAGCGTCGTTATTCGATTAAATATAATTATATTTATATATATAAATAAATATAATCGTTTCTGGCGCTGTTTTTCTTCAGATTTGAATTAAACATTCCAGACAATCCAACCGTTGGATTTCTGCAAAGTTGGTGCCGTTGGGAAGATATTTCCAAGGCGAACCCGACGGTTGAGGTTTCGGGAAAATCCAATGGTCGGATTTCCCGTACTAGTTGTTTGAAATCACGGTTTCAAAATACGAACTGCATGGCCTCGTTTCGTTTTAATTTTATTTATATTTATATATTTATATAAATATAGTTTCTTCAAAAATTCCTATATCGTTTTCATTTCAAATATTTCACTAACGCCTTAAAATTTTGGAAAATTTCGCCATAACCTCCCCTGCACCGGGAGCATCGGGAAATCGCAAATAGCTTTCCCGGTCCTTCTAATCTCAAAAAGAAAAAGAAAAAGCCAAGCGGCTAGCCAACAGGCTCATAAAATCATCACCCAAACAAAACAGTAAATGTGTACCTATTTGTCGGGCACAAAATTTTATTCCTCTTCTCTAGCCCCTTTGCTATAACCTGTTCAATGAATATGCATATACATATATATACAGTTCTTATCATTTATCATTTTCTATTCGACTTCATATTTGATTTCTATTTGGTTTAAAAACACCATTCATTCTAATGTTACATAAATAGGTGCAAATCATTTCATTAGCTAATTAATGAATATTTCAACTCATATATGTTTATTTTGAACAAGTGGCTATTTTTAACACTTCACATTTCAACGATTTATGCATACAATAAAAATGTGATTTTTATTGTAAAACAATTCATTTCAAAACACTATTTTTCTATATAGTTCATATAGGTGACAAAATAGGATTTTATATAGATGGATAAAGGGTGATTTTTATTATCAAACAATTTATTTCAAAATATGAATACCATTCAACACATGAATTTCTAATCAACGAATGAATGTCAATTCAACACATGAATGTTTTCTATTCAATGAATAAATATAGTTTAAGCATATGAAAATAATTCAAACACACGAATATTATTCAAAATTTCGGCAGCATAACGGCAGGGTAGTTAAAACCGGGACCGTCCCTAGTACGGCTCCTCGCTCTACCTTAAAACCTCGCGGTTTTTGACAATGGGGATCATGCATCTAGTTTGCACGCAGACGGCATGTATATATTTATTTCATTTCCACAAACTAATCCTATGTGGTTTCAACCAAATATTTCACAACCAC
Source organism: Allium sativum (assembly GCA_030737875.1). Classification (NCBI taxonomy): domain Eukaryota; kingdom Viridiplantae; phylum Streptophyta; class Magnoliopsida; order Asparagales; family Amaryllidaceae; genus Allium; species Allium sativum. Next base: position 2,281,128 of record JASFAX010000050.1, on the reverse strand, counting down.
AAATGGGTATTTTTCAACCACAATCAACCAATATCAACCACAAACAATCCCAAACAACCATTCGCTATCTATCAATTTTCACACCAATTTCAACCAATATATATCGTCCATGGTTTGTGGACGAGGGGTGTATATATATATAGATATATATATATTTATATATAGCAATTCACTTTTATTTTAACACATCTATATATATATATAGTAAAAGGAATTGAAGAGTGAGGAATTCTCACCAATAGCTATCCAATACTATGACTCTTCCTTTAGAGAAATCTTCGCCAATCTCGCCTTTTTGTCGCTTTCGCCCGTATTCTCTACATATGTAAAAATCGAATTTTTACTATGTTATTCAATATATAAAAATCGAATTTTGACTTCGCTATTCAATATATAAAGATTATATTTTTAATATTCCTATGATGTAAAAATTATATTTTTATTACTTTAAAAATATAAAAATCATATCTTACTTCTTCTACTTAATAAAAATTCCGTCTTTTCTATTTTTAAAAATATGATCTTTTCTATCCAAGTTCAAATCCTTTTCTATTTAAAGTTCAACTCTTCTTCTATTTAAAGTTCAAATCTTTTTCCTATTTAAAGTTTAAATCCTTTCCTTTTTAAAATTCAAATCTTTTTCTTTTTCAAAATTAAATCATTTCAAAATCAGTTTTAAACTTTTCTAAAAATCAGAATTTAAACGTTTTTTTTTAAAATCAGTTTTAAATGCTTTTAAAAATCAGTTTCAAATTCTTTTGAAAATCAGTTTTTAAATCATTTTTAAAAATCAGTTTTTAAATCATTATAAAATCAGTTTTCTTTTAAAATCAGTTTTAAACCTAATTAAAATAAATCAGTTTTAAACCTAATTAAAATAAATCAGTTTTAAACCTAATTAAAATAAATCAGTTTTAAACCTAATTAAAATAAAAATAAAAATAAAATACTCACTTTGTCTGCGAAGAAAGGGGGGATCGGAATAGGCTCGGCGGCAGGAGGTGCTGGAGGTGGGGGTGCGGTGGGAGGTTGTCAGACTGGGGGGGCTCTCGAATCGGCGTCGCGATGGCTTCGAGGGGGGGATTGGCGAAGCGGAGGGTTCGTCGGCGATGGAGGGAGGAGCAGGCGAAGCGGAGGGATCTCGAACGGTCGTGGGTGGTCTTCGATGGTGGTGGCGTCGCCGATCGATTAGGTTTTTTTTTTTTTACTTTTATTCGTTTGAAATTGAAATGAACGGGGGGGGGGGGGGGGCAGAAAGATATTTAGGGAAGGAGTTATATTTTTTTTATTATTATTAATTAATTTAATTGCATAAAGTTGACTTTTACCCTCGACCTCAAAACGAGGCCCACCGCCTGTCGTCCATAGCGTTTTACCCCCATTCCGAACACAATGGGATATGTATCGCAAGCTGATTTGATCGTTACAATCAGTTTCCTTTTGAATTTACATTTAAATCACTATGTTGAATTTTAAACGTACATTTCAAATTACCGGGGTCACATACTAACTCTAAAAATTCTCGAAAAATATTTTCTAGCTTCGTATTGACGATACGGTCCTATTAAAACTAGTTTTGTCGAATTCTGAGACCGTTTGAAAAATGGCCAATTTCCAGTCGATTAAAATCAACTAAAACCGGTCAAATGCGTTTCCCTTTGCCACGCTCACATATTGATTCGAAAAATTATGAAATTTGAAACCTAACAATAACCTGACCCTGCGGATCCAACAAAAGTGGTTTCGTCGAAATCCGAGGTCATTTGCAAAATGTCCATTTTTAAGGGCCTGAATTCCATAGCGACTATTCAGAACTTTCAACTGGACATATCTTTTGATTCCCGCTATCAAATTTCGATTGGTCGGATTCGTTAGAAAAATATTCACTAACAGATTTAAATATTTTTGGTTTCACTAAAATCCGGATTGTTTTGCACCCGGTATATTCAATTGAAGTATGAAATCGAATTATCGAACTACCGCGCCATTTTCAATTCTATATATAATTATAATTAATTATATTCGTTTTCAATTGTCGATTCAAACTCAGTTTTCATCGCCATTATTTAAAATATTTATTTTAAATATTTAAAATCCATTATTTTAGCCAATTTAAAATTTTTAAATTGGTTCAGATTTTCTGGGTCGTTACACATACTAAGAATATTGTCAGGAAATATGTTTTATTTTTAATATGTCGACATCATTGGAAGGATCATATAAAGGAACATCTCTTGCCTTTGATATTTTTTCCTTTAACTCCTATATAGGGAAAAGTAGGTCATTTTTACAAAATCGAGCTTTAGGTAAGGTTCAGGCCTTTAGCAAGGAAGGTAAGGTTAAAACCGTCCACCTTTAAGGACTTGGAATTGAGAACGTATGATTGTTAGTAAGGAAGGTAAGGTTCAGGCCTTTAGCATGTTTTCATTTTTAGTACACGGAAGTGCTTTAGGTCTGTTTATATGTGCTAATTTATAGTTTCTGAGGTTCAATAATGGTAAACAGAAGCAATTGTTCACTTGAGAAGTGTTTGTTATAAAAGCCTATTTTATAAACTGTTTCATTTTACATGCCAGTTTCTGCAGTTTTATAATAATCAGACTTTTTCATTTTACATAATGGTGAACTGCACTTTCTGCAGAGGATCAGTAATAGTGAACGGAAGTTTCTGCATATTTTTCGTTATAAAACTGTTATGGACTATTTGAGATGACATCTAAGGCTGTTTCATTTTTGCATTTTAATTTTGTTTCTTCATTTTTTTTTTTTTTTGTAAAACTATAACTCGTGCTTGTGAATTGCAGGTTCTAGAAGTTGGACGACTTACAAGTTGAAGACTAAGTGATTTTTCATGTAATCTTGTTTTGAAACGATGTTTGAACAATACGTATGTTAATTGACTTATTTTTATTTATATTAGTAGACTTGTTAACTTTGACTTTGTAATTGAAATCAAATATGTTTTTGGTATTAATTTTTTGCTATTGACAGTTTTGTCTTGTGAATTTACTGCTTAATTGTTTAAATTGTGTACTAATTAAATAAGAGATTTGCTATATAAAGATCATAGTTGATGTTGTTGTATATTAAAAATATTAATAATGGAAAATCTCTTAAGAAAACATAAGGTGAATGCTATGAAAAAAATTAAATAATGTGGAAAATTCTTTTATATCATTGAATGGGCGCTATGAAAACACTGATAATGCTATATATACTATAAATATTCATAGCGGAAAACTCCACTTATGGAATCAAATGTGAAATGCTATTAAATCGTGTGGGTGACTTTTTAAATCACTAAATATGTGCTACGTAAACAAGGATAATGCTATGGAAAATATTTTTCATATCAATGAATATGCGCTATGAAAATATTGATAACGCTATAAAAAAATAAGCTGAGATTTTAGTAAGCAAATATAATTGCATGGTATGAACGCTATGTAAAACATTTCATGGTGGTGAATGTGCGCTATAAAATGTATAATACTATAACATTTAGATTTGAGATATAAGATAAAACAGAGCTATTATAACATGTTGTTATATAGCGTCATCACTAATGCTATGATAGCCTATTATAGCGTTTTTCACGTGCTACTAAAAGGTAAATTTGTTGTAGTGAAAGGCCGGTTTTATACCCATTCTGAATAATTGATTCGACGATAAGTCGACGATGAAGACGGTGGTTGAAGACCAGAGGTCTTCACATCAGTTGGATGATTACTGATGTCTTGATTGGGTTATATGCTCAAGACAAGGTAATAAGTGGTGATCGTCCAGACATACTTGGAGATCGACCGGATATGCGAGTACCTCTCTCCTGTATTGGGCATATGGGACGAGGAATAAGGTATCTCCAGTTTTGTTTAGATCCAGAGCGAACCTATAAATGGATGTGTGTATGACATTGGATTTCATTCTGTGTTGATTGATTTCAATTAAATATATATCTGTTTGGCGGCGGGGAATTTATTCTCTTGCTTAACGCCCTTCTCTGAGACTTACGAGCTCAGAGGTTATATATCGATAGACATCAGTTGCATGGCGTGGTTTGCCTGCGTGGCATGCAGAGATGCATTGATCAAGACTTCTGTTGAAAAACAGAGTCTTGTGGTTGATGATCAAAACATGGCCTTAAAGGACATATCTTTGTATATAGCGTTAATTCGTGAGCCTCACACCTCGGTATGAGTCAAAAATGGGATAGGGGACGCAGTGAGAACATATCATTTCTTTCTAGCTATGGGTGGTGTCATGGTATGGAACCCATACATTTAGATTTTTTTTTTTACCTATGTGGATGATGGATAGCGAGGCGCCTTGGATATATCGGTTACTACAGAGTCGATGGATTGGTCCTATAGGACCGGGAAACGTGTGTTCATGAATAACAAATCCTCAAACGTAAGGGAGGACCGACACTACAAGATCCAAGAGTTGCCCAGAGTGTGTAGTCCTAAGACATTTGTTGGAGTGTCTCGAAGCGGTTAGGAGTACATCCCTTGCCTCGACTTATGACGGAAATGTTCCAATACATGAAATTTCGGTTTTAATTGTAGAACTAGTATGGAGACATGGTAGATGGTAACCATGCGGCCTATGATTGATACATTTATATTTGAAGTTGATTTCCTCATTTATAGTAATAATAAAAGATAAAATTTCACGTACCAACCATTATTTGGCTATTATAAGGTAATACTCTATCATCTGGCTTGCGTTGCATTGTGTGATGGGACCTGAGTCATATAATAGCTTCATTTTCTTTAATTAGCATTGCGCTGTTTGTTTTATGCACCGGTATTCTTGGGGGTAAACTCGTTCTGTGTTATACGACGTGATCCCTTGATTTACCTAACTTTAAAATCAAGTTAACAATTGTTTTAGTTCTCACACCAGTCGCATGACTGACCTAGAGTTTATTGTTTTAACCTAAACTCTAGGTGCCCCTATTTACCACACGGGCAGCTACTATTTTTTTGTTTTTGCAGATATTTCTTTTCCAGGATCCTGGATTTACAGCTGAAGCTATATTCGGAAAGCTCTGTATCCGTGTATTTCTTTCGGTTGTGTTATGTATTATTTTTCCGCTGTAGTATAATTTAAATCTCTGATATTTTACAACGTGTAATATTTATTCATACTCTGTTATATTCTTGTACTCTGATGTAAATTATTGTAATAACAATGTAATGTTCTTCTGTTTGTATTCTGATTTGTCTTATTCTCAACTCAATCCGGGCTTTCCCGAAAGGGCGTGTTTCGGGCTGTTTCATATAATAATACTGTATTGTTTTATTTTTTATATATTGTTTTTATGACTAAAATTGGAATAGTCTGTACTTGAAGTGTTTGGAAGTTTATCCATAAAAATAAAATTTCCTTAATTGAATGTATATTGTATTTAGGACATAATTACTTATGCCTAAAAAAGATTAACAAATAATCATTATAGTAATAAAGCAGTTTAAGATATCTCAATTGTACGGATCGGGTTGGGATGTATCAGCTTTGTCCCAACCCAATCTTAGTCCCGGAACTCTAAAAAATGGATTGTTGGTTTTATGTGTTTCAAAGACCCATTGAAATGGATCTAATTGGGCCAAAAGAAGGGTGAATTGGAATTGGATCTACTTTCCCATCCCAAGTAAACGTGCCGTAAGAATAAGGCTCTGTTTGTTTAAAAAGATGAAAGCTGAAAGCTGGATACTGAAATTTGAAAGCTGAATGTTGAATGCCGGATGGAAGATACAATGTTTGGTTAAGTGCTGAATAGAAAATAGAATTGTTAATACAAATACTTATTTGACAAAATTACCCTTACCGTAAATTCAAAAAAAAAAAAAAAAAAAAAAACTTGCATTTGTTAACAATTTATTAATCTGGAGTTTTTATCATACTTACATGTGGATAGTTAAATGGAAGAAATAAAAAAACATTCAATCTGCATGATAATTATTAACTAAATTAAAAAGCAAGCTAGAGAAGATAAGCACCTTTACCATGTAAATTTTCTATAAACACTTTTTTTAACTTCCAAATCAGACAATTCAATATCAAAATTTGCAAATTATAGGATTGAACTTCTCACTTGTAGATCAATCTCAATACAAAACCATTTTGTTGAAACAACACCTCAAAAAAAAGTCTCTTGCCTGATCTCAAGAAGGACACATAATTGAAGACATATAACTCGCATTCAGTTAATTGAGGTAACTGAAAAGAACGTAATCAAATCAATTTACCAAAGGAGAATAAAAAGGGAAAACCAAAGAAGATAACAGCTGAGGCTTCCTTGTCTTCAAGCTTCGATTTTACTCTTTAAACTGGACATTGTTATTCGCACTTCAAATTTGGTTAAATGATGACTCATTTTTTATTTTTTTTAAATTTACTAAGGGGAGGACATTAGAAAGCAACCCTTCCTTAGAACTAAATTATAATATGACCAAAATACCATTACACTGATAGTTAGCCCAATTGAGTTGAGTGTTGTTATTGACATTTCAAAATGGTCAAGGGGGACCTTAAAATTCTGTTTGTGCTCAAAATACATTTAATGCTAAAATAAGATACTCTTGAAATAGATGTAAGCTTACCTGAACATATCAAAAACTATCTTGTTCCAAATCTAGTTGATAGCCTGTAATCTTGTTGAAATCCAAATTTAGGGTTTGTAGCCTTTGACAAGCCCAAGAACGGAGGCAAGGAAGTGCAGATAGGTTGGAAGAGAAGAAAAGGTGAAGAAAGTGCATTCGAAGGAAAAAAATTCATTCAGATCCAGAGTTATGAAAAAGCATTATTTTATTGCTGATTAGTTTTACTGTGTCGATCTTGTAAATCGCTGAATTACTGATCTAGACAAATAGTTTTAAATCTTATTAACGCTGAAAAGAGTTGGATTCAGCGCTCTATTCAGCGCTTCTTAGCTGAAACAAACGCAGCCTAACTAAGCACTCCTGCATCATTTTTAACTCTCGCACCAGATTTTAACTTTCTTCTGTCTCCTGATTTTTGCACGTCGCGGCATCATATTTTCACGACCCGTGGCATCAGATTCCCGTGCTCCTCTCGCACATCTTACTCTGTTTCTCACATCGCATCAATGGTAATGAGTAATCCACTAACTCTAATTTTGTTTGCATTGATTTGAGCATAGTTATTTAGGGTTTACTTAAATTAGTTCTTGATCTTAATGGAGTTGTAGATTTGAATGTTGCTATTAACTTTTCGCTGAACTGAATGAAATGAATTGTTAAATTGGGGTTGAATTATTATTATTATTATTTTGCTGAAGTAATATTCTCTTCTGATATTGATTTGGTGAAATGGCAACGAATTTTCTGTATTATATGGAATTTGTTAAATGAAATGGTAATGAATTTGCTAAGATCATATTAAATTTGGTGAATGAAATGGTGGTGGCTACTAAGGTACCGTTTGTTTAGGCAACCTGCTTCTGAATCTGCTTCTGAACGCTGGTTCGTTCAGCGTTAAGAACTTGGAAAACTTGTTTGTACTTACCTGGCAGTCAGTGAGACCAGCTCAATTCAGCGAGATATTATTAAGCGGAAATTGTTCGGTTACCTGATCCTCTGGATCTGATTTAGCTCAACATACCCATAATACCCCTGTTTTCTACCTTTATATAAACAGCTTTTGTACAACGTTCTTTAATTACTTCGGCCGAAAACAGCAAAGGTAGAGGAAAACAACTCTCCATTCAGCATTCAGCGTTTAGCATTCAGCGTTCAGCAATTAGCATTCAGCGTTCAGCGTTCAGTGTTCAGCATTCAGCATTTTCAACCAAACGAAGCCTAATTGTTTTGTTATGCTTCTTTTTATAGCCGTTTGAATAATAGTCTTTTTCTTCTTTCTATGCCGGGCTGTAACCCGGAACTCCGTGTTGTTCAAATTGTGACCTCACCAACCTGAATTTCTGGCTATGCCACTAGGTTCAGGTGATTGTACATCCATGCTTTTTTGGCTATCAAAAGAAGTGTAACAATACAACGAATTTAGGGCAAGTGAAAGTGAAGAGTAATAATAATAATAATTTTAAAATGTTGAAGAGAACTATAATGGAAATAGAAGTGCACTAACTTGTAAATATGCAAGCATCGAGTATAATCTAAATTCTGGAAAAAAATGATCATTGGGTTTTCAACAAAACCAAATATCCAGTTGAGTTTTAACTACAAACTAGTTTGCTGAAAGGAAAGTGCGGAAATAGAAAATCAAAGATAATAATACAAAATATCTAAACTAAGTCGAGGAAGATTGTTCTGATGTCGAGGTGAGACGTTTATAGAGTTGCAAGACTATTTCATGAATACACCGAATCACAAAATGCTGGGTAAATTGTTTATTCCAAGATGATGATATTTTTACCCTTTTTCTCTACCTAAGGCACATGCATGTGCACTTTTAGTGTCAGATATTGATTAGCTTAGTTGATGTAAAATTCTAAAAATATTTGTATAATTTTGGTTCTCTGATTGTATAATTGTTGAATGAGCTTCTTAACCGAGGCACGATACATGAGCTCTAATTAAGTAATATTATTACATATATTAAATAATAATAATAATAATAAATGCTTATAATATTTTAACAATTTAATACTATTTTATACAGATGAAATGCACAAACTAGTAGTAAAATTGTGCCCATTGATGCTTACTGTGCACCACACTATGGGAGCAAAAGAAGCTATTACTTTTGCCATGCTGCATGACATGCCTGCCATAACCAAAGCTAGCAATTAGAGTTTATTACATTTAGAAAATGGTTAGTAACAATTTGTTTTTGCAAGAACAAAATATGAATTGATTAATCTTCCTAACTATATAATGTCAAAGTTTCTTTTAGAAACACTTGTTTAATAGTTTTCGTATGACAAAGAAATACATGCAGTTTTACTTAGAAAGGAATTTCATGCTCTAAACCTCTAAAAAACTACGACTTGTGCTCTCAATGCAATTTTTGGTAATCAAGTATGGTTATATTATTCTTTCTTTTGGTAGTGCTTGTTTTTTATGATAATTGTTCATCCAATCAAAAAAATTGTTTCCCATTTGTCACATAGATATAATGTAAACCTCACATTGGTGGAGAGATAATTACAATGGATTAGTGGATGTATAATATATTAAACAACCTTGAGTAACTAGTCAAAAATATGATTGTTGTTATCAAGTTCTTATGCACACAATTTATCAATTTAAGTTAAAAAAGGCGTGGTTTAATATTCTAAAATTTTGACACTATCAACATATGTAATTGGTGTATCAAATTTTATGATTGGCAAATTCTATTTGAACACGAGAATTTGTAAGAAAATCACGTAGAAGAACTGCGTGGTACGTTAGAAAACCATGTAAGGGCTTTACGTGGTTTTATAGTGTACCTCGTAGTGCTCCTACGTGGTTTTCTTATAAACCACGTAGAGTCTCTACGAGATAGTCTGGAAAGTTAAAAATATATAACTAATAAGGGCAGTTTCGTCCTTGAAATTTTTCATTAAAAAGGGGGTTACTCAGTAAATTCTTGGGTCTGAATAGAATTTGCCTTCATGATTTTATGAAATTCTATATTAGATTATAAAAGCATCCTTCTGCAAGGACGGTACCTTGAGTTTTCCACGGGTGTTGTACTAGAGCCGATGCTAACCAAGCTGAAAGCGATAAAAAAAAACAGCTTCAGTTACGATGTGGTGCAGCAGCAGCGGTAGTAATAATCACAGATCGACCGTAACACCGAAATAGAAAGAAAAGTTATTGGGATTAAGATCGACGTCGACTTCTTATTCTCAGCATTCAGCAAGATCGACCTTGTTGTGTGTGGCTTTGAAGATCGAGAAAGATTCAGTTTTTCTTTTTCTTTTTTTGCTTCAGTATTTTTCCTTCCGATTTTGCTCTGGCTATCCATCGACAGATGAGAATTTGGGCGGTAGATTTTGCTATAGGGTTAGCAATGTAGGGCTGTATTCTGTAATATTTAGTCTGTTATGTTGCATTGGGCAGTTTTGGGCTATGATTGTCTTGGGCTAAAATTAGTTTAACTATTTTGGATTTAGTCATGTTTAAGTTATATGGGCTGAAATTGTTTATTTTGGTTTAACTTTTAAGTTATAATGGGCTGTGTTGTGTAGAGTTAAATTATTAAAGTTTTATTTAGTTAGAACTGCAATGTTTCTTACTTAGCACTACAAACCCTGTTTTTACTTCGAAATATGATGAAAATGTTGTTCAAAGACACTTTTCAAAATGAAAATGAAGTTGATAACACTACTTTTTTCTTGCAGCGAAATCAATGTCAATAGAGAAAGACCAACACAACTTTCTTGTTTCTCCTTTTTAATTTATTATTATTATTATTTGACCTTTGGGTTTGCATCTTTATAAAAGTTCCTATGTGAGGAGAATGATATAATTATCATATCAAATCCCCATTTGCTCGAAACCAATTGTGTTTATTTCCATATGCTATAATATGTGAATACCATCATGAAAACACGTGTAATTCTTCAGTGCTCTTTTTTTCCATATATTATTTAAATTAAACTCTATAAAACAGAAATTTTAGAATAACAAGGTTAATTTTGAATTGCTTTATGAATACTATCTGTCTAGTTCCCTTCTAACTAAAGATGTAATGTATAGCATTGTATAATATTTTATGGGAATATTAAAAATTTATAAACCATCATAAAATATTTTTATCCTATAATATTTCAATGTTGTACACCCATCTTAATTTTTTTTATATACAGTTATGTTTCCACATTCATGCTCTCGGATTCATTCCAGTTAATGATTATATTGCTAATGTGTTCTGCACAAAACAATAGATGTCAATATTTCTCGAATCATAATCTTTGTAATTTGATTAAACTAATAATGTTTTAATTTCAAGACATCAATAAATTTTTGGCATGAATTTCAAATCTGTATTATCAAAGCGTGCGCTATAGCGACAAATAGTGCATAGCGCAGTGCTTGCGCTATTGTACTTATAATAGCGCAAGAGTTCCTTATAGTGCAAAATCAGCGCACTATTTTATCATAGCGCAAAATAGCACGCTATTTTTGTTTTTGTCTTTTTTTAATGTTTGGACTGGGGGTGAGCGTTTGGTTGGGTTAGTTTATCCGATGATGAAAATTGTCAAAACAAACTAAAACCGATAGAAATGAAAACCAAACCAAACCAACCAAATTAAATTGGGTTGGTTCGTTTGGTTCTCCAGTTTAACCAAACTAAAAATATTTTAAACCTTATGTTTGTAATATTAACTATAATTTGAAATAAATCATAAATATACGAGTAGTGTATTATTATTTATGATTCTTATGCTTTCTAAAAGTAATTTTAACACATATGTGATGATTAAAATTTACTTCGATAACTAATCCAACATAATATATTTATTATAATATCGATAATTTTGAAAATATAATAAAAGTTCGGTTAATTTGGTTAAAGCAATAACAAAAAAAAAAAAAAAATTCGAACCAATGACAAACCGATCTAATTTCAAAACCAAACCAAACCGACCAAAATAAATTGGTTTGTTTGGTTTAACCAAATAATGCACACCCCTAGTTTGGACAGTGAATTAAGCCCAAAATAGCATGCTATTGTATTTATAATGACTAAGAAGAAAAATGCCATTGAGTGTGACTCGAAAGAAGAAGAAATTGATGATATTTAAATAATGATAAATGGTTATGATTTAGATGAAACTAGTGACTATGTTTTTAACAATTTAAAAACATAATACAATTTCTATGTTTTGTTATTATACACTTGAATCACGTTTAATTTTGTTTATTTTAATCTTGTTACTTGTAGATTTCATATATTATTTTCATTTGATCTTATTTTCACTTTACATTTTTTCTTATTTATAAATTTTTTCTTTGTACTTTTTTAATAGATTTTTTTTAAAACATCTTCTACAAAAGTGTATTTTCATGCATTTTTTCTTAGAGTTTTATATCACCATAAACAGAAATAAATTTCCTTGCAAGTCGCAATTTTAAGTATAAATTTCAAATTTGCAAAACACAAACATATTATATTCATCAATTACATTGAATATACAATATGAACTTATCTAATTTTTTGTAATATATAACTACATTTCACATAGAAAAATATTTAACACATGCATAAAATATGGTAATGCTTATATTTGGAGTCTTAAACGGTTTGGATATGACATAAAATATGCGGAAAAAAAAACAAAAACAAAAAACATTCAAGCATAATATACTTAATTTTTTTAAATGAACGCAATAGCTTGCGCTATTTTGCGCTATGCACTATAGACTACACTGTTTCAAATATTTATGCACTCTTTGCCAAGCACCTTGTTTTAGTTTTAATAGTTGTATATGAATGTCTTGTGTTCTATACAGTTATATGAATAATACTGTAAACTAAGGATTACAAGTAACCTGAATTGTAAAATGTTGCCGAATCAGTCATGATCTATCTTTGCTCACCAGGAAACTAACACCACAACATAAATATTTTGATTAATTTGAATTTATTCATGTGTTAGTGATCAATCATTTATGGGTAAAAGAACAATGTTGCTAAGACATCATTGGCCACACTTTATATTACATAGTTGTTTACAATCTTATTCTGAAGCGAAGTATTTAACTCTTCACAATTCCAAAAATAATTTTGATAGAAATAATTTGCTAACTTTATTTTGGCCACTTAATTTTCGGCTTATTGATCTTATGAACTTGTTGATACTAGGTGTTTAAGGTTGTTCTGCCAATGATTCTACTAGAAACTACTTTTTTGTAATAATCCGTATTTTTTTATTACTTAAATTATTGAATTTAATGTGATTTTGATTATTATTGGTTATAAGTGAAATCTTATGATTGTAAATGAAATTACTATTTGGTTTGTTTTGATAAATATTGAAATTGGAATTAATATAAAAGTATTTGAATGGAACTGAGCTAATTAATTTATAACTGAAATTTAAAAAGAATTTAGTAAATAATCCCAATTGGAATTTAATATAAATAAAATTGATTTATAAAGTTAATTTGAATTCTGTTTTGATTTGAATAAAGTTAATAAGTTTCTGAATTGAACTAAAAATAATTATTTGAAATTAGAATTTTATATGAATTTAATTAACGTGTTAAACTAGTCATTTTGGAAACAAGCTCGAAATTCAAATGAAACTAGTTTCATCGGTTCCGAAATATTAAATTATTGTAAGATTCCAAATATCGTAACAATCAGATTTGTTGTTTGATCGTGCGAGCTCGAAATGCGTAAAAATCAATTAATAGGATTAAAAATTAAATTAAACTGATTTTGAAAGCTAACTTCTAAATACAATGGAACTAGAACTTAAGACTTGTCCCATTGCATTTAGAAATATTGGAAACCTCGCTTTCGATATATAGAACGCTATAGATTCGTTCAGAGTTGGAAATGTGTTTTTATGAACTTGTTCAGACAGTAGGACCAACTAAGCTATATAACAAATTCGTTACCTGTTGATATAAATATCTGCCACAAACCCTAGCAACAGCCTCTAATTCACTTCTTCAACCCTAATTAACTTTATAAAATAATAATTCTCACCTAATCAACACACACCACATCATCCTTCCTCTCTCCCGCCTGTCACCCATAATCCAACACACAAAAAACTCATGAAACCCGAACCTTTGATCTCCCTTCTGTCCCACATTCGGCTACCATTTCGGACGAAACCACCGCTATTCTGAAGCTCTCGACGAGCAGCATTTCCATCGAAAAATCGGCCCCTCTGGCTTCTTGTGAACCACATGCTGCCACCGCGAATATTTTAGGGTTTTGACACTATTTTTGACGACTTTGGCCAATCCTGACCATTATAGATCAAATCGAACCCATAGCTGGATTTGTATGCTCGAGCAATACAACTTTCGTTTAGACACATTCATCAATCGTGACATGAACCAAAAAGCTCCAAAATTAAACCATAAATCCACATTTTTCGGCCTTTGACCGTAATTTCCCATTGATTCGAGCACTGTTTTAGAAAATGGACACTTGCCGCTAAATCGTATTATCGGGACATTAGATTCAATATTTTTTTAAGAACTTTTCTAGGCGATCTGATTTTTTTAATCATAAATCTGATTTGTAAATCACCACTAAATGAGCTTAGTGTTTGGAATTCGGGATTAGGTAGTGAATCAAAGGTTGCTGCTTGGTTTTGTGGTAGATGTTTATATCAACAGGTATATGAGTTTAGTTATATAAGCCCATTCGGCCCTAATGACTGAACAAGTTCATAAAATACCCATTTCTAACTCTGAACGAAACTATAATGTTCTATATATCGAAAATGAGATTTTCAATATTTTTGAAAGTAATGGAACAAGTCTCAAGTCCTAATATCACTATATTTAAAAGTTACCAAAACTAGATTATTCTAATTTCCAAAAATTGATTTTTATGCATTACGAGCTCCCTCGATTAAACGGCAAATTCGATTGATAGGAAATTTGAAATCTTACAATAATTTAATATTTTGAACACGGTGAAACTGTTTCATCGAATTTCGAGATTGTTTACAAAATGACTAATTTTAACAGGTTAATTAAATTCATATAAAATCCCAATTTCAAATAATTATTTTTAATTCAATTCAAAAAATTATTAACTTTGTTCAAATCAAAATAGAATCCAAATTAACTTTATAAATCAATTTTATTTATACTAAATTCCATTTATGAATATTATTAAATCCATTTTAAATTTTGATTATAAATTAATTAGCTCAAATTTCATTCAAATACTTTAATATTATTGAGTTGTCTTTCGATAAGGCCGCCAAAATTCAT